>JASVEL010001167.1:0-356323 GCA_032618575.1 Nicotiana noctiflora
CGGATTCGGGATTAACCGGTGACTTGGGACACCATTGTCATTCCCAAGTGGCGACTCTGATTAATCTCTAATAAAATCCCGAACCGATTGTCCTTTAATTGGAAAAACTCCTTCCCTTACGTTATTTTATCCGTCTCGGGTAATTGAGCGTCGGGGTATACCCTACAAGTGTATTTATACACCTTACGCATGTGTCAGGGTAGTAAAAAGGGAGGTGTGACAACCGCTTCAAGGAATAGGTAGTACACACATGGATAAAATGCGCAGACTCGGACAGCCGATCCACAATAACTCAGATGGCATCAAACTTCTTCAAAGTCCGTGGGAGTCCAGATACAAAGTCTATGGTTATCCGCTCCTACTTCCACTCTGAAATCTCTATCTGCTAAAGCAATCCACCCGGTCTCTGGTGCTCATACTTCACCTGCTGACAATTAAGGCACCTAGCTACAAACCCAACTATATCCTTCTTCATCCGACTCCACCAGTAGTGCTGCCTCAAATCCTGATACATCTCTGTGGCACCTGGATGAATGGAATACCGCAAACTATGGGACTTCTCTAGAATCAACTCCCAAAGCCCATCAACATTGGGTACACAAACTCGACCCTACATCCTTAATACTCCATCATCACCAATAGTCACATCTCGAGAATCACCATGCAACGCTTTGTCCTTGAGGACAAGAAAACGAGAGTCATCAAACTGAAGCTCTCGGATATATTCAAACAAGGAAGACCAAGAGAAGCCGGCTGGGTTCCGAAAGATCCAATCTTACAAACTAGCTGGCTAGGGCCTGAACATCCATTGCCATAGGCCTCTCTGTTGTTAGTAAATAAGAAAAACTCCCCATATTCTCTGCTCGGTTGCTCAAAGCATCGGCCACCACATTGGACTTTCCCGGGTGATATAAGATGGTGATGTCATAATCCTTCACCAACTCTAGCCATCTCCTCTAACGCAAATTAAGGTCCTTCTGCTTGGAATAGTACTAGTATGTATAACTAGACACCATCTAGTTAGAAATAACTTTCATACAAAAATAACGCAATCACAAGTATAATTCAAAAGGAACTTTAAACGGCGACAACATTTTCAAATAAAAGAATCATACAATTTTCACATCGTGTTTCCATAGCTTTTCTTTTGGACCTTTCATATTGCTCACCATTGTTCACATTACCACCGCTAATTTGAGTGGAGTTCGATCTTGACCGAATCGGCTAGGTCACCTCAATGGAGACGTTCACTTTAATAACAAATGCATTACCACCATATGTGTAGCATGGCGTCCGATCTCGACTTGATTGGCTAGGCTACCTTACCAAGGTGTTTCCCTTTACCATCAATCATCTCATTACAATCTTTGTTTCCATTTATCATTTTATAGGCACTTGGGGCCACATCTATCACATCATATACTTGGCACTAGGCCACATCTCACATCATTCCCAATTTCAATACTAGATTTGTAATGTAGGAAAATAGGTGCACAGAAGAGTAATTTAAATTGCAATCATAGATGAGACCTCACATAGATAGCACAACATACGCAACTTCGGTCTTAATTTAAGGTCTATGCATTTCAATACATGATTCATATTCTTTTCTCCTTTTTAAGTTATCAAGATAGCACATTGATCATGTTGAGACACATATTTCCCGCATACAAGGTTGCAACACCAATTAATGTGTAATAACAACCAATACAAGAACCCAAACTTTAGGCTTACTATATTTACACAAGCACCAATGGAGCTCAATTTCTATAAGATGGGGTTTTAGCCATACATACCTCAATTGAGCTTTCCCTTAATCCTAAAATGTTCCAAAATGTTTTGCACTTCAATCTATTTAAGCAATATAGAACAATTGTACCAA
Source organism: Nicotiana noctiflora (assembly GCA_032618575.1). Lineage (NCBI taxonomy): Eukaryota > Viridiplantae > Streptophyta > Magnoliopsida > Solanales > Solanaceae > Nicotiana > Nicotiana noctiflora. Next base: position 1,883 of record JASVEL010001167.1, read on the forward strand.
TAATTAGGATAAGATCATAATCTTTGCTAGCTTGAGCATTTTATCAAGCATTGAGTGTCCATTAAGGTCTTAGTGTCCATTAAGGTCTTAGTGTCCATTAAGGTCTTATGGTCCTTTTATGCATGATTACACTAGTCCTTTCCCAATGCCTCTCTATTTATAATTTCCACACATCTTCAAAGAACACATGCATGCAATGTAGTCACCCTTATCCCCACGAATTACCTCACTAATGACCCCTTACAGCCATGTTTAAAATTAAGAGATAAGATGATGAAGTCTTACCTCCTGGGATGAAAATTTAGGTGCCTCCCTTGATTATCTTCGATGTTTTAACAAGGATTTGTGGAATGTTGATGAAAGGCACATCCTCTCTCTAAGACCCTCTGTCTCACTCTAAAAGCATCAGGAAAATAGGCTCAAAATGAGCTATAGCACAGGATATAATGACCGGGGGTAGATTTTAAAATTTAGAAATCTAGAGCTCCGACTCAAGTCTACGATCGCAAAGTTGACATGCGGCCCGCCGAATGGACCGCAAAATGCTCCCAAAACCTGAACACACTATTTGGGTATGCGACATGAATGTGATCTGCATAACCATTATTTGATCGCATAATGCACCACAAAACTGCCCGTTACAAAATCCCAAGGGGATTATGCAACGACTACGCGACCCACATATCGATTATGCAATCACATAATTGGCTGCATAGTTGACCTTAAATTGACCAACATACTGCTTCACTCTATGGTGAATATGCGGTCTACATAGCTATTATGTGATTGCATTCTCAATCGCAGAATCGCACTTTTCTGGAAAATATTATTCCTTGATTTTTAATGCATATATCAGTCCAAAGGTTCCGAACCGAATAATTTTACAAATTTCTAACACAAATTCCTAAGTTAGCACTACGAGCTTTCGGATTTCGAGTAGAAGTTTTCACAATGCCCCATATCCTCCCCCATTTAAGATCATTCATCCTCGAATGAGGATCAATGTTAACTCATGAGCACTCTTCAAGTAACCTCGGCCTTTCACAACATGAAACATATTAATAGCCCCAAATTTGGTTAACTCCCTAAATTTCCAAAAATTTTGCCAGAGTTTCCTTTGTATCTAGGCCTATCCACTTGTGAGAGAGCCCCAGAAACATATCCTAACAGCATATACACATCTCATAGACATAACATAACTCGTATAATATATAACCTTGGCCGCATAGTCAATTATATACCCAAAGCAAAACAGAACAGTTTTACATTGATCAAATCAATGGTACAAAGTTCTTAGGAACCAAATGCGCAAAAGCTACAACATGGTTATACTAACAAATATGGGTACTTCCTTCTAATTTCTTCCTCGGCTTCCCAAGTGGCTTCCTTAACCTGTTGGTTCCGCCATAACACTTTTACGGAGGCAATTTCCTTATATCTCAATTTCTGGACCTTCCTATCAAGAATGGCAACTAGAACTTCTTCATATGACAACTCTTCATTAACCTCAATACTTTCAATTGGCACGATAGTGGACGAATCTCCCACTACTTTCTTCAACATAGACACATGAAAGACTGGGTGTACCAATGACATATCGGGTGGAAACTCAAGCTTGTATGCCACCTGACCAATCCGCTGGATAATTTTATACGGTCCGACATACCTTGGGATCAATTTTACTTTCTTCCCAAACCACATGATACCCTTCATGGGAGAAACCTTTAAGAATACCCAATCATCTTCTTTGAACTCCAAATCCATGTGACGAACGTCCGAATAAGACTTTTGGCGACTTTGAACATTTTTTAACCTTTCCTTAATAATTTTGACCTTCTCCATGTCCTAGTGCATAAGGTCCAGCCTTATCAATTCAGCTTCTCCAACCTCAAACCACCCAATGGGAGACCTACATTTTCTACCATACAATGCCTCAAATGGCGCCATCTGGATACCAGTATGGAAGCTATTATTGTAATCAAACTCTATGAGTGGAAAATAATCGTCCCAGCTACCTTTGAAATCAAGAGCACAAGCACATAACATGTCCTCAAGTGTCTGAATAGACCGCTCTACTTGCCCGTCGGTCTGGGTGCAAAGTTGTACTAAGATTTACTTGCGTGCCCAAACCTTACTGAAATTTCTTCGAAAAGTTGGTCGTGAACTGAGCCCCTCGGTCTGAAATGATTGAGACTGGAGTACCATGCAACCTGACTATTTTCCTGATATACAAATAAGCTTATTGTTCTGCTGTGTTGGTAGATTTGACTAGCAAGAAGTGTGCTAATTTTGTGAGTCGATCCATAATCACCTAAATTGAGGCAAACTTGCACGGAGTGCACGGTAACCCCACCACAAAAACCATGTTGATCATTTCCCATTTCCACATTGGGATTTCTATGCTTTGAGCCAATCTACATGGCCTTTGATGTTCGGCCTTCACTTGTTGACAATTTGGACACCCTGCCACAAAGTCTGCCAGCTCATTTTTCATGTTTTTACACCAATAAACTTCCTTGAGATCATGATACATTTTTGTAGAACCCGGGTGCACTGAATAACTGGAAGTGTGAGCTTCTGCCATGATATTTTCTCGAAAATCGTCAATATCTCGAACACATAGGTGGCCTTGGTACCGTAGGGTACCATCATCCATGCCAAAGGAAAAATCTATGGTCTTATATCTATGAATACCCTCCTTCAGTTGTGCTAATAATGGATTGTTTAATTGTTTCTCCTTCACCTCTGCCACAAGCGACAATTCAGCTCTATTTTGCATAATTATCTCTTCTTCACTAGAGTTCGCTAGAAGAACTCCCAAACTAGCCAACTGAGGAACCTCCCGGGCCAACGGCCTCTAATATGCCTTCAAATGAGCCAAATTTCCTATAGACTTTTGACTAAGAGCATCTTCCAATAGAGATTATCAATGTCATAGTCCTTGAGTAACTCTAACCATCTCCTTTGCCTCAGATTCAACTCCTTCTGCTTAAAAATATATTGAAGGCTCTTGTGGTCCGTGAATACATCCACATGGACCCTATATAGATAATATCACCAAATCTTTAGCACAAACACCATTGCTGCAAGCTCTAAGTCATGGGTCGGATATTTTTTCCCATGGTTCTTGAATTGCCTAGAAGCATAGGCTATTACCTTGCTGTGTTGCATTAACACAACCCAAGTCGATTCTTGAAGCATCACAATATACCACAAACCACTCTATTCCCTATGGCAGGGTTAATACGGGTGCTGATGTCAATCTTGATTTCGATTCTTGAAGCTCCTCTCATAAGTATCGGACCACTAGAACTTAACTGCTTTCTGGGTTATTTAGTCAAGGGAGAGGCAAGAGTAGAAAACCCCTCCACAAACCTTCTGTAGTACCCAGTCAAACCCAAGAAACTGCAAATTTCTGTTGGAGTTGTAGGTCTAGGCCAATTCTTAACTGCTATAATCTTTTGAGGATCAACCATATTTCCTTCCCTGGAGATGACATGACCCAAGAACGCGATAGATTCAAGCCAAAATTCAGATTTCAAAAATTTCACATACAATTGGTGTTGCTTAGGAGTCTACAAAACTGCCTTGACATGGTTAGCATGATCCTTTCGACTTCGGGAATACACAAGAATATTGTCAATGAATACTATCACAAAGGAGTCTAGAAAAGGCTTGAAGACTCGATTCATATGATCCATGAAAGTTGCCGGGGCATTTTTAGCCCAAAAGACATTACCATAAATTCAAAGTTCCCATATCGAGTCCTGAAAGCTATTTTTGGAATATCCTGATCCTTTATCTTCAATTGATGATACCCGGACCGCAAATCAATCTTTGAAAAACACCTATCACCTTGCAATTGATCAAATAAGTCATTTATCCTTGGTAGAGGGTATTTATTTTTTTATTGTGACTTTGTTAAGTTGTAGGTAGTTAATACACATCCGCAACGACCCATCTTTCTTCCTTACAAACAAAACTGGTGTGCCCTAGGGTGACATACTTGGCCGGATGAAACCCTTTTCTGAAAAATTCTTCAATTGTTCCTTTAGCTCTTTCAGTTCTGTCGGTGCCATTCTATAAGGTGGAATTGATATAGGCTGTGTGCCTGGCACCACATCGATCCCAAAATCAATCTCCCTATCTGGTAGGATCCCATGGAGCTCATCTGTAAAGACACCTGGAAATTCATTCACGACGGGCACAAACTCAAGGATAACTTCTAGGTATCTGTAACCCGAACTAAATGGTAGATACACCCCTTCTTGATCATCTTTATGCCATAAGGTAAGAAATAAACCGACCTTTAGACACTATATTATCCCCTTCCATTCAACAATGGGCTCATTAGGAAACTCAAGCCTCATAGTTCTAGTCCGACAATCAAGCTTGGCAAAAGAGGAATAAAGCCAATCCATTCCCATTATTATACCAAAATCAACCATCCCCAATTTAACAAGATCGGCCATGGTATCCCTACCGTGTATTGTGACAACACAACTTATATAAACTCGAGTAGTTGTAATTGACTCACCAATTAGAGTAGACACTAAAAATAGCTCATGAATTTGATCCGGTTCTATCCCAAGTTCCATAGCAATAAAAGGGGTAATATAGGACAATGTGTAATCGGGGTCAATAAGTGCATACACATCATGAGATTGGGCAGTCAGAAAACCTATAACAATATCTGGAGAAGCCTCTGCAGTCTGGAAACCACTCATAGCATAGAACCAGCTGGGTCCTCCTGAACTCTGTGCACCACCCCTAGCTATACCACGCCCCGCGGGTGCTGGGGTACCTCGAGATGGAGAGAGGGTTGAAGATGTAGCAGCATTGGGTTAGCAAGCTGTGATGTGCCCTTACCCGCTCCCTAGGGGTATACACGAAAATTCCTCTGAATATGATGCCTTATCCCACATCCATAGCATACAGGTAACTCTAACTAGCAAAACCCTGAGTGCATCATTCTGCACTTGGGGCGCGGGGACCTCTACTGCCGCTGGGATCTTTCTCCTAACTGACCCCGCTGGTGGGATCTCCTGTCAGCCTGACTGGGCCTAAAATGACTCCACTGCTGCTGTGCGCCCTGATGGTGGTGCACTAGCTGAAGACTGTGCAATAGACTTGGATGGCCCAGATGATCCTCCCCAGAAAGCTGATCTTCCCCCATCTAGTGACTCACCCATGTTTCCCATAGACCAGGTCTTTCTCTACCCTCTCTCTCCATTCTGCTCTTCAGTTTATGGTTCTTTGTGGCCTGGGAAAATTCTACCATCTTCCCATAATTCATTGCAGTTGTTGAAGCCTAATTAATAGTCAAAGGATTAAGGCCCTGAACAAACTAGCGCACCCTAGCCTCCATTATGGGCAACATGTGAATAGTATATTTGGACAAGCGGACAAACTCCATATGGTACTCCCATACACTTCTACTACCTTGCTTCAGGTTCTCAAACTCTGTTGCACGGGCTGCCCTCTCGGCAGGCAAGAAGTGATCTATAAATGCATAGGCAAACTCGCTCCACCTTGCCAGAGAGATCCTCTCCTCACAGGAATCTTCCTACAACTCAAACCACAAATAAGCCACCCCTTTCAGATGGTAGGCAGCTAACTTTACTCCCTCGGTCTCAGTTGCTCGCATAACCCTGAGGGTCTTGTGCATCTCCTCAATAAAATCTTGAGGGTCCTCTTCTGGATTGGCACCCATAAACACTGGAGGGTCTAACTAAAGAAATTTGTTCCCCCTGGAACTGGTGGAATCCCTTTCCTGTCTAGATGAACTGGGTGCAGCACCTGACCTCTATCCTGAAAGGCCACTAGCTGAGTCAATATCTGAATAGGGCCCCTAAGATCCCCATCAGAAATACCAGAATCAGAAGCTAGTGCTGGAGGCGGGATAGGAGTATCAATGGGAGGGATAGTAGTACCCTCTGCTTGTAGGAATTGGGGTAGTCTGCTCTGGAATAGAAGAACCAGGTAGGGTGATAGCAAGGCGACTACCCTCACCCGCGATATCAAGAAGCGATTCATCAGCCATCCTTAGGTGGCATTGGCTTCTTGGCCAATTCTTGCTTTCTTCTTAGGTTCCATTTACTGCAAGATAGAACAATGTACTAGTTAGAGGAGCAATAGTTTCACAATTACCACACGATCCAAGATATCAAAGAAGGGTGTTATTCCTAATGCATCCCCCAACTTATAGATGTGGTCGACTTCACACCGATAAGAAGGACTCTACTAGACACAGGTCCGAGACATCCTAGGACACTTTAAAATCTTAGGATCTGATACCAATTTTGTCACGCCCCAGCCTCAGGAGGCGCGACCGGCGCTCAATCAAGTGAACCCAACTAAGCAAGCATTATCAAATACTTTCTACCTAATTGAATGTGATTAAAGAATCTAGTCTTTGTTTAATTAGACAATAAGAGGGGTTATGCAGTCACCATTGATAGTTCATTTTATATCACAATCTCAAACCGTAGTTAGGTTCCTAGATTTCATAGAGTTACAATTTAGAAAGCAAGAGTTTAGAGTTACAACATAGTTTATAGACCCATCTGATACCCCTACGTAACCCACACAAATGTCTACGGAGCCTCTATGGATACAAAAGATAAGTTATGATAATGCCGGAAACAAGGCCCCGGCTATACCTCAAAAGTGAAAGTCTACAACAAAGATATACAGGATAACCCCTTGGAGGAGAAAGGGGGCCCGCCAAGACTTCGAAGGAAGAACACTCTGCTACGTGCGGTCGGCACTACACGCTATGGAGCCACATACATTCATTTAAAAAAAAAATATAGCACTTCCGGCAAAAAGGACTTTAGTACCATGGATTAGTACTAGTATGTCTAACTAAATGCCATCTAATTAGAAAGAACATTCATACAAAAATAAGGCAATCACAAGTATAACTCAAAGGGAACTTTAAATGGCTACAACATTTTCAAATAAAAGAATCATACAATCTTCACATCGTGTTTTCATAGCATTTATTTTGGACATTTCATCATTGTTCACATTACCACCACTAACTTAAGCGAAGTCCGATCTCGACCCGATCGTCTAGGTCATCTCATTGGAGACTTTCACTTCAATCACAAACACATTACCACCATGTGTGTAGCATGGCGTTCGATATCGATCCGATCAGCTAGGACGCCTTACCAGGTGTTTCCCTTTTCCATCAATCATCTCATTTCAATTTTTGTTTCCCATGAATCATTTCATAGGCACTTGGGGCCACAACTATCACATCATATATTTGGCACTCGACCACATCTCACATCATTCCCAATTTCAATGCTAAATTAGTAATTTAGAAAATAGGTGCACACAAGAGTAATTTAAATTGCAAGCATAGATGAGACTTCAGATAGATGGAACAACATACGCAACTTCAATCTTAACATAAGGTCTAAGCATTTCAATACACGATTCATATTATTTGCCCCTTTTTAAGTTATCAAGATAGCACATTGATCATGTTGAGATACATCTTTCCCGCATACAACGTTGCAATACCAATTCATGTGTAATAACAATAAATACAAGACCCAAACTTTAAGCTTACCGCATTTACACAAGCACTAATGGAGCTCAATTTCCTAAAGACTGGGTTTTAGCCATACATACCTCAATTGAGCTTTCCTTTAATCCTGAAATTTTCCGGAATATTTTGCACTTCAATCTATTTAAGCAATGTAGCACAACTGAACCCATATTTAGGAGAAGATCATAATCTTAGCTCGCTTGAGCAGTTATCAAGCATTGAGTGTTCATTAAGGTCTTATGGTCCTTTTATGCATAATTACACCAGCTCTTTCCCAATGCCTCTCTATTTATAATTTTTACATAACTTCTAAGAACACATGCATGCAATGTAGTCACCCTTATCCCCATGTATTACCTCACTAATGACCCTTTATAGCCATGTTTAAAATTAAGAGCTAATGTGATGAAGTATTACCTCCTAGGATGAAGATTTAGGTGCCTCACTTGATTATCTTCAATGTTTTAACAAGGATTTATGGATCAATGTTGATAAAAGGCACTTCCCCTCTAGGACCCTCTCTCTCACTCTAAAAGTATTAGGAAATTAGGCTCAAAATGAGCTATAGCACAAGATATAACAAAAGGAGGTCGGGTTTAAAATTTAAAAATCAGGAGCCCCGACTCAAGTCTGCGATCGTAAAGTTGACATGCGGCCCGCAGAATGAAAATGCTCCCAATACTTGAACACATTATTTGGGTATGCGACAGGAATGCGGTCCTCATAACTGTTCTGCGATCGCAAAATGCACCGCAGAACTGCCCCTTACAAAATCCCAAGGGGATTATGCGATGACTATGCGGCCCGCATATCGATTATACGATCGCATAATTGGCCGCATAGTTGACCTCAAATTGACCAACACACTACTTCACGCTGCTACGACTATGCGGTCTGCATAGCTGTTATGCGATCGCATTCCCAACCGCAAAATCATACTTCTCTGGAAAGCATTATTCCTTGAAATTTTAATGCATAGATCAATCCAAATGGTCCGAATTGAAGAATTTTACAAATTTCTAACACGTATTTCCAAGTTGGCACTACAAGATTTCGAATTTTGAATATAAATTTTGCGGGACCTTACAATATATATATATATATATATATATATATATATATATATATATATATATATATATATATATATATATATATATATATATAACATCATAATCTTGGAAAAGATAACACTTTCCATTCTAGATAACGAGGCTAGGGTTTATGAAGAAAACTCTTTGCATATCTGAGAGGGCATATAAATTGTTGAAACCAATGGATTTTTCACTTTGAGTTGACCGGTAATTCAACCCATGGTTGAAAAAGACAATCAGCTTCCGCTAAAAGATACTCGTAAGTTTCCTAGCTAGCTAGTATTCATAAGTTAAATACTAAATTGCCTTTCTCATCATTGTAGCCATCAATATAGCATTTTCAAGCTTCACATTGTGCATACAACTTCTGTAACAGGTCGAGGATGAAGTGCATAAGAGAATTTTGGTTCAAAGAGCCAGGTCGCTCAATTTCTCCTCAAGATAAAAAAACAAGAGACAAAATGGTAAAAACTCCTAGTACTTGTCGAAACTATAGTACTGAAGGTATAGTAGAAGCTGAAACTACCAAGCTGGTTCATGAAAACCAATGGAAATGGTTGGAAGACAACAAATGATTCGTCTCTTATTATAATTAATTATATATAGTAGTAATATTTGAAACCACATAATTTGGATGACGTAGAAAATTCTCCAAGGTTCTTTTCAGGCGACCACAAAAGCACTAGATGAACCTGTAAAATGCTTAACTGAACCCAAAAGAGCCTTTGCAGCACCAAAATGCCTGATTCTATATACACCTGAAGCAGCTAAACCCGGTATTCTCCATTCGATTGTCGCCTTACTTCGAGTGCTGAGTTTAGCAGGTCTTGACCATATAAAGCGAAGGCAGAAGTCATCATCATCATAAACAGGAACCCAAGTGTCCTTTCCTTGAAGAATCTCAACAAGAGCAAATGTACCCTCAGTCATGAGATCATTTCTGGGGCATGCTGACCAAAAAGAAACGGTGACAAGGTCACCCCTCTTAAAGGTGGAGCTTTGAGGAACATCAGTAATTAAATCCCCAAATTTGGAACCAAGTGGTGTCGCATCCATTACAACTGGCGGCAACAAGCCTATCTGCTTTCCTAGCAAATCAGGGGGTTGAGGGCCTGCTTGCAAAGTCTGTCCTGTGATGAGAGCAGCTGCTAGAGTCTTGAACTGTTGGATGTAAGCGCTAAGTGTATGTGGACCATACAGTGTAGACGCACCCTAAAAAAATTTCACAAAGAAAGTTAAGATCTACAGTACAGCAACTTATTGTACATTTGAAATGCTAGTTCCAAGGGACAACCAACCGATGATATTAACATGTCAAAAGAGATTCTCTAATTTTTGGCAATAAGGACCTAATTTCCGAAGAGAAAAGGAGAAAAACAAATTTTTGGTGTTGCTAAAACCACAAACATTCTAATAACTAATCAACTCCTCAGAGATCATCTCAAGATATATTGACAGACCATGCCTAATAAGACTGGGGGGAAATAGCAGCAGAGAGCCATTGCAACTAAACTGACCAACCTAGATTTCAGAGTTTGAAGAGCATCAAGGTGTAGTCATAGGAGTGTGCCATATAAAGAAGCTTTTTTATGAAATGAGAATCATAGACGTTTTATTTCCCACACAAGAAAATCCATTTTCCTTATGCTTAATCTCATTGTGAATAGATATCATTGGAGTCAGTTTTATTGTTGACTGTATTTACAACCTTACAAAGGGATACCAATTCCTTTTATTTTTTATCGTGATTCTTCAAATTGGATGGAGATAGAGGGTTTACTTGCTTTAGGTTTAGTAATGTACAACATGTATAGAAGGCTGTACTAATGTGCAATTATACAAGACTTCCTCTGAACAGTTATAATATAATGTACTATATTATCTAATCAACTGACCTCATATCTCTGTATCTGGTACTCCTCAAAGGTCGTTATATATTGCGAATATGTATTAGTCAACCCAGCTATCACAACATGAATATTGCTATCAAACTCCTTGGTACCCCCACTTGTGAGCACCATCTTAACAGCATCTCGCAGACGTCTACCTGCCATGGTACTGAATTCTGTTGTGTGCATAAAAGGAAGATTTATGTCAAGTGTGAGAAGAAATTTAAGAATCTGATGCATAAGAAATCACCAGAAAACATTTTTCTTTCTAGATGCCCTAGGTGATACTGAACAATTTGGCAGCAATTTCAAGGATAATAAATGCACTATTTTATCGGGAAAATGTCAAATTTACCCCTCTACTGTCGGAAATAAGCTATATCTACCCTTCGTTTGATTTTCTTAGATGACACCCCCTCTATGGTCGGAAATAAGCTATATCTACCCTTCTTTTCAATTTCTTAGGAAAACTACCCCAACCATCATACTTTTGGATCATATTTGCCCCCCACCCATTAAATGGCTTGGTCCCATCTTAAAAAGGACACGTGGAAAGGACCAACCCATTTCTAATTAAAACCCACCCAACCCATACTAACGATCCACCTATCCCCCCCCCCCCCCCAAAAAAAAAGAAACAAATACAAATGCTCCATGGTTATCATCTTCCATTTCGGTGCCGCCGCCACGTAGCTTCATCTTATGGAATTTCATTAAGCATGAAAGTGCTGCTTTCTTTCCCTTTTATAGACTTCTATAATGTCGATGAAGCGTCAACCACAAGAGGATTCCAAGCATCTACACAGTGAGGGCTGTTCTTCCGAGGATAAGCATGCGCCGCAGAGTTCCTTCTCTTTGAAGATTGATAATATCACTATCATCAATTTTCTGATTTTCATTTTATTACTTTTCATTTTCACCCATGGTGAGATTTTATTCCTTAGTGGGGATATTTTTCATAGAGATGTGAGTCATCGAGAATTACTTCATTACAGTATGCAGCGCCCACAGAGAGTCAGCATTTAATGGAAAGAACAGAATTAAGGTCAGAGGAACCTACTAAAGATCACTTGTAAGGGTTACTCATTCAATATACAATAAATTATTACATGGTAGCTGATGGAACCAAAACGAGGCAGAAAAACATGTTCAGTATGTCTTGTTAGTTCAAGTTATGTCTAAAGAAAACCCAATCAGAAAAGAATGATAAAAGAGATTCGAAAAATTGGTTGTTACCTCCAGGTACACTGAGAATAACCAGCTGCCCTATTCTTAGAATCTGAACAGGAAGTATTGAAGGCTGCAAAAAAAAAGGACTAAGGAACTGATCATTGAACATTATGAACAGGAAATCATGTAGAAGGCTTCTGGTATTGTAGTAGGTGGTTTGCTCATTTAGAAATTGTTCCAAGTGTTGAAGCCAAAAGGACAAGTATGGCAAGTAATTAGCAAGACAAATGAATCATATGTTACCAGCAATTCATAAAATACCATATTGTTGAGCAGGACAGCCCATCACTCTCTTTCTTTTATCAAACTCCAAATGTTTCTTTTACTCACTTAGCAACGGTACTGGACCCGAACCTTCTCATCATTAGCAGGATATACAGATAGTACAATTATTTCTCCCTCTCTCCTCTATATGTGCGCATGCATATGGTTAGAGTGAGATTAAAATGGTAAAGCAACAGAGTTTATGGATTTCAAGTTGTACAGGCTAAGTTGTCAACTGATAGTTGTAGAATAATAAACAAATTTCTGCTTCTGCCCTCAAATTTTGAAATGTGAACAATAGAGCAAGTAATATGTGTTCTATAACACTAAAGTATTTTAACACATTTGAGATTCTGAACAATGTTTTTTGAATCAGGCACTGGTTTAGCAGCTTAATAGGAAACCCTTCCTGACAAAAAGATAAGTATTCAAGTTAGCTTGAAACCACAAGCACACAAGTATTTTACCCATAGAAACTTGAGGCAGAAGAACAGATATTTGTTAAATATTTTACAAAGTATGGGACAGAAGAAGAAAGCTGCTTACTGCCCAATCATAGGGTTCCTTCATTTCACCCGTATCAAGCAAAATGGGCTTGGGATGTTGACACTTTATTTGTTCACTGCCTGGTTTTTTAAGCAAGTTTCGCACCAACCTCCAAAAAACATTTCCCTGAAAAAAATTTCCAGAAGATGAGAAAACATAAAATAAGATCATTCACTCTGATTGATATACTGTCAAATAAAGAAGAGAATTCTTTTTCAATACCTTGTCATCTCCCTGCTGAAAATCAAATGCTCCAGGTCCATCAGTTGTACCGGCAGCAAATGCAAACCCCATTGCAGCAGGACAGGTTTTAGCCGTCTCAATACCCGCACCCTCTTTTGGAATTGTCACCTCGAGATTGGAGAAGTCCACATAGGTGTGACGAAAGTCAACCTTCCCCTTTACTTGCTCTGTCGCTTTATTGAAAAGCTCCACAGCTTTTTTAAATTGTCTCTCCCCAATTATGCGTGTACTCTCAAATTCATCTGGGTATCTGCCATATAAGCAAAGGATGGTATTGTGCTCAAAATACCAAAAAAGGACTACACAAAGATGGAAATTTTCCTAAACAAAGTAGTAGATTAACACATACCCTGGTCCTCGACCATAACATAACTCGTTCTTTCCACCACAAGTACTATGATTGAAGTCACAAGGCAGCCCTGTGTCTATGCAGAATGCACCGAGCACATTGGGACTGACGTCACCACAGTTGGTTTGACAAAAAGCAGAAACAAAGCTCGGCCTATCAGCCAACCTGAAGGCACTCCTGACACGTCTGGCGACACTCATCAACCTGGTGACTGGCTTACCTGGAGAAGCCTGGAAAGAAGCAGCAAGTTCTAGTAGTTCGTGATCTGCATGTTGTTAAAATCTGATTAACGAGTGTCTTAGTTATGAAACGATTAACTTTCTCAACTTCTTCACCAGTAATATAGTATTTTTTGCTTCTGGGCTTGCTCTTATTTACATTATTCTATTTATCACAAATAGCAATAAGACCTACAATGTTCAATGGTAGTGAATGTTGGGCCGTTAAAATCCAACATATTCATAAGATGAGTGTTGCAAAGATGCGGATGCTAAGATGGATGTGCGGTCAGATAAGATTAAACAAGATAAAGGTGCAAGTAGTATGAATTGAGGATAAAATGAGAGAAGGTCGCTTGAGATGATTTTGATCATCTCCTGTCTCGGCTTACATATGCACAGGTCTATAGGTGTGGAAGTACGGTAAGTGAAGGCGTTAAAAGGGGAGGGAGTAGACATAAAATTAGGTGAAAAAAAGTTGTCTCATAAGATCTACAAATTCTTGAAACTAATGTAGACTTAGCTAGAGAAAGGATATACTGGAAGAAAATGAAGCATCATAGAATTCTCAACTCTATTCAAGGACAAGGACTAAGCTGTGGAATCTCAAAGAGGGCCTTTCACAAGATGTCAAGCTAAAGAGTTACAAAACAAGGTCATTGGACTTCAAGTGCACATAAACAAGTTGTTAATTGGGAGGAAGACCTCAAGGATAAAGGACATGGGTCATCTAGGCATTACAATTATTCTATGTCCCAAATTCATGTCCATGAAGAGATTGATTGGGTCCCAAGAGACATCATTTGAAGAAGGTCGAAATTAGTTCACTTTTGGATCAATTTGGCACCTAAAATGGTGTCCAAACTTACAACCCAAGAAGTCCTACCTGAAGCAATGTTTTTAGAGCTTAAAAAGGACTTACTTCCTGCAGAAGAACGGTACAATGAGCGTGCTAGAAGTTGGTGCCAAGTTGCTTGCAAGTTGTCTTAAAGATTTTCAAGATCCTATCCAAGATTGTTATGGAACTTTCAAGATCATATCCTAGATTGGTTTTAACTTATTTTCATATATTTTGTTACTAGCTTTATTGCTTTCCTAGGTAGTTAAGGTTATGTTTTCATTTTCCTAAAATTGTTGGAATTACTTTGAAAGATTGACTTGGTTTTTGTTTCCTAGTGTTTATCCTTTTCCTAATGTAGTTGGACTTGTTGTCCAAAGTAATTTAGGACTGTATTTCCTTTTTTTGTTTTAGACTTAATTTCGTGACCTCCTCCTACCTATATAAGAGGTGTCTTCTTTGTTTTTAGACATAGATTGTTTTTAAACTTAGATTATTACAGACTATCATCAATAAAAATTGTGAGATTCTTGTTGCACTCTTGTGTGCCGCTACTCTTGATTTATTCTTCAACCTTCAAGTCTCAACTTCAAGTGGCAAGATTAAACTCTTTCCGGAATCTTAGATCACTTCTAGATTACTTCTAGCTACTCAAGAAAGGCGATAGATTTAGGTTTGTTGTTGTTCTTGTTATTCTAAATGATCGGATTTCACAATTTCCTCATCGTTAATTCTCTATAAAGACGGTTAGTTCTTCGTTAACTAATTGGTCTTGTTAGGATTCAACATCAAAAATACATTTCTTAAATTTAAGAAACTCTTTCTTGAATTCAATCTATCTTTAATTTCTGTCTTTTTTTCGTTTCTTTATTTTCTTCTAGTTTCTCAGCCCTTAGACCGATCTCCCCTCGTTCATGCCTTCCATCAAGGCCTATCTTTTGGATATCCCTGTTTCCTTCGATTGACGGGACTTATGTCTGTTTTTCCACTCTTTTCGGCCCTTCTCTGCCTTTCCTTTAGGAAATATGAGCGACTTTCCTTTTAATCGATCGTGAGGGGGGTTTCCACCCGCACGTCTCATGATTTTCTTGATTATTCCTTTAGTAATTCTTAGACCCCCAATGAGATGTTATCAAGTGGAATCAGAGCATCGGGTAACCAAGATTCAATCTTGATAATCTTGGGAGGTTCTTGAACAAACAAAAAAAAATGAATATATCCGCCAAAAAATGAAAATCAAAAGTGTTATTGCTCAATTACTTTCAGAGTTCAAGTGTCATTTGGTTTCCAAGTCAAAAAAGGAAACAAGAAGATGGAATCCTAATTGTTTAAGATTAAAGTAACTTCTTTCTTATTCTTTTGGGTTATGGGTTTCTTAAATTCTTTCCTTTTTCTTTTCCTATTAACCAATTCTTATTCTTTCTAGGTTTGGTCTTTCAATTTCCTTTCCTTTTTTTTTCTAACTTCTTATTCTTATCACTACGGGTTATGACTAGTAATGTTCATTAATAAATCTAAAGATTTAACGACCAAGAATTGCTTTGAGTGAATAAAGGCAAGAGAGATGAGATACATATTTGAGAAAAAGCCAAACTTGAGAGATACATATTTCTTCTAATCTTTGTTCAATATGTCTCAAATAGATAGGTAGTTACGAAGAAAAGAAACGAACTATGACTCAACAACTTAACAAGTCGAACTTACAGTATGTCGAATGGAAAGAAGACGATAGTAGAGAACGATGAGAGATTTATCCTACGTGTTGGCGGAATTAAGGGGGGAAACAATGTTAACTTGATTAATATGGTCCATCAATTCCAAATGATGTCCACATAAAATGGCGGAGATGAACGCAAACCCCGTTAATATAGATGACTTAAGGAGGGTTAATCGAAACGCGAGGTCTCAAGTTAGGAGACAAGCTGTTCGAGCTCCTAATGCCCAACAAGGGGAGGATCAATTTGGCGACTTTGAGGATGAGTTTGAAGAAATTCATCAAAGAAGAAGGGAACAGAAGAAGGGAACCACGAGCTAGAGTTGAGGATGACAACATTAGTAGCATCAAGATGAAGATACCATCCTTAAAGGAAACAAGAGATTCAGACTTTACCTTAATTAGGAGAGAAAAATTGAAGCCTCTCCGACTGCCACAACTATTCTGAGTGTAAGAAGGTTAAACTTGGTGTTGTTGAGTTTTCTAAAGATATGGATGACCATTCCATTGTGCATAAGGTGGATCATTTGGCTTGAAGAAACCGAAGATGCTTTGACAGAAAGGAGGAAAACATTTATTTAGTTAAAAACAGATGTATCCATTATTTGAAAAGTTGGTGCACTGCTGTTTTTGAAAATGATTCTGATGTAATTTTAGACTCTTAGGAATCCTTCAGAATTAATTGGATTCCCTACTTTGTATTGGCTGTTCCCATTCAGTACTAGCTTAGTACTGAATGTTATCAATAAAATTTTCCTTTTACCTATCATAAAAAAAACAGCTAAGGACAGGACACTTAGTTAAATCGCGTTACAATGTTCAATATTGGGACTAGAATAGCTCATGTCAAACAAGTCCAAGGTTAATGTTAATCCAGATAATATTGAGGTTCAAAGGAAATCAAACCCAATATTCACATAAAAGGTGCAAAATTCTCAGAGGAAAGTACAATCTATGTATAATTACTAGTAATTACAATTCAGCACTTTAGCTCTACTGAGATAATTCGTAATATGGAAAAGGAAAAGATCACTTACGCTTTCCATGAACATTTGGTATGATGTTTGAGACTCTTCGGGGAAGTTCACGCACTTTAGATATGCTAAAGTTTGACGTTTCAGTACTTCTCTGATTGAACCAATCTTCCATAAACCGTGCAGCAGCTCCTTTGTTATCCCCACTAATCAAAGAGTTAGTTCGACTCATAGAAGTTCCATGAGTTGCAAACCAATTAAAGCTGCCTACTGGACCCCATTCATCGTCAACAAACTTTAAAAGGGTCATTTCTTTGTCAACATCATACTTATATTTACTACGTTCCCCAGCAGGGTTATTCAAATAAGCACTAGGGCTACGATTCACACCAGCATCCAGTAGCTCCCCTGACAGCCAAAACGGAATTAGTATAATGCTGCGAAGAACTTGTTAAGAACCCAAGAACTGTTGAACTTTCTGCTATGGTATATATAGTTTATTTTACTGTTGTAAAACTTGAAAAAAACACAAGCAGAAGCAAAGATACCAGTATTAGAGCAATTTAGTCAAACGCACACAACCCATCCACTAAAAATATCTGATTAAATAATACTAGTAATAGACATAACACAGTAAAAGATATTTTTTAAAATAACAACCATAGTCCAGAAGGATAAGATCAAAGAAAAGACTAACTATCAGCATGCTAATTCAAGTAGGTAAACAGTATGTTTACCCAGTATACTTTCTCCTGGCAGCACTTAGCAATTCCGTGACATAATAGCATAAACAGAATGCAATAAACAACTAAGAGGACACCAACCAACCATCATAACAAAAAGTAAAATGACACTGATGAACAATTGTTAAGATGTAATAGAAGAAAACTAAAGCTGCAACCCTATGCCTCATTATCCAGCAAAAGATACAGAAGAAATCAACATCATCTTACCTTTATTGACAAATATTGATCCAGGTCGGAGGTTTTCATGAGCTTGTATAATACTTTGCTCAATCCCATCAACTAGAGCATCAAATGATTGACGGACAAAACCAAGAGATGTTACAATATACACTACATATTGTAGATAACCACCAGGGCCAGCATGGGTGTGAATCCCACTAATAGCAACATTTTGTTCTGTGTAAAGGTTCCCATACCTGCAAAAGTAGCAGATACCACAAAAATTTGTAATCAAACAAGAATAGAGCTTATTACACTATGAAGCATGAAACTAATCCAGTTATGATAACAAGATGTTAAGTTTTTGCATCTTGTCATGCTTGAAAGATTCAGTTAAGGAGGGCATGAGTACCTAGCCTTCAATCTCTCAAGAACTTTGATGGTTACAACCTGCGAAGCCATGCAAGCATCAAGGTTCACAAAAGCAACACGGCTCCCCTGAGGTTCAGCTACAATGAAGGTACGGGCTCGCAACCTGAAGTGGATGCCTGATGCAATCTGTTCCGTGTTAGCATATCCCATCATGTTGACATCAGCAGCCGGCCCAGTAATATCATAGCTTCCAAGCCCGACTAAGTAATTGGAAGCTTCCGCTGCTCCCTTTCCATTCACTTGTGATAATAGCAACACCAACAGAGCCAACCAAATCATCCTTCCTGTGGATCTCCAAAACCCAACTTTGAGACAATCAGATACTCCCATCAAGTTATCACCACGACGACACTGGCTTGCAGCTTAATCAGTTCAACACATCATCCTAATCCTATGACAAAATAACAAGCTTTTGAAGATTCAAAATACAAAATAATTGATTGCAGCTAAAGATCTATCCATTATCAGCTGGACGAATGGGAAATCCTCTAAGATAGAAGGAAAACTCAGTTACTAGCTTTAGAGGTAAAATTCAAACCCTGTTAGGATGAACAAGTAGTTAGGAAGACCAAAAAACCCAAAACCTTCCACAAAAATGCAAGTTTTAGAGGTAATATCAACACACTCCGGCGGGGCCCGCGGGCAATTACCAACTACCATACAGGATATTATTAATACCAATAGCAAGACATACGGACAATTACCAACCACCATAGTTATACCAATAGCAAGATGCCAGCATTTAAAAGTGAAGTGTAAAAGTTAAATTTAAATAAAGGTTTGAAGCCGACTACTGAAAGTACATGAATTTAGCAAAAAAAGGGGACATCCAAAAACCCTTATTTAAAACTGAGCTAAGAAGTTACCCAGCAAATTGGAGAAGAAAGAAGATCTTTCTTCCACCTCAATAGGAGAATCTGAGGAAGAAATTGAGCTAATAATAGCAATTCTCAGTTAGTCCGAGAGATATATTTGATGAAGTAGAGTGGGAATATGTATATTATATATATGAAGGGAGGAATAAACAGAACGGCAATTGCGGAGGAGTGAAGTATGAGTTACATATACTTTTTGGTTTGCATTTATCCTACAAAATACAATTTTACGAAGCTTCCTTCAATTCACTGCTAGTTGGAATGTGATCGCTCCAGTTCACACTCGAACACCATCGACACCGCTGACGTGTCTTTCTAATCGGATCCGGGTCCGTTAAATGCAAGAGATGAGCTAAAGTGTGATAGCAGTAGAGCGATCAATCGGGTTCGGAGTTTCATATAACATCATAAATTAATGGAACCGTAAATAATTTGTTTCACTCTCTTGTTTTTACGAGCCATAAGCCGCTGGACGTTGATGTGGCGGAAGAGTGTGGTACACTCTGTCACCTGGATTTTTTTATATATATATAATTTTTTTTATATAAAAAATAAAATATTTTTTTACCTTTTTTCATCTAGATCATTCTTTATTACGGTCATTCTCATTCATGTGGGGATTTTTTGATTTTAAAGCATTGGGCTTCAAAGAATTTAAGTATTATGCTTTAAAGTCTAAGAGCATGAATTGGAAATGGTGGGAAATAAAATTGACGGAAATAAAATTTTGAATGAAGTGACCTTTTGTCTTGAACTTTGTCCCACATTGGTGAGGGATAACTACATTTATGTGTATATATATAGAATCACTTCTTAAAACTCTTAAAAGAAGTTGAAGAGAATGAACATTTGCGCTGTCGTCGTTGCTCGGCTTGGCTTTTGCTTTGGATTTGTCGATAAGATTATTTTTGGATAAAATTTATTTAATTAATTATATGTTAGTTAGTTAGTTAGCCCTGTACGGGCGTGACCGCGATAGGACCGCGCCAGAACACTGCTGCAGATTCAAAAGGCCACTCTGACCGGGGCAGGACGCGTAAACATCTAAACAGACACCTTTTTCAATAATTGCCTATAAATTCTGAGGCATGGCTTCGTTTTTAACACGCTGAAAAATTACAAATCCTTTGTTTTTAACACACTGAAAAATTACAGATCCGTCTTTCTGAAATACTGCATTCTAATTCGCAATCTCTCTCTCTCTCTCTCAAATTCGTAAGTGTGATTTTGCTATGTTCTTTGAGTTTATTGATATCCTGCAGTTTGTATTGTCACTGTTGCATGAATGTTTATTCTGTTTCATCCTGGAGGATTTAATCCATTACCTTGGCAACGTGCAAGGGGGTTAAAATTCCTTAAGGATGCACAAGCAAATTATGACTCGGAATATTTCTTATTATTTACTGTTTTTCAGTTTCTTTTATTCTTCTAACAGTTTTCTAATTTTGTGTTTTAACACATTAGCAACTCACAAGCTTAAGGAAATTTATACTAACGTTTCTGTGTTGAAATATATATTAAACTGTTATTTATATTTTGTATACTGGTTTGGAGACTTAAGCGTTCATGCTTACTACTCAAATAATTATTTTGTCCGTTTTAAAGTATATCAAAACTTTACCAGAATAATAAATGTACGGGTTTGAAGTATATAAAAACTTTACCATTGTTACGTGTTGTATGTTTGGTTTGGTATTCAGTTTGAAAATATCAAAACTTCATTGATTTAACAAATTTCTCTTTTGTTTCCAACTCTACAGAAAAAAATGACGAATGAAAATCAAACTAATGAAAATGTTGCGGGAACGGGTGCTACTGTTATGAATGTTGTTGCCTCGTCAAGCCGTTCAACTTCTGCTCATGATATGGCACCAGCAGAAAAATTCAAAAAAAAATTTGGTACCAACGTCAAACGTTGGCAAATAAAGATGCTCTTCTATCTTACTACGTTGAGTTTGCATCGATTCATCAAGTAGGATCCTCCAGTCCTGGCTGATACTCCGGATGACAAACGATTTAAACTGAAGCATGGAAACATTCTGGTTTCTTATGCAAAAACTACATTTTGAGTTGTTTGGAAGATAGCTTATACAATGTCTATACTATCATGGAAACTTCAAAGCATTATGGAATGCGCTTGAGAAAAAGTACAAGACTGAGGATGCCAGACTTAAGAAGTTCGTGGTTGCACGGTTTTTGGATTTCAAAATGATTGACACGAGGTCGGTCATAACTCAAGTCCAAGAATTACAAGTCATTGTGCATGACCTCCATGCTGAAGGTATGGTCAAATGAGGCCTTTCAAGTTGCCGCTTTCATTGAGAAATTACCTCTAGTATGGAAAGACTTTAAGAACTATCTAAAACACAAGCAGGAAGAAGATGACACTTGAAGACTTGATCGTGCGTTTGAGGATAGAAGAAGATAGCAAAAATGCTGAAAAGAAGTCACATAAAAACTCAACAATAATAAGGGCTAACATTGTTGAGGAGGCGCCACAAAATAAGAGTGAAAGAAGGCTTCTGGACCAAGGAATTACCCAACCATAAAGTTCAAGGGTAAATGCCACAACTGTGGAAAATCTGGGCATAAGGTCATGGATTGTCGCGCACCAAAGAATGATAAGAAGACGAAGAATCAAGCTAACATGGTTAAAAATGCTGAAGAAATGGAGGACTTGTGTGTCATGTTGTCTGAATGCAACTTGGTAGGAAATAAGAATGGTGGATAGATTCTGGAGCCACCCGCCATGTTTGTGCTAACAAGGAGTTATTTTCTTCGTATGCCCCCGCACGACCCGACGAGATAATTTTCATGAGAAATTCATCTACAATGAAAATTTAAGGGGTTGGTAAGAATTGCTTCTATGCCTACACTACATATCTCATATCAAGGATGGATCCTCTGAAATACTTTTTCCAGAAACCCATGCCTACAGGGAAACTAGAAAAATAGCATATATTGTTGAGTGAATTTGATATTGTCTATGTGACTTAGAAGGTAGTCAAGGGACAAGCTTTAGCAGATTATCTCGCAGAAAATCATGTAGGAGAAGAATACGAACAACTGAAAATGTATTTTCCCAATGAAAAAGAATCATTTGTAGGAAAAGATATTACCAAAACTTACGATAGTTGGAGAATGATCTTTGACGGTGCTAAAATTTTCAAAGGAGTGGGTATTGGAGCTATTTTGGTGTCAGAGACAGGTCAATATTATCCGATATCCGCAAAACTCAGGTTTTCGTGTATAAACAATATGGCATAATACGAGGTTTGCATCATGGGGCTCAATTTAGCAATTGACATTAGTATCCAGTAATTGTTGATAATTGATGATTCAGACCTTGTGGTACATCAAGTTCTAGGAGAGTGGGCTACCAAGAATACCAAAATATTGCCATATATGTATCGTTTGCAAGAGTTGATGAAGAGGTTCACAAACATACAATTCAAACATGTTCCGAGAATTCACAACGAGTTCGCAGACACACTGTTACTGTATCGTACATGATACAACACCCGGACAAGAATTTTATCGACCCTATTCCATTAAGGATCCATAATCAACCAACTTACTATGCTCATGTTGAAGAAGAAATGGATGGGAATCCATGGTTTTATGATATCATAGAATTCTTGGCAAAAGAAGAATACCCGATCATGCAAACCATACTCAGAAACGCACACTCTAAAGATTATCCAATCATTTCTTCCACAGTGGAGGAATTATGTACAAAAGGACTCCAGACCTGGGATTTATTACGGTGCGTTGATGCCAAGGAAGCTTCCAAACTACTCGAAGAAATACATGTCAAAACTTGTGGACCACACATGAACGGCTTCATTTTAGACAAAAAGATATTGAGAGCAGAATATTTTTGGATGACTATAGAAACGAGTTGCATCAGGTATGTCCAACAGTGTCACCAATGTCAAATACATACAGATATGATACGGGTACAGCCAAATGAACTAAATGTAACAAGTGTAACTTGGCCTTTCGCCGCTTAGGGAATGTATGTCATCGATTCGATCGAGCCTGGCGCTTCAAACAGACATAGGTTCATTTTAGTGGCCAAAGACTATTTCACAAAATGGGTTGAGGTTGCATCTTACAAGGATGTAACCAAGAAAGTCATTGTAGATTTTGTTAAGGATCATACTATTTGCCGATTCGGGGTACCAGAATCTATCATCACCGACAATACCGCCAATCTCAACAACAACTTAAAAAAAGCCATGTATGAGACCTTTAAAATCAAGCATAAGAATTCCACATCATACATACGTCAAATGAATGGAGCCGTGGAAGCAGCCAACAAGAACACCAAGAAAGTTCTAAGGAAAATGGTAGACAACCATAAGTAATGGCATGAGAAATTACCATTTGCCTTATTAAGGTATCGTACCACGGTCCGCACAAAAATGGGAGGAACTCCCTACATGTTGGGCTACAATATTGAAGTTATCATTCCCGCCGAGGTCGAAGTTCCTTCCTTAAGAATTATACAAGAAGCTGAACTCAATGATGTAGAATGGATAAGAAGTCGCTATGAACAATTGGCTCTTATCGACGTGAAAAGAATAAATGTGGTATGACATGGTCGGCGTTATTATAATAGAATGTCCAAGGCTTTCAACAAAAAGGTCAGACCTATATAGTTCGCATCGGGGCAACTGGTGCTAAAGCGGATCTTCCCGCATCAAGATGAAGCCAAAGGAAAATTTTCACCTAATTGGTACGAGCCCTACATGGTTCACAGAGTACTAACAGGAGGAGCGCTCATACTTGCAGAAATAGACAAAAAACTTTGGCCAAAGCCTATCAATTCAAACACAGTCAAAAGATACTATGTTTAGATTGTTT
The DNA here is from genome assembly GCA_032618575.1 of Nicotiana noctiflora. Taxonomy (NCBI): domain Eukaryota; kingdom Viridiplantae; phylum Streptophyta; class Magnoliopsida; order Solanales; family Solanaceae; genus Nicotiana; species Nicotiana noctiflora. The sequence goes on from JASVEL010001167.1 coordinate 25,887, forward strand.
ACATTTCTTCATTTGATGTAATTGAACTACGCTTGACCTGATTCTTATTTAAGATGGGATATGCAAGCAGCCCTGTGGGTTTGGTCACATCTTAATAAAATCTTCATTTTTCCCATGGTCTGAAACTGGGGCAGAATTTTGAGGAGGACCATCAAAATTTTAAAGCAAGTCCAACCAACTTTGTCATATACGGAACGATCGAAGAATCACTTATTAAACTGGGGCAGAATTTTGAGGAGCACCCTTAAAATCTAGTGCAAGGAAGTTGCAATGTCTCTAAAAGTGTCACAATCATTGGTTCATCTAATTTTCTTGATATTGAAAGCTACTATATTTTTAAAAAACTATATTTGTCAAGTGCTTGCATATTCATTTGAAAAACTTTATTTTTATGGCAGTTGGGTATTACCTAGGGTAACCCAAACAGGATCTCTAGAGAAAATCAAAGCAAGCAGGCGAAGGCAGGAACCAACCTTCCCCACAAAACTCACGATTTTTCTTTGGATGCAGCCACAATAAATGTAATAGGAGTATTCGCAAATATACGCATATCAAAATCACTATCTTCATAACAACAAGGATGCCAAATGCAAACATGTCCCCAGATAAGAAAATACTCTGCTAATGCTCACTATCTTTTCTTTGCATGAGGCTAAGCACTGCCTCCCATTTTGAATGAGACTAAGCCCCGTCTTCTCTTCTTGTATGAGGCTAAGCATTTCTTCCCTATTTGCATAAGGCCAAGCATCGTCTTCTATTGTATGAGACTAATCCATGTCTCTTTTCTTTGCATGAGGCCAAATATTGCCTCTCATTTTGCATGAGGCTAAGACCTGCCTCCTCGATTGTATAAGGATAAGCACTGCCATCCATTGCAGGAGACTAAGCCATATCTATCTTATTTGCATGAGGCTAAGCACTGCCTCCCATTTTGAATAAGTCTAAGCCCTGCCTCCTCGATTGCATGAGGCTAAGTACTTCCTTCCATTGCACGAGACTAAACCATGTCTCCTCTTTTTGCATGAGGCTAAGCATTGCCTCCCTATTTGCATAGGGCTAAGCATTTCCTTCCATTCCATAAGACTAAGTCTTGTCTCCTTTTATTGCATAAGGCTAAGCATTTCCTCCTTATTTGCATAAGTCTAAGCACCGCCTTCCATTGCATGAGATAAAGACTTGTCTCCTCTTCTTGCATGAGGCTAAGCATTGCTTCCTTAATTGCATAAGGTTAAGCCCTGCCTTTCCTTGCATAAGACTAAGACCTATCTCCTCTTTTGAATGAGGCTAAGAATTGCCTCCCTAATTGCATAAGGCTAAGAATTGCCTTTCATTGCATGAGACTAAGCACCATCTCCCTTTCTTGCATGAGGCTAAGCATTGCCTCCCCAATTGCAGAAGGCTAAGATTTTCCTTTCCTTGCCAAATGCTTAATGCTACGCTACTTGAAATCTAGCACTATTTTTCCTACCCCGGGCTAAGCTTTGTCCCAATCTTATGCAAGACTAAGCTGTATCTTATTTCACTTATATGACCCATCATCATGTCTCTGCATTCATGGGATGAAACATCGTCATATTATCCAAAGGTGTCATAGTCCGAATGCATCATTCTCATAGCCTGAAGACACCATGCCATGTCCTGATGATCTTTCAATACTGCACATCATTATTCAAAGCCATCGTAGTTTAGAGGCGTCATTTTTATGGCCCGAGAACATCATTTCATGGCCTGTGAATCCCTTATCACATGACTCACAGCCCGGGATGTGATGGTCTAAGGACATCATCCTTTCCATCAGAAGAAAATATTCATGGTCCAAAGGAAATTACTCATTTTTCTCTATGGCTATACAGATACTTGCTCTATAACACATCCATTACGTTTCAGATTCACATTCGTAACTCTGCACCCAATTATATCCTTCCCAAAAGGACCCTTTCCGAAACACAGACCATTCCTATAATAGTTCCATCGGTTACCTGTTAGATCCAGAACAACACATGTCTTGATTGATGTAAAATCAGGGATATGTAGGCAACTCAGAAATCGGAGTTCGACCTCTATTTTTAAAATTATCCCATTCATTCAAAATTGGTCTTCATTTCTTTACCCGATAACTCTTTCATGCTTCCCAGCTGAAGAGGGGCAGTTGTTGATGCCCAATTTTCCCTTCATATTTTTCATATATATATATATATATATATATATATAGAGAGAGAGAGAGAGAGAGAGAGATAGAGAGAGAAAGATAGTGCTATTCATCATTATTTGATTTATAAACACACACAAGTATTTTTCATAACTTTTCATAAATTTTAAATGCTTTAAATTAATTTCTTCCTGTATTTTTATTATATAAAAATACCCTATAGTTATCCTCTAAATTATTATATAATTATTTAATCATATAAACTCATCATTCATACCAGCATAATGTTAAAATAATTTTTTTGTGCATTTTTATGATTACATTTGCATTTTTAGGGTTAAATAACATATTTTTGCAATAATAGCCCATATGCATATATAATGACATTATTTATATACAAAAAAACTTTTTATATTTTTATAATGTTAATTAATTATTTTTAATCATTTTATTGCATAAACAATATTTTGATATGTATTAATTACTTCTATAAATTATTTATTTATTAAAAACATTGGGTATTTAAAATGAGGCACCAGATTCACCTAAATTTCGGACCTAAACTACCCAGATCTTGGCCTAATAACCCCCAGCCCAATCCTAAGTGACCCAACCTAGTCCTAAACCTGCCCTAGCTCTTCTCAAGTCCCATCCGTTTATAAAAAATGATCAACGGCTCGCAACACCTTTCCCCCTTTCCTTATATCACCTTACCCCAGACCCTAATTCCCATTTCTCTTTAGTCGCCGCCTTCAAATATACCTCCATCTCACAAAAACCCTAGCCGCCTCTCAGAAAACCTCTCTGAATCTATCTCAACCATGGATTCTTCCATGATCCTCTTACCTTTTGTGTGTTATATCGCCATCTCCAATGGATCTATGGTATCTCCTAGTACTTGCCTAAATATGGCAAGTACTATATCCCAAATTCTGGCCATTTCCCTTTTAACCACTTGAATCTGGACATGAATCTCGTCCATATACTTCACGACCATGGCTATATGGATCTGATTAGCAGAGATTTTGGCCAATCTTCGACTTCTGTCAACTAGTGTTTGACTTTCTCGTTGTTTCTTACCGATACTTTTCCTTCTCTGTGTTTGACTACTCTTTTTCCTTATGTTTCCCTATTTTTAATTTATTCATTGCCTTAAAATAATTTTTGGTATTTTTGGTATTATTTATATGTTTCCATATTGATTTACTGAACCCCTTTGATTTGTGCCCTAAATCGATTCTAATTGATTTTAGAATATTTTTTCCCTTATTTTGTGTCTGGATAATTTGTTTTCGTTACTTACTTGTTCGATTACTACACTATATAATCCCGCCTCCCCCATTCCCCTTTAGTACAGACTTTGGAATCACCGTAACCTTACTCGATCTAAAAGCTTCACTCTGTTATTTTGTTCTATACTTTGATTTTTGGCCGGCTAAAAGCCAAGGCCATTAAATTCTGGGTTTTGCTTCTCGTTGATGTTTAGAATACCGTGGAATTTTGTTCTTTCTTGCATTTTTGTTTAACTGGTAGTTACTTGATCTTTTGCAATTTCATCCTTATGTGCCTCTGATTTGCACGTATTCTTACTTCTGAGTTTATGGCTTAATACATTCCTGGGTTACTCTTAAGCACCACTCTGTTAACTTCAGCATTTAGTTACTTCTAATGTTATTAGTTCTAAGATTATCTACGCCTAATTGGGTAACCCGAGTCTTCCTAAGATTATTTAGCTAGTGTGATGACGCCTAAATGTTCATGAATCTGCTCACTTGCTTTAAATGACACTTGAATGTTCATGAATCTGTTCACTTGCTTTGAATATATATAATGGATGCCTCACTTCTGTAGTAACCTGTGTTAAGACTTTCATTGTTAGACATAATTTACCTCTCTACTACTGTGTCACTCAGTATGCTCACTCGATCCTGTACCTTTTTAGTATTTGTCTGTGGTTCAAAATAGTTGTCTCATCATGTTAGAGCAGGTGTTTGTATGGTATTTGGATAAATCTTTGATACAATTGGATCTTCTTTAGTTAATTAGGCCATTATGGTAATGCTAGAATGCCCATATCTTCTACTTGACATGATTTTACCTTCCACTCAGCTCATAATCTCTGTAGTAATAGTCTTGCATATGTTATATGTCTTAATTTGTGATTGTGATCTTGCCTTCCTGTAACGACCCGACCGGTCGTTTTAGAAAATTACGCCCCAATCCCTAATTTAACTGTTCCTCTAAGTTCATTTCTGCTATTGTGGGTTGCCGGGAGAGTCAGTTCTGAAATTTGGAGCATTTTGGGACACTTAGTCCCTGAATGAGAGCTTTAAAGCTAGAAAATGGTCCGTAGCTGGAATAGTGTTAAGACGATCTCGGAACGGAAATCCGATGGTTCCATTAGCTCCGTTAGGTGATTTCGGGGTTAGGAGCGCGTTCGGAATGTATTTTGGAGGTCCGTAGCTCAATTAGGCTTGAAATGCCGAAGGTTGAAATTTTGGCGAATCCGAACGATAGGTGAGATTTTGATCCGGGGGTCGGAATGGAATTCCGACAATTTCTGTAGCTTCGTTATGTGAATTTGGATATGTTCGCAAATTTTTAGGTCATTCGGACGTCGTTTGGTCGGGTTTTAGATCGAATGTGCAATTCGGAAAGTTTTAAGAAATTTAGGCTTGAATTCGATGTGAATTATGGGTTTTAATGTTGTTAGACGTGTTTTTATGATTTGAACGAGTTCATATCGTGTTTTGGAGTATGTTGGTGGTTTTCGTTGGGGTCCCGGGAGCCTCGGGATGAATTCGGGGGTCCAAACGGACCAATTTGTGCCAAAAGGCACTGCTGTTCTGCTGCAATAATTGCAGAGCAATTTTGCTCTCCGCGATCGCGGAGATGGCCATGCGATCGCGTAAGGGAGAAATCCCGAGCTCTGCGATCGCGAAGTAAAGCCTGCGATCGCGTAAGTCTGGAGGTTGAACTAGTGCGATCGCGTGAGGTTTCATGCGATCGCGTAGGGTATTGGTCGGAAGCAGTGCGATCGCGTGAGGGAGTATGCGATCGCGTAGGGTAGTTTGGGGAGCCGGACGAGTTTGTTCTTCGCGATCGCGTTAGTACGTTTGCGATCACGTAGGGTTGCTGAGTTGTTCACTGCGATCGCGTCCAGGGTCACGCGATCGCGTAGAGGAAAAATAGGCCGCCCATATTTTGTGCATCGCGATCGCAAGCCCAGTGCTGCGATCGCGTAGAGTAAAATGGCCTGGCAGTGACTTTAAGTCCAGAACATTTCGGTCGCGGCCTAACACACCAAAACCGCCATTGTTGAGCTCCAAGAGAGGGAATTGAAGGGGAAACGCTGGGATATCATCGGGGGTAAGTTTCTTGACCTTAATTCGTTGGTTTATCATAAAATCCGTGATTATTTCACTGAAATTGGAAGATTAAAGGTGGGTTTGAGCCCTAGGCCTAAATGTTAGAAAATCTCTGATTTGAGTGGCAAATGGAGTCCGATTTTGGTAAATTTTATATGCATAGACTCGTATTGAGATAAGGAACCCGAATATATAATTTTCGTGATTTTTCGATAAGCGTACCGAAAGTCGGGTTTTGGCAACTTGTGGGTTTTGGCGTATTTTGAGTTGTTTTGATTGGGTAATGCCCAATTGACCTATTTTGATATGATTCTATTGATTTTTATTAGATACTACACCTTGTGGAGGCCGACATTCGCGGCAAGAGAGTTGTTTCATAGCGGTTTTGTACCGGAGTCGAGGTAAGTGGCTTGTCTAACCTCGTGTGGGGGAATTTTCACCCCTAGGATATTATGTGATAGTTTAAATGCCTTGTACGCGAGGTGACGGGCGTGTACATGCGCTGGTTGTTGAACACGTACTTTATTTAAAATGTTCGATGAGCGGTATTCCTGTCTTTGGCTGTTAATTTGATATTTTTACCGGTAGTGGTTAGAAAAGCATGATTAGGTAGCACTTAACTGTTTAGTTGCCTAATTGCCTTATTTGAACTCCTTGATAATTATTGGCACTATTTTCGGTGAAGTTATAGTTAAGCATAATTATTCTCTTTGTGGATTCCTTTATTGGTTGTGCTTGTGGACTGCGGGTTCGATTCCCGGAGACCCAGGGCTGTGGGTTCGATTCCCAGAGACCCGGCGTGATATTGGTAGGGACTACGGGTTCGATTCCCGAGATCTTGAGTTATTGGTAGGGACTACGGGTTCGATTCCCGAGATCCTGAGTTATTGGTAGGGACTACGGGTTCGATTCCCGAGATCCCGAGTTATTGGTAGGGACTACGGGTTCGATTCCCGGAGATCCTGAGTTATTGATTATTTATTGAGACATGGGCTGCGGGTTCGATTCCCGGAGACCCAGAGGTACTGTCAAGGGGACTGTGGGTTCGATTCCCATAGGTCCTGGACTTGTTTTACCGAGTTGGTCATTTGTTGTTAGTTTAAATTGTAGACGATCGCAGTAATCATCTTATTGTTGTTATTTCGAAAATTATTATTATTTGAATTGCTTGATATTATTATTGTCACTATATTATTATTTCTCGGTAGGGCCCCGACCTTCCTCGTCACTACTCCATCGAGGTTAGGCTTGGTATTACTGAGTACCGCCGTGGTGTATTCATATTACTCTTCTGCACACTTTTATTATGCTAACTAGGTACATCAGATCAGACACATTACAGGTGATTCAGCAGCGCTTTGGGAGACCTCGAGGTATGATCTGCTACGTCCGCGGATCCGGAGGCCTTCCTTCTATTCTAGTGCTAGTAGATGTCTTTCCTTCATTCCGTTGTTAGATACTCCTTTTACATAGAGCTACAATTGTATGATCTCTTTTAGTCTGTGTTACCCGTGGGATTCCGGGTCTTGGTAGTGTTTTAAACAGCGTATTTGACTGGTGTATGTGCCCAGCGGCACGGATTACATTCCTTTCATCTTATTTTCCGCTAATTCTTATTAAATGTTCATAAACCGGTATATTCCGCAACGTGTTAGGCTTACCTAGTCGTGGGGACTGGGTGCCATCACGACATGTTCACGATTGGTGAACTAGGGTCGTGACAAGTTGGTATCAGAGCTCTAGGTTCATAGGAGTCACGGGACACGGACCGGTTACTTAGAGTCTCGCTGATCGATACGGAGACGTCTGTATTTATCTACGAGGGGCTATGTAACTGTTTAGGAAACTCTTCATTTCTTTTGGATTCCTTGTCGTGCGACATTTTTGGCATCAAAAATCTAAACTATTGCTTTCTATTCTCTCACAGATGGTAAGGACACGAGCTACTCGCGACGATCAGGTACCCGCGCCCCCTGTTGCCGCCGTCAGAGGCCGGGGCCGAGGTAGAGGACGAGGACGCGCCCGAGGTGCGGCCACAGCACCCGCGCGCGCTGCCGCTGAGGTGCCACAGGTAGACCAGGTTGGAGCGCAGGCACCTGGTACACCGACTACAGCTGCTACTACTCCAGCACTACAGGAGACCCTGGCCCAGTTCATGAGTATGTATACCACTTTAGCTCAGGCAGGACTGCTTCCTCTCGTCGCAGCTACATCTCAGGCCGGGGGAGGGGCCCAGACTCCCGCAGCCGTTACACCGGAGCAGCGTGTGCCAGTGGGACAGGTTCCAGATGTTTTAGTTATGCCTCCTGCCGCCCCAGCACAGCCCGGAGGTGGACCAGCTGCCTCTGAGGACGAGCAACGTAGATTGGAGAGGTTCAAGAAATATGACCCTCCAGTGTTTAGTGGTTTGGCTTCGGATGATGCATTGGGTTTTCTAGAGGAGTGTCATCGTATTCTTCGTACTATGGGGATTGTGGAGACCAGCGGGGTTTCCTTCACCGCTTTTCAGTTTCGTGGGGCCGCTTATGATTGGTGGCGCACGTATGAGTTGGATAGTCCAGAGGAGTCTGCTTCATTGACTTGGACGCAGTTTTCAGATCTGTTTTTGAGAGAGTTTGTTCCTCAGAGCCTTAGGGATTCTTGGCGCTCGAAGTTTGAGCGGTTGCGACAGGGTTCCTTGTCAGTGTCGGAGTATGCTATCAATTTCACCCGTCTAGCCAGGCATGCACCGGCCTTAGTAGCCACGGTTCGGGAGAGAGTGCGGAGATTTATTGAGGGCCTGATTCCGCCGATCCGATCCAGCATGGCCAGAGAGTTGGAGATGGATATACCTTGTCAGCAAGTGGTGAGCATTGCCAGGACGATAGAGAGTATGCTCCATAGTTAGCGGGGAGAGAGGGAGGACAAGAGGTCTCGTGAGTCGGGCCATTTCTCTAGTGCCCGCACTTCGGCAGCCGGTCATTTTGGATAAGGTTATTCCGATCGTCCAGTTCATTCAGCATTACCAGCAGCCGGTAGTACTCCAGCTCTTCCAGCACTTCAGCAGCCCTATTATGCTCCCCAGTTTCCAGTGCACCTCCTGCGCGGGGTCCTTCCAGGGGTCAGACTAGTGGGGGTGAGGCCGGTCAGTCACAATCACCGTGTCCTCCCAAAGCTTGCTTTGGGTGCGGGGATACTCGCCATCTGGTCAGGGAGTGCCCCAGGCGTAGGAGGGGAGCCCCTCATCAGTCTTCGCAGCCTCAGCGTAGTTCTCAGGGCCAGCAGACTATCATTCCAGTTCCAGCTGCCACTCCACCTGCCCAGCCAGCCAGGGGCGGGGGTCAGAGTTCTAGAGGCCGCCCTCGAGAGGGGGGACAGGCCAGATTCTATGTTATTCCTGATCGCGCTGCGGCTGTTGCATCTGACTCCTGTTATCACAGGTATTATTATGGTTAGTCACAGGGAGGCATCGGTTCTATTCGACCCTGGTTCCACTTTTTCATATGTGTCTTCTTACTTTGCTTCTCATCCGGGTGTGCCTCGGGATTCTTTGAGTGCCCCCATTTATGTTTCCACTCCGGTGGGTGATTCTTTGGTAGTGGACCGCGTATATCGGTCGTGTTTGGTCACTATTTGTGGTTTTGAGACTAGAGCGGATCTATTGTTGCTCGGGATGGTCGATTTTGATATAATTTCGGGCATGGACTGGTTGTCGCCCCATTATGCTATTCTTGATTGTCACGCCAAGATCATGACGCTGGCTATGTTAGGCATTCCACGTATTGAGTGGAGTGGTACTCTAGATCACACCCCCAGCGTGTTATTTCTTTTCTCAGAGCTCAGTGTATGGTTGAGAATGGGTGTGCTGCTTATCTAGCCTATGTGCGAGACGTCAGTGTTGACACTCCCTCTATTGATTTTGTTCATGTGGTACGTGACTTTGCTGATGTATTTCCAGCTGATCTTCCGGGCATGCCGCCCGAGAGAGATATTGACTTTGCTATTGACTTGTTGCCGGGTACTCAGCCCATTTCTATTCCACCGTACCGTATGGCTCCTCCCGAGTTAAAGGAGTTGAAGGATCAATTACAGGAGTTATTGGGCAAGGGTTTTATTCGACCCAGTGTTTCGCCTTGGGGTGCTCCTGTATTGTTTGTGAAGAAAAAGGACGGTTCTATGCGTATGTGTATTGACTATCGTCGGCTGAACAAGGTTACAGTGAAGAACCGGTATCCTTTGCCACGTATTGATGATTTATTTGACCAGCTACAGGGCGCACATGTGTTTTCTAAGATTGATTTGCGCTCTGGGTATCACCAGCTGAAGATTCGGGAGCGCCTTTAGGACCCGGTATGGTCACTATGAGTTCCTCGTGATGTCTTTTGGGATGACTAATGCCCCAGCAGCCTTTATGCATTTGATGCACAGTGTGTTCAGGCCTTATCTGGACTCGTTCGTGATTGTCTTCATTGATGATATTCTAGTATATTCTCGGAGCCGGGAAGAGCACGAGCAGCATTTGAGGATAGTGCTTCAGATACTGAGGGAGAAGCAGCTTTATGCCAAGTTCTCTAAATGTGAATTCTGGTTGAGTTCAGTAGCATTTTTGGGCCATGTGGTGTCGAGTGATGGTATTCGAGAAGATCCGAGGAAGGTGGAGGCCGTGCAGAGTTGGCCCAGACCCTCCTCCGCTACTGAGATTCGCAGTTTCCTTGGTTTGGCGGGCTATTACCGTCGTTTTGTAGAGGGGTTCTCTTCGATTGCAGCACCTATGACTAGATTGACCCGAAAGGGTGCCCCTTTTCAGTGGACAGACGAGTGTGAGGCGAGCTTTCAGAAGCTCAAGACAGCTTTGACTTCGGCCCCTATATTGATGTTGCCTACAGGTACGGGGTCCTATACCGTATATTGTGATGCCTCACGAGTTGGACTCGGTGCGGTATTGATGCGGGACGGTAGGGTGATTGCCTACGCGTCGAGACAGCTGAAGGTGCATGAGAAGAATTACCATGTTCATGATTTGGAGCTAGCTGCCATTGTTCACGCCTTGAAAATTTGGCGTCATTATTTATATGGGGTTCCTTGTGAGATCTACACTGATCACCGGAGCTTGCAGCACTTGCTTAAGCAGAAGGACCTGAATATGCGTCAGAGGAGATGGTTGGAACTACCGAAGGACTATGATATTACTATTCTCTATCATCCGGGCAAGGCTAATGTGGTTGCTGATGCCTTGAGTCGTCGGGCAGAGAGTTTGGGGAGTTTAGCATATCTACCGGCTTCGGAGAGGCCTATGGCGATGGATGTTCAGGCTTTGGCCAGGCAGTTTGTTAGACTGGATCTTTCGGAGCCCAGCCGGGTTCTAGCTTGTGTGGTTTCTCGGTCTTCTCTATTTGACCGCATCAGGGAGCGTCAGTTCGACGACCCTCATTTGCTTGTCCTTCGGGATAGAGTTCGGCGTGGTGATGCTCGAGATGTTACCATCGGGGATGATGGAGTCATGAGGATGCAGGGGCGTATCTGTGTGCCCAATGTAGATGATCTTCGAGAGCGGATTCTAGCAGAGGCCCATAGTTCGCGGTATTCCATCCATCCGGGTGCCGCGAAGATGTATCAGGACTTGAAACAACATTACTGGTGGAGGCGGATGAAGAGGGATATAGTTGATTATGTTTCTAGATGCCTCAACCGCCAGCAGGTGAAGTATGAGCATCAGCGTCCGGGTGGATTGATGCAGCAGATTGAGATTCCCGAGTGGAAATGGGAGCGCATTACCATGGACTTTGTATCTGGACTTCCACGGACGGTTAGGAAGTTTGATTCCATTTGGGTTATTGTGGATCGGCTGACCAAGTCCGCTCATTTCATACCGGTGAGCACTGCTTATTCATCGGAACGACTGGCGGAGATCTATATCAGGGAGATAGTTCGGCTGCATGGTATTCCAGTTTCCATCATTTCAGACAGAGGCACTCAGTTTACTTCACGGTTCTGGAGAGCCGTGCAGTAGGAGTTAGGTACTCGGGTGGAGCCGAGCACGGCATTTCACCCCCAGATGAATGGACAATCTAACCGCACTATTCAGATTTTGGAGGATATGCTTTGTGCATGCGTGGTTGAGTTTGAAGGTTCATGGGATCACTTCTTGCCACTGGCGGAGTTTGCTTATAACAACAGCTACCAGTCTAGTATTCAGATGGCACCGTACGAGGCCCTATATGGTAGGAGGTGCGGGTCTCCCGTGGGTTGGTTTGAGCCGGGCGAGGCCAGATTGCTAGGTACTGATATGGTTCAGGAGGCTATGGACAAGGTCAAGGTGATTCAGGACAGACTTCGTGCAGCCCAGTCTAGACAGAAGAGTTATGCGGACAAGAAGGTTCGCGATGTGGCTTTTATGGTTGGCGAGCGGGTTCTACTTCGAGTCTCGCCCATGAAGGGCGTTATGAGGTTTGGGAAGAAAGGAAAGCTGAGTCCTAGGTTTATTGGCCCTTTTGAGATTTTGAGGCGTGTTGGGGAGGTTGCTTATTGTCACACCTCCTTTTTCCGTACCCGCGAGGGCGCGAAATATAAAAGAGTTTTTCCAATTATAGGACAACCAAAACGGGATTCATTTATTGAGAGATTCGGAGTCGCCACTTGGGAGATTTATGGTGTCCCAAGTCACCGGTTTGAAACCCAAATTGAGGAAAGGTTTGCCTCTATTTAACGGTCCGCGAACCAGAAATCCGGATAAGGAATTCTGTTAACCCGGGAGAAGGTGTTAGGCATTCCCGAATTCCGTGGTTCTAGCACGGTCGCTTAACTGTCATATTCGGCTTATTTATCTGATTTTTACAGTTATATAATTAATGCAAATTAATATCCCTTTACCGCTTTTGTTATTATTATTATTTACGAAAGAGAATGTCGCCTAAAAATATGTTTCGAATCACGTCACATGAAATGCACCCGGATCCTCGACACACTCGTATTCAACATTTTGGGATTTGGATTTGGGCCGCATGAAATGCACACCCGTATTTAAGAAGGTAAAATTATTAAAATACGCGCCTAGAGCGATTACTTATTTACATTTTTTCTGAGAAGGCTAGGAAATTCGCTAAGAAACGGCACATCTCGAAATCTAAATATTTTACATATACATTTATGAGAGCCCCGCGATTTGTATAATTTTGTTAGGCGAGGCACACCTCTAATTCTAATTTAAAAGCAAACTACATTCCGCTATATTTATTTAAGAGTTAATTCAAGATTATTTCAGACATGTTGCAAGCCACACCACATGAAATGCACTTGTGGTTCACGACACTCTTTATTTAACCTTGTTCAAATATGGAGTCGGGTCACATGAAATGCACTCCGATTCCTTTAATCTAATTACGTCGTTTAAAGAATAACGAACCAATTTCCATAATGTGACAACATCGTGCTCAACTATAACCAATTCGAGTAAACATACGAGTAGCTAACTAAGTGAGCAAATTCAAGACTATGGTGAACAATTACATAAACAACGGAAGCATAACTAGTTGGCGAGCATATGAAGGATTAGTCATTTTTATTAGCTAACTTCGACATTGCATGTTCAACAAAATCATATATTTACAAAAATAGTCTGAACCATACGAAACTAAATCAAATACGAAACACTCCAAAATATTAGCGAGAAGAACAATATCGGAAAAGAACATGCACCTTTATTTATGCATATTTTTTCAACGTACACAACGAGAAAACGAACCTTTTATAACGATCTCGAACCTCGACCTCTCCGGACAGAACTTGAATCAAACGACGACCTCGACTGAAGTTATACCTCGTCGGACGACGAACAACGACGGAGGGAGCTGGTGGTTTTTCGTTACCTCTTACTATTTGTGTATTGTCTCCTAAAAAAATGCAGCAACCGAACAGTCCCCAACCGTGTCTCCGGTGTGTTTTCTCTCTATCGCTGTATATGTTTTTCCCGTTTTTTTCTCCTTCTTCAATCTTCTTTTCTTTCTCTTCTTCTTTTCTTCTTTTCTTTCTCTTCTTCTTTTCTTTTGTTTTTCAATAGTTTTCGTTTTCTCTGTTTTCCAAATCCCTTTCTTTGTTTTCAATGTTTGTTTTCAAATGTTTTCTTTTGAATTCTCTCTATTGCGTTTTTCAATCTGCCTCCAATCCGTTCACTCTTCTTCTTTTTAAAGAAGAAGAGTATAGTATTTTTTTATTTTTTATTTATTTATTTATTATTTTTTTTTTTAAAATAAGCTCCATGCCTTTTTTTTGTTTTTTTCTTCTTGTTTTTATCCCTTTGTCTTTTTCTTCTTGTCTTTGTTCTTATTCCCCATCCATTATGTATTGTTCCCCTTAGTGTAGTGGACTCGGTTTATTACGGGCTAGGTCCGAAAATTATAAAACCGGGTAGTTTGAACCCGAATATTATTCTTCGCCCGGAACCGAGAATGGTGTTATTTAATTAACCCTAGGTAATCAAAATAACTATAATACTTATAATAAAAATAAAACAATTTTTTTTATATTTTTCAAGTTTAAAATAACTACAAAATATTTATGAAACTATTTTTTTATTATTTTCGTTTTTTTATAAAAAGATAAAAATATAAAGTACTATTTTTATATTTTTCAAGTTTAAAATAACTACAAAATATTAATGAAACTATTTTTTTATTATTTTCGTTTTTTATAAAAAGATAAAAAATATAAAGTACTATTTTTGTATTTTTCAAGTTTAAAATGACTACGAAACATTAATAAAACCATATTTTTGTTATTTTTCATTTTGAGGTAAAAATAAAGTAAAAGAGTCAAATTTAGCTAAAATAGCTCTATTAAAACTAAACTAAATATTTTACGCTAAAAATATAGAAAATCTCGGGGAGGGTCAAAAATCACGTGTTTACAGCTGCCCCTCTTTGACTGAAAACACAAAGAGTTTTCAGACAAAGAACGACTAGACAAGTGTTTTTGACCTGACCCTTATTCGGAGGGACTAAACTAAAAGAAGAGGAATGTGACCGAGCCCTTGTATCTGAGCTGCCTACATATCCTTGGCTACAAAGGAATCAGGCCACGTGTAGTTCGAAAGTGAGTGAGGAAGGGGTATACCGAGGTGGAGAGCCGGTCGAGGTGTCGTTCCGTCGAGGTTCTGTTCCATCGAAGTTCCGGTCCGTGGTCCTGCTATTACATCAAAAATCAAAACATGAGAAAGACTAACTAAGCTTATCAGCTACTAGTTACAAGATTCCTATCTATAAGTCTTCTGAAGCTTGATCTTGAGTATTGGTTGGTGCTTCATGCGGACTCTAAATTTGAACCTTGATACTTGCTAGTTGCAGGTGCTGCTTTTCGAATCAAGACCAGGTATACAATGCTTGTGACCTCGGCCATGTCTTGAGCATGCCACATCTTTCATCAACTTCTGCATTTTGGATTGGCTTCATGCCTCTTTTTTTTTTTTTTTTTTTTGTTTATTGTGACTAAACTTCTGTTGATCCCCTCGGACTGTTGACTCGCATTCCGGTTGCCTTCCTTCTGATTCATGCTGGGGATTTCCGTTACACTCTGCCGCTTTCCTTAACCAACTTCAAAAATAAATCGCCGCTCCATTCTTCAGGCGGGCTCCCTGACTTCAACTACAACTTCAAAATAAATCGCCACTCCATTCTTCAGGCGGGCTCCCTGACTTCAACTACAACTTCAAAATAAATCGCCACTCCATTCTTCAGGCGGGCTCCCTGACTTCAACCTCTTTTGAAAATAAATCGCCATTCCTCTCTTCAGGTGGCTCCTGACTTCAACAACATCTTCAAAATAAAATCGCCACTCCATTCTCCAGGCGGGCTCCCTGACTTCAATTACAACTTCAAAACTAAATCGCCACTCCATTCTCCAGGCGGGCTCCCTGACTTCAACTACAACTTCAAAATAAATCGCCACTCCATTCTCCAGGCGGGCTCCCTGACTTCAACTACTACTTCAAAATAAAATCGCCACTCCATTCTCCAGGCGGGCTCCCTGACTTCAATTACAACTTCAAAACTAAATCGCCACTCCATTCTCCAGGCGGGCTCCCTGACTTCAACTACAACTTCAAAATAAATCGCCACTCCATTCTCCAGGCGGGCTCCCTGACTTCAACTACTACTTCAAAATAAAATCGCCACTCCATTCTCCAGGCGGGCTCCCTGACTTCAATTACAACTTCAAAACTAAATCGCCACTCCATTCTCCAGGCGGGCTCCCTGACTTCAACTACAACTTCAAAATAAATCGCCACTCCATTCTCCAGGCGGGCTCCCTGACTTCAACTACTACTTCAAAATAAAATCGCCACTCCATTCTCCAGGCGGGCTCCCTGACTTCAATTACAACTTCAAAACTAAATCGCCACTCCATTCTCCAGGCGGGCTCCCTGACTTCAACTACAACTTCAAAATAAATCGCCACTCCATTCTCCAGGCGGGCTCCCTGACTTCAACTACTACTTCAAAATAAAATCGCCACTCCATTCTCCAGGCGGGCTCCCTGACTTCAATTACAACTTCAAAACTAAATCGCCACTCCATTCTCCAGGCGGGCTCCCTGACTTCAACTACAACTTCAAAATAAATCGCCACTCCATTCTCCAGGCGGGCTCCCTGACTTCAACTATTGCTTCAAAAAATAAAATCGCCACTCCATTCTCCAGGCGGGCTCCCTGACTTCAACTACTACTTCAAAACTAAATCGCCACTCCATTCTCCAGGCGGGCTCCCTGACTTCAACTACAACTTCAAAATAAAATCGCCACTCCATTCTCCAGGCGGGCTCCCTGACTTCAACTATAACTCACTAATTTCATCCTATCCTGATCACCTTCCTTTGCCTTTTGTACCATTTTCTTCTGAATTATCTTGTCTTGGAATTGCTTTCCCCCCTGGGTCGTATTACTTTTCTTTTGGCTGCTGGGGATATCTTTGGAATTGTTTACTTACCTGCTGAGGATAATGATGCTGGGAAAATTTCCTTCATTCCCTCCCTTCCTTTGACTCGTGCGCTTGAATTTGCGTTGGGAACTCTTGTTGTAACTCTCTGCTTTATGGTGGGTTACTGGTTTCAAGACCTGCAATGTAAAGACTGAAGACTTGCCTTTTGTTATATAGGTAGGCGCCTGCTTTTAGTAGCAACTTTTGAATTAAAAATGCATTCTGGCAATAATTTATGAAATATGCATAGGACAATGTAAGATAAAGCATATGTAAAAATATCCTATTCGAGGGCGGATGGTCCCGTCGTATTCTATTCGAGGGCGAATACTCCCATTGTATCCTATTCGAGGGCGAATACTCCCATTGTATCCTATTCGAGGGCGAATACTCCCATTGTATCTTATTCGAGGGCGAATACTCCCATTGTATCCTATTCGAGGGCGAATACTCCCATTGTATCCTATTCGAGGGCGAATACTCCCATTGTATCCTATTCGAGGGCGAATACTCCCGTTGTATCCTATTCGAGGGCGAATACTCCCATTGTATCCTATTCGGGGGCGAATACTCCCATTGTATCCTATTCGAGGGCGAATACTCCCATTGTATCCTATTCGAGGGCGAATACTCCCATTGTATCCTATTCGAGGGCGAATACTCCCGTTGTATCCTATTCGAGGGCGAATACTCCCGTTGTATCCTATTCGAGGGCGAATACTCCCATTGTATCCTATTCGGGGGCGAATACTCCCATTGTATCCTATTCGAGGGCGAATACTCCCATTGTATCCTATTCGAGGGCGAATACTCCCATTGTATCCTATTCGAGGGCGAATACTCCCATTGTATCCTATTCGAGGGCGAATACTCCCATTGTATCCTATTCGAGGGCGAATACTCCCATTGTATCCTATTCGAGGGCGAATACTCCCCTTGTATCCTATTCGAGGGCGAATACTCCCATTGTATCCTATTCGAGGGCGAATACTCCCATTGTATCCTATTCGAGGGCGAATACTCCCATTGTATCCTATTCGAGGGCGAATACTCCCATTGTATCCTATTCGAGGGCGAATACTCCCATTGCATCCTATTCGAGGGCGAATACTCCCATTGTATCCTATTCGAGGGCGAATACTCCCGTTGTATCCTATTCGAGGGCGAATACTCCCATTGTATCCTATTCGAGGGCGAATACTCCCATTGTATCCTATTCGAGGGCGAATACCCCCATTGTATCCTATTCGAGGGCGAATACTCCCATTGTATCAATGTATGAAAGTGAACAAAACCTGAGACGTCCTGTTCGAAGGTGGACAAACCTGAAACATCCTATTTGAAGGTGGACAAACCCGACATGTCATCTTGAATTGCCTTCCTCGTTTCTCCGAGAAAATTTTCAACAACGGCAGAAAATTTTCTGCCCCAGTATTGGTGTTCTTCCTTGTGGCATGATTTTCTGCTATCAATAGCACTTTCTTTCCCTGTTTCAAATCAAAGAAAATTTGTTAGTTCAAAACATTGTGAGCGGTTGTGCCGCTCATGTGGGGTGGTTTTTCCTTTTCTCCTTTCCCTCGCTCGGGGTTCCCAAAACTTGTTGGGGAATGATTTCATTTGTTGGAGATGATATTCCTGCTGGGGATGGGTTTTTCCATTTATCCCTTCTCCATTCTGTGCTTCTCAACTTGTTGGGGGTTATTTTGTTGAAGATGGGCTTTCCTTTCTTCCTTTACCACTCTGTGTTGTCCGACCACCTCGGAACTTGCTGTAGATAGCATTGATGGGGGATACTGATCTCCTCAAAATTGGTGTTTCATTCTTCTTGAAGACTGTTGAGGATGACACTGGTTCGAAGACCATTTCCCTTAAGGCTTGTCTTTTTTCCCCAAGTGGGTATTGACTTCCAGAAAATTTTCAAACTGAAAAGAAAATTTTCTGCCCCAGTTTAATAATCTTCTTTGCACCGTACTTCTCTGTCGTCAATGGCATTTCCTTGCCTTGCATAATAATTGGAAAGTTGGTGGCAAGTTTTGAAGTCATTTCTCACTATGTTTTGACTAGACCGACTTTGATGGAGAATTTTGACAAACGGAGAAAGATAAGAAGAAACAACAAATAGAAGACAAGGGAGGACTGACTCTCTAACCAGAAACAACTATAAAACTTATCAAACGCGGATACCAACTCTACTGGTCATGACATGCACATATGGCCTATCCTCCGTCGTTAATTTCCTTTCACGATTTTTGTCTTGTGATTTCCATCTGATTATCACCTTTATTCGACTTGTAGTGCCCGAAGGGTTTTCACTTTCAAGCTTTGATTTTCTCTCAGCTTTCATCGCCTTATGGTGCCTGTGAAGGTTTTCACCGGTAAGACTCTCTCATTTGTATTACTTTTAGCTGGGGATTGGGGTGTCACTGCTAAGACTCTCTCGTATTTCCTTTCTGCTGGGAATCAGAGTCTTTTCTGCTGGGAATCAGAGTGTCATATTTTGATGAGACTCTTCTGTTCGTTTGACTTGGCCTATTTTGAAGACTGATCGGAAGGTCTTTCTTTGGACCGTAATGTGGGATTCGGATAGGGCTAGAAAGAAAGGGTATTGAAGGCTCAAAACAGAATCAATTTTGGGTTCAAAATTTACAACCTTCGGACCTAAATTTATTTATAATAAACACAATTTTTCTTTGCCCCAATTTCTTCCTTGGGGAATTCTTATTTCTTTATATACACTATGACCGAGCTGTGAAGCGCCTACGTATCCTCTTTGAGGAATCAGGTCAAACGTAGTTCCCAATTCTTCTTTTTCAAATTTCTTTTTTCACACATTTTTTCTTTTTCTTTTCTTTTCTTTATCTCTTTTTGTTGTTTTCTTTTTTTTTCTTTTTCTCTTGTCTTTCAAACCTGTGTTTCTAGTCTTTGCAACTAACTCCGAAGGAGGGGTATGAAAGAAATCAAAATAAGGCTCGAAGGGTTAACGAAGGATAAAGTGTTTGGGTAGCAGAACAAAATGCCTTCGTCATTCCAATCTTCAAAACATGCCAAGTACAAACAACACATTCGGGACATCTTTTGGTTGTGCTAGGAGTGATAACCATATCGTCCATTCGCCTTTTTCATCCATCATTTTAAAGTATTGCTGGACGACACTTCCATTTCAGTATCACGAGCGAACCCCATGTCAGCATGGCCATTTTGCCCTTAAGGCTTTCTTTGTATTTTAACCGCCCCAAATTTCACGTGACTCGGGTTCCAAATAATCTCAAATCATTATTTCTTTTAAAATGCCATGATTATCTTCCAATTCCTTCATGATTAACTTTTAAGATTAGGCCACAATTATGCGTGCATGTCATGTCACTAGTGTTGACAGCAAAAATGACTATAAAGAAGAAAGACTTAAATCAAAGAAAAATGACTCGAAATAATGGCAAACAAGAGAGTTGCATTAGACGAACTAGAAATGAATTAATACGACAAAACAAACACAATAAACTGGGGTACACCCTTGGAACAAACCTACACGATACTAAATGAGGTATTACGACCAATAGAAAACTGGACAAAATAGAACGATGAAAGGGTTTGAGTTACATGACAATATCCTGATTACAACCCTGAAATAATCTGGACGACAGAAATGACAACAAAATAAGCCACCAAAAACTCCATTATGGTTGACCAAGAAATGGAGAGTCTTCCCGATTACCAAGCACGATATTTTGGCCACTGAGCTTCGCATCAATATTACCAAAGCCACTTATTTGCTTCGACATTTTCAGCTTTAGTCAATACATCCCCACAAAGCGTCCATCATGGCGTGCAGGTAAAGGACTCTATGCGATATTCTTGGTGTCACTATCTTGGATCATAATCGGGTTTTCCTGGATCTTCTGTTTCCGGTTCACCACAAACCAACCACCTCAATTCTCAACAATTCAAAATAAAATATGGTAGAAATGGAATCAGTCAGTCCTTATCCATATTTTTTGCTTACTTCTTTTTCTTTTTCTTTTTTTTTTCTTTTTTTTTTCTTTTTTTTCATTTTTTTTTCATATTTTTTTTTTCATATATATACATATACAGTTGTGGTCGAATCTTATGGAGATTGCCTACGTATCATGACCCCGCATGAATCGGACCGAGCGTAGTTCTTGCAAATTAATGCAAGAAATAAAGAGATGTTTATTTGATTTTTTTTTTTGATTTTTTTTTCTTTGAAGGAAAATTATAGAACCCGACTCCAAATATAAACTTGTGTAGGAGATTTCTACAAGAAAAAGAATATATTTTTTTTTGTGTCAATTATGACTATTTCTACAAAATTGGCCACATAATGGCTTATTTGACAAAATGACTATTTTTGCAAAATTGATTTAAGAAAGATAAACTTGAAAAAAATATTTTTTTTATCTTGTGGCTCATGGGGCATTGTTCGGCATCACCATAAACCAACACAAGACTATTTTTCATAAATTGGCCATGTTATGGCTTATTTAGGCAAAGTGGCTCTTTTTGCAAAATTTTATTTAAGAAGATGCAAATTCAAAATTTTTATCTTGGGGCCTATGGGGCATCGTTCAGCACCGACACAGGCCAACACAAGACTGAGGAAGTTAAAATGCAAAAATGTGGCTATTTCAGCAAAACTTCCGGCCACGTAATGGCTTATTTGATAAAGTGGTTATTTTTGTAAAGTTGAGTGATGACTCAAAACTTGATTTTTGCGGATACAGCCTTTCGACATTTCTGCGAGGGAATATTTCAAGGTTGTGTCCAAAATTATTTTTTTTAAAAAAATCCAAAGTGGCTATTCTTGCAAAAACAGCCTTCCGACGTCTTTTGAGGGACGT
The DNA here is from genome assembly GCA_032618575.1 of Nicotiana noctiflora. Lineage (NCBI taxonomy): Eukaryota > Viridiplantae > Streptophyta > Magnoliopsida > Solanales > Solanaceae > Nicotiana > Nicotiana noctiflora. The sequence continues at coordinate 47,206 of JASVEL010001167.1, forward strand.
TCGGCCTTCCGAACTTGATTTTGCGGCTATGGTCTTGCAACATTTCCACAAGGAATATTTCAAGGCTGTGCCCGCAAATTATTAAAAATGATTCAAAGTGGCTATTTTTGCAAAAACAGCCTTCCGGCGTCCTTTCGGAACATTCGGCTATTTTTCAAAATGGCATCACTTTGATTTTATTAAAAACTAAAACTTAGACATTTTTTTTTTTTTGAAGGGGTGGTTGGACCCGATGAGGGTTGCCTACGTATCTCACCTAATGGGGAGAATCAAACCTGCGTAGTTCGGTCAAACAAACTACATCTTTAAAGGAAACAAACTATTTATTATTTTTTCACACATTTTTTTTTTAAGTTTAAAACAAAATTTCTTTCTTTTTTTTTTAGTAAAAAAAACAAACTATTTTGAAATCACATATTTTTTATTTTACAACAAACGTTTTTTTCCTTTTTAAGTAAAAAAAAAACAAACTATTTTGAAACTATTTTTTTTTATTTTGATCAAACATTTTTTATTTTACAACAAACGTTTTTTTTTCTTTTTAAGTAAGTAAAAAAAAACAAACTATTTTGAGACTATTTTTTCATTTTCCTCAATACATAAAAAAAACGGTTAGCCTACAAGTCTGAAGCAAATATATGCATAAAACAAACAGGATGCAGCAGGATGGTCTTTTCATTTCAGGTCACCTGTCCTAGACGGACCCAACCCCTGTGTTGAGTCCCCTAAGTCAAATGCAACATGATGCAAATAAACGTTCCTACTAGGGATCCGGCATGAAGCTTTGTTATTCTAGGTTTAAAAACCCGGGTTTATTGTTCTAGACCTGGCTTACCCGAACGGACAACTCGAGCCGAGGAGGAGGCAGCAACCCGGGAATACAGAAGCTTCACCGGTTTTGCAACTTATCCAAACCTCGTTCTAAGGTGGGAATTAGACACTATACGGAAAAGAAGTCACACGAAGTGCACCCTTCTTCATGATTTAGAAGACTCAGAGAGGAGATTGGTTTCGGCACAATTTATATGTACGGTTCAAAAAAAATATCAAAGCGATAAAAATATCATTTTGCACATTAATACAAACATATAATAAAATCAGATAATAAATAAGCCAAATACAACAATTATTCCAAGCTCGAATTCTTAAACCCTGAACCAGTGGTTTTGGGTTTATCATCCCCAGTGGAGTCGCCAGAGCTGTCACACCTCCTTTTTCCGTACCCGCGAGGGCGCGAAATATAAAAGAGTTTTTCCAATTAAAGGACAACCAAAACGGGATTCATTTATTGAGAGATTCGGAGTCGCCACTTGGGAGATTTATGGTGTCCCAAGTCACCGGTTTGAAACCCGAATTGAAGAAAGGTTTGCCTCTATTTAACGGTCCGCGAACCAGAAATCCGGATAAGGAATTCTGTTAACCAGGGAGAAGGTGTTAGGCATTCCCGAATTCCGTGGTTCTAGCACGGTCGCTTAACTGTCATATTCGGCTTATTTATCTGATTTTTACAGTTATATAATTAATGCAAATTAATATCCCTTTACCGCTTTTGTTATTATTATTATTTACGAAAGAGAATGTCGCCTAAAAATATGTTTCGAATCACGTCACATGAAATGCACCCGGATCCTCGACACACTCGTATTCAACATTTTGGGATTTGGATTTGGGCCGCATGAAATGCACACCCGTATTTAAGAAGGTAAAATTATTAAAATACGCGCCTAGAGCGATTACTTATTTACATTTTTTCTGAGAAGGCTAGGAAATTCGCTAAGAAACGGCACATCTCGAAATCTAAATATTTTACATATACATTTATGAGAGCCCCGCGATTTGTATAATTTTGTTAGGCGAGGCACACCTCTAATTCTAATTTAAAAGCAAACTACATTCCGCTATATTTATTTAAGAGTTAATTCAAGATTATTTAAAACATGTTGCAAGCCACACCACATGAAATGCACTTGTGGTTCACGACACTCTTTATTTAACCTTGTTCAAATATGGAGTCGGGTCACATGAAATGCACCACCGATTCCTTTAATCTAATTACGTCGTTTAAAGAATAACGAACCAATTTCCATAATGTGACAACATCGTGCTCAACTATAACCAATTCGAGTAAACATACGAGTAGCTAACTAAGTGAGCAAATTCAAGACTATGGTGAACAATTACATAAACAACGGAAGCATAACTAGTTGGCGAGCATATGAAGGATTAGTCATTTTTATTAGCTAACTTCGACATTGCATGTTCAACAAAATCATATATTTACAAGAATAGTCTGAACCATACGAAACTAAATCAAATACGAAACACTCCAAAATATTAGCGAGAAGAACAATATCGGAAAAGAACATGCACCTTTATTTCTGCATATTTTTTCAACGTACACAACGAGAAAACGAACCTTTTATGACGATCTCGAACCTCGACCTCTCCGGACAGAACTCGAATCAAACGACGACCTCGATTGAAGTTATACCTCGTCGGACGACGAACAACGACGGAGGGAGCTGGTGGTTTTTCGTTACCTCTTACTGTTTGTGTATTGTCTCCTAAAAAAATGCAGCAACCGAACAGTCCCCAACCGTGTCTCCGGTGTGTTTTCTCTCTATCGCTGTATATGTTTTTCCCGTTTTTTTCTCCTTCTTCAATCTTCTTTTCTTTCTCTTCTTCTTTTCTTCTTTTCTTTCTCTTCTTCTTTTCTTTTGTTTTTCAATAGTTTTCGTTTTCTCTGTTTTCCAAATCCCTTTCTTTGTTTTCAATGTTTGTTTTCAAATGTTTTCTTTTGAATTCTCTCTATTGCGTTTTTCAATCTGCCTCCAATCCGTTCACTCTTCTTCTTTTTAAAGAAGAAGAGTATAGTATTTTTTTATTTTTTATTTATTTATTTATTATTTTTTTTTTAAAATAAGCTCCATGCCTTTTTTTTGTTTTTTTTTCTTGTTTTTATCCCTTTGTCTTTTTCTTCTTGTCTTTGTTCTTATTCCTCATCCATTATGTATTGTCCCCCTTAGTGTAGTGGACTCGGTTTATTATGGGCTAGGTCCGAAAATTATAAAACCGGGTAGTTTGAACCCGAATATTATTCTTCGCCCGGAACCGAGAATGGTGTTATTTAATTAATCCTAGGTAATCAAAATAACTATAATACTTATAATAAAATTAAAACTATTTTTTTTATATTTTTCAAGTTTAAAATAACTACAAAATATTTATGAAACTATTTTTTTATTATTTTCATTTTTTTATAAAAAGATAAAAATATAAAGTACTATTTTTATATTTTTCAAGTTTAAAATAACTACAAAATATTAATGAAACTATTTTTTTATTATTTTCGTTTTTTATAAAAAGATAAAAAATATAAAGTACTATTTTTGTATTTTTCAAGTTTAAAATGACTACGAAACATTAATAAAACCATATTTTTGTTATTTTTCATTTTGAGGTAAAAATAAAGTAAAAGAGTCAAATTTAGCTAAAATAGCTCTATTAAAACTAAACTAAATATTTTACGCTAAAAATATAGAAAATCTCGGGGAGGGTCAAAAATCACGTGTTTACACTTATGAGTTGGCCTTACCTCCCAGTCTAGCCGGAGTTCATCCCGTATTTCATGTCTTCATGCTCCGGAGATACCTTGGTGACCCGTCGCATGTGTTGGATTTCACTTCTGTTCAGCTAGACAAGGATCTGTCTTATGTTGAGGAGCCAGTAGCCATTCTAGACAGGCAGGTCAGAAAGCTAAGGTCGAAGAACATCGCTTCGGTAAAGGTTCAGTGGCGGGGCTAGCCGGTCGAGGAGGCGACTTGGGAGACCGAGCAGGATATGCGCAGCCAGTACCCTCATCTTTTCACTACTCCGGGTATGTTTTCTATGCTCGTTCGAGGACGAACGAATCTTTAAGTGTGGGAAGATGTAACGACCCGACCGGTCGTTTTAGAAAATTACGCCCCAATCCCTAATTTAACTGTTCCCCTAAGTTCATTTCTGCTATTGTGGGTTGCCGGGAGAGTCGGTTCTGAAATTTGGAGCATTTTGGGACACTTAGTCCCTGAATGAGAGCTTTAAAGCTAGAAAATGGTCCGTAGCCGGAACAGTGTTAAGACGATCTCGGAACGGAAATCCGATGGTTCCATTAGCTCCGTTAGGTGATTTCGGGGTTAGGAGCGCGTTCAGAATGTATTTTGGAGGTCCGTAGCTCAATTAGGCTTGAAATGCCGAAGGTTGAAATTTTGGCGAATCCGAACGATAGGTGAGATTTTGATCCGGGGGTCGGAATGGAATTCCGACAATTTTTGTAGCTTCGTTATGTGATTTTGGATATGTCCGCAAATTTTCGGGTCATTCGGACGTCGTTTGGTCGGGTTTTAGATCGAATGTGCAATTCGGAAAGTTTTAAGAAATTTAGGCTTGAATTCGATGTGAATTATGGGTTTTGATGTTGTTAGACGTGTTTTTATGATTTGAACGAGTTCATATCGTGTTTTGGAGTATGTTGGTGGTTTTCGTTGGGGTCCGGGGAGCCTCGGGATGAATTCGGGGGTCCAAACGGACCAATTTGTGCCAAAAGGCACTGCTGTTCTGCTGCAATAATTGCAGAGCAATTTTGCTCTCCGCGATCGCGGAGATGGCCATGCGATCGCGTAAGGGAGAAATCCTGAGCTCTGCGATCGCGAAGTAAAGCCTGCGATCGCGTAAGTCTGGAGGTTGAACCAGTGCGATCGCGTGAGGTTTCATGCGATCGCGTAGGGTATTGGTCGGAAGAAGTGCGATCGCGTGAGGGAGTATGCGATCGCGTAGGGTAGTTTGGGGAGCCGGACGAGTTTGTTCTTCGCGATCGCGTTAGTACGTTTGCGATCGCGTAGGGTTGCTTAGTTGTTCACTGCGATCGCGTCCAGGATCACGCGATCGCGTAGAGGAAAATTAGGCCGCCCATATTTTGTGCATCGCGATCGCAAGCCCAGTGCTGCGATCGCGTAGAGTAAAATGGCCTGGCAGTGACTTTAAGTCCAGAACATTTCAGTCGCGGCCTAACACACCAAAACCGCCATTGTTGAGCTCCAAGAGAGGATTTTGAAGGGGAAACGCTGGGATATCATCGGGAAATCATCGGGGGTAAGTTTCTTGACCTTAATTCGTTGGTTTATCATGAAATCCGTGATTATTTCACCGAAATTGGAAGATTAAAGGTGGGTTTGAGCCCTAGGCCTAAATGTTAGAAAATCTCCTGATTTGAGTGGGCAAATGGAGTCCGATTTTGGTAAATTTTATATGCCTAGACTCGTATTGAGATAAGGAACCCGAATATATAATTTTCGTGATTTTTCAATAAGCGTACCGAAAGTCGGGTTTTGGCAACTTGTGGGTTTTGGCGTATTTTGAGTTGTTTTGATTGGGTAATGCCCAATTGACCTATTTTGATATGATTCTATTGATTTTTATCAGATACTACACCTGTGGAGGCCGACATTCGCGGCAAGAGAGTTGTTTCATAGCGGTTTTGTACCGGAGTCGAGGTAAGTGGCTTGTCTAACCTCGTGTGGGGGAATTTTCACCCCTAGGATATTATGTGATAGTTTAAATGCCTTGTACGCGAGGTGACGGGCGTGTACATGCACTGGTTGTTGAACACGTACTTTATTTAAAATGTTCGATGAGCGGTATTCCTGTCTTTGGCTGTTAATTTGATATTTTTACCGGTAGTGGTTAGAAAAGCATGATTAGGTAGCACTTAACTGTTTAGTTGCGTAATTGCCTTATTTGAACTCCTTGATAATTATTGGCACTATTTTCGGTGAAGTTATAGTTAAGCATAATTATTCTCTTTGTGGATTCCTTTATTGGCTGTGCTTGTGGACTGCGGGTTCGATTCCCGGAGACCCAGGGCTGTGGGTTCGATTCCCGGAGACCCGGCGTGATATTGGTAGGGACTACGGGTTCGATTCCCGAGATCCTGAGTTATTGGTAGGGACTACGGGTTCGATTCCCGAGATCCTGAGTTATTGGTAGGGACTACGGGTTCGATTCCCGAGATCCCGAGTTATTGGTAGGGACTACGGGTTCGATTCCCGGAGATCCTGAGTTATTGATTATTTATTGAGACATGGGGCTGCGGGTTCGATTCCCGGAGACCCAGAGGTACTGTCAAGGGGACTGTGGGTTCGATTCCCATAGGTCCTGGACTTGTTTTACTGAGTTGGTCATTTGTTGTTAGTTTAAATTGTAGACGATTGCAGTAATCATCGTATTGTTGTTATTTCGGAAATTGTTATTCATTTAACTGCTTATTATTGTTATTACCATTGTATTATTGTTTCTCAGTAGGGCCCTGACCTTCCTCGTCACTACTCCATCGAGGTTAGGCTTGGCACTTACTGAGTACCGCCGTGGTGTACTCATGCTACTCTTCTGCACATTTTGTTGTGCAGATCCAGGTACATCAGGACAGGCTCACACCAGGTGATTCAGCAGCGCTGTGGGAGACCTCGAGGTATGATCTGCTACGTCCGCGGATCTGGAGGCCTTCCTTCTATTCTAGTGCTAGTAGATGTCTTTCCTTCATTCCGTTGTTAGATTCTCCTTTTACATAGAGCTACAATTTTATGATCTCTTTTAGTCTGTGTTACCCGTGGGATTCCGGGTCTTGGTAGTGTTTTAAACAGCGTATTTGACTGGTGTATGTGCCAAGCGGCACGGATTACATTCCTTTCATCTTATTTTCTGCTAATTCTTATTAAATGTTCATAAACTGGTATATTCCGCAACGTGTTAGGCTTACCTAGTCGTGGGGACTGGGTGCCATCACGACATGTTCACGATTGGTGAACTAGGGTCGTGACACTTCCTCTGCTAACATGGTGCCATGTTCCTTCTGTGATTACTTATCTCATCATAATGTTGTCTTGTTTCTTGTATACTTAGCATAATTTCCAACCATGTTTCAACTTGTTTAGTATTGTGCATCTATGCATAATAACCTTTATCAATCTTGTTTTTTTAACTCTTTCAGTATGTGGATGCCTTTGTGTTAAATTGTTGAACTTGTTCTAAGTCTCTATTAAGCCTGCTTTTAAAATTCTGTGATTTGTTCGATTATTTGCTATGTACGCTCAATTTGGTCATGCATGTTTAACTCCCCCTATTCTTGTCTCTCAGCCTTGGTCCTTTCTCTTTCATTTGTTACTTGGGCTATTTGAGTTCTCATTCTTAGCCGGCTGAAAGCCAAGGCTATTTAGGTTCTATCATTTGACCTCCCTATTGTGAGCACTACTTGTGGTCCAATTGAGACCCTTGTGAACTCTGACACACTAGGACTCGGTCCCTAGTTATCCCCCGAACCTTTCCTATTAACCTCATAATGTGAGCACTGCCCTGGGTTCCTAAAGCCCTTGGGAACTCTAACATACTAGGATCATGGTCCTATATGCTCAACTCTATTTTCTACCTACTGGGTGAATCAATTGCTTTTGGATGCCCTATGTCAATAAGGATGTAATTTCTGGGCTATTGAATGAAGTCCTGGCCTGGCCGGGTGTATCTTTGGGCTTGTTGTAGGCTCCCTCTAGTTATATATATTTGTAATTTATTCTTATTCATTTTGGGTATGTAATAATCGATGTAATAACATTTGGGGTGTTAGTAAAATCGGGAAAGGGGTTCTATCTTAACATTTGTATAAAATGGGTAGAGATCCTGCCTATAGGCGCTTTACTGTGCTCAAATGTGTTGTTGTGTTAGAAATCTTTCCTATAAGTATTCTATCTTACTCAAAATGTGTCACCATGCTCCAACATGTTCGATTATTATGTGTTAGTAATCTTGCCTATAGGTTTTTCACTTGGTTCAAATGTGTTCTGGTTTTACGTGTTAGAAACCATGCCTATAGGATTACATTGATTCGCAAATACTTGTTCTTTGCAATGTTCACGTAGAGATCATATCTATAGGAGCATAATCAAATACCATTTATGTTATTATCACTACACTGTTACCCGCCTAGAAAACATGCCTACAGGGATAAAATGTTATAAAACCAAGTATAATTGTTAAGTGCTAGAAATCCTGCCTATAGGGTGTTCAATTAATGTTGTTAATCTTAGGTCTTCAAACAACTACATAATCAAAATGACTAGACACTTAATACCCCAAAATTACAACGTTACCTTTGGAATCCAGAATCATTTAGCAGTCATGTTTATAGGATAGATAACTTAAACCCTATGGTCTCAATAATGGATATACGATCTCAAATTCCCTAAGTTGTGCACCTGTTTAGAAATCATATTTTTCTCCATCTGAAACTGCTGCACATATTAAAATCTAGAATCATGTAGAAATCATGCCTATAGGATTCAATAATAGTTTAAAATTTGCAATTGTCAAATGATCAATGTGTTTGCGTGCATCTATTGCCAAAATATGGAGATTAACTTGAGCCTTTAACTGCTTTTATTTGAAGTCTAACCTATTTTGTATGACAATTAGTTTTATCATTTTGAGCAGCCTAAGTTGAAGTCTAGAACTACCGAAATAGAGGTCCAAAGCCTCCTAGACCATAGACATAGGACGGGTAGTGCAGCATATGATAAAGTTTAGAATCAACTAGTGCGATTTAGGTAAAAATTTAAAGATAGTAATCGGGTAGCAAAAGATGATAGTCCGGCTCATTGAATAATATGAGTAATACCCCGTCTTGAGGGAGTTACGAAGTATTATTTATGTTGCACGGGGTGATCCTTTAGGCTAAAAATTTAGTACACCCCCCCCCCCATATTGTGTATAAATCAATTATTTATGTTTAATAATGAACTCCCCAAATCCCTTGTTTTCTTTGCTTTGATCACATAGACTAATCCATATAATAGATTTCGGCTAGGACCCACATCGTAGACCGCAAAGAGTGCCTAACACCTTCTGTTCAAGGTAATTTCGATCTCTTACCCGATCTTTAGTGACGTAAACTAGTCAAACAGAGTTATCTGCAAAAATAGGTGCCCTAACGCACCTGAAACTCGTTAGATGGCAACTCTATCTTTCAACTGTCCCTTCCTTAAAAGAGTTGTCACGTGTCGGAACCCGATTTTATGAGAAAAAGGGGCTCGACATGGATGAGTTTGGATTTTGGGGAAAAACTCGGAGAATACTCGATGAAATTAGGGCTTAATTCATTAAACTTGCCCAATTTTTTGCACCTGCGGTTAAGGAAGTGCTTCTGCGAGAATTTTATTGCACCTATGAGAACTGCGCATCTGCACCTAGAAACCCACTTCTGCATGAGAGCACCTGTGTGATTGTGTCTACAGGTGCGATTGTACCAGACTTCTGTTGGATAGGTCCGGGTAGCCATTGTTTTTGGCTTGTTCCAACACTTCAAACCCCTTAATTTAACTCCAATAAAATCTGAAACTTTGTAGATTAGTCAAAATTAACATAATAAACTATTCCAATAGAGAAAATTTAAAAAAGGACCAAAACTTTTGAAAACGATGGGTTGCCTACCACCAAGCACCGCATTTATCGTCGTGGTACGACGCAGATCAACTTTATCGCTTGTCTAGAAACTTAGACGATATGAATTGGGCACCCAAATTGGAATCAAACTTGTGACCACGAGTGGTGGGGTGTGGTAAGTAGATGATCAAGCCAAGCAATAATTTCTTTATTTTGTACGTCTTGGCTTTCATGTAAGGAATGTCTTTTTGCCTTCTTGTTCCCTCAAATTGTAAGATGTATGGCCTTTGCCTTTCTTCCTTGCAATCCCTCATTGACTCGTGTTGTTCAATTCTCATATCACCACACAATTCCAATATTAAAAAATGCTTGAATTGTGACATCAAACCTCCAAATTGCAATTCTTCCCGAATTTTGACATCATTTTTTTCCCCAGACTAGAGTAAATTTCGACCATATTTTCAATTACACAGGTTGACTCTAATTCATTTTTTTGGCATAACTAATAAGCATGGAGTCATTTGGTGGATGTTCAATTCTTGATTCCTCAAAATAAAGCTCACTTTCTTCCTCAAAGTCGGACTCTTCTTGACTTCTTTCCACACTCTCAAGTTGGTGGGCATAGTTAGCCTCAACCAATATTTTCATTTGACCTTCCAAAGTGCGGATATAATCATCATTTTGAGTCAAGACTTTCTTCAAATACTCGAGTGCAAAATTGTTCTTCTCCTCATTTTAAAGAATGGCCTTCAACATAAGCATTATCTTCTCATTTTGAACATTTGAGAGTTCTTTTTGATTTGGATCAAGTGCCAAGGAAGGATTTTCGGATTCAACCTCCAAGGAAGGTTATTGGATATCATTCACTTCCGATGCTTTTTGGACCTCCAACGTTTCAAGCATTTCTCCAATTTGTAAGTTTAGCCTTTCAAGGGCCAAGTCATTTTGGAGACTATTTTCCAAAAGTTCCTCCTAGGCACTTTGCTCTTTGTTTCCTCCTTCAAGTAAGCATTCTAATATTAGCTTGAGCTCTCAATTTTGACCATGCTCAACTTCTTTCACTTCCATATCCCTATTATTTACATCACAAAAAATCGAATCATCATAGCGGGGGCTTGGGGAAGGAAAGGACAAATAAGCACAATTATCTCAATGACCATTTTGACGATCACACTAATCACAAACAATCCACTCATGGGTTTGAGATTGTGCGGACAATCCATCTCCAAGAGAATTTAAACAATATTACCACGAGTGTGGCCCTCCACAATAAGGACAATGGTCATCAAAGTATGAACAACAACCATTCGACCAATTTTTATAACATGATTCCATTTTATTTATAAAAATAAAACTAAGAAAATAAACAAGAAACAAACAAGAAAAATACACCAAGGTAAGAAATATAATTACACAAATATTCACAAGTTTGGACCACATCACTTCTGCTTATTTATCAAACATCCTAAATTACGCTAAATTATTTCTCGACAATGGCGCCAATTTTGATGACGTCCAAATCCACTACTAAAAAGTTAATGGACACGGTCGCATGCAATATAATTTATCCAACTATGAGTCGGGGTCGAGTCCCACATAGAATAATATGTAGGCAATTAGGAATGTAAGAGAATTATCACTTGTTATGCAATGCCAAACACTTAGAATTATTTTGAGAAAATATTTATATCTAAATTCAAAAATGTAAACTAACCTAGAAAGCAAGTAAAACGATCAATGGCTACAAGCATGGATACGTGGGGTATTACACTCAAGTAAAGATCCAGTGTATTTCACGATTTAACAAATATGAGCAAACTTATATTAATTAGCCTTGGGCAATAATTCTATATTAGCTTATTCAAAAGACTATCAATACTTCCTAATTGAATTATTCCTAAAATAATTGAGAGATTAAGCACAATGATTATGGCTGCAAGTAGTTCAATCCTATCCCTATGTAGAATCTATAAAATAAGAGTTAAAGCCTCAACTTCTTATTAATTAATCTTTTCCAACCCCAAATAATATTTTCCAAAACTGATTCAAAGTTAATTGGTGAGTCCTATGGTTAGCTAATCCATTTGAAAACATTAAAAAATAAGAATAATTAAAGAAACGATAACTCACTTCATAAAAGATAAAAATCATTCAATACATAAGCACAACAAGATATTTAATTCACACTTTAAACATGACTATTTTCATAAATAAGATTCAAGTGTTGAAATAAATACTACACACTTAGATATAAAATACAAATCAAGGAAATTAAGTAATGAGAAAGGAATTTTCAACCAAAAAATCTTCAAGACTCAAGTGTGTGTGCAAGAACCTAGCTCCAAAACTTGTTCTCTCTAGTCTAAATACTGAAAATTAAGCCAAGGATATCCCAAAAGGTCTGCTAGGTCAGGTATTTGTGGGTGGAATTGAGGAGATGTGAATTTTCAAGTTTGCCTAGGTCTGAAGCCCGTTGATCGCACCTGCAGACGTATCCTTGTAGGTGTGTCTCTATAGATCCAGATCGCCTATCATAGATGCAACATTTGATAAAGTTAGGCCACTCCATAGAAGCGGACAAATCACTGCAAAAGCGCTCCGCATATGCGGGTGGAGTCTCGCATAAGCGACATTTGGTGAATTCGGGCTACTACGCATATGCGAACAAAATCTCCACAAAAGCGATTATTCAACCGCAGATGCGGTCCCAATGAAAGTTGCATAATTCTGCAGATGCGCCTTTTTTCTTGCAGGTGCAAAGTCGCATATGTGAATAGTGTTCCGTAGATGTGGAATCGCTGAAGAATTTTGCACTTATGTACTCTTTTTGCTCAACCCACTTCAATTGAATTCAAATCACTTCATGGCATCATTTACCTAAAAATCTGACAATACACACAATAAACAACCTCATACTATAATTAAAGGATGCAAAATCTATAGAAAAAAGACTAGAATGAGTGATAAAATCATCATTCATTAGCGTGTAGTTCAACTCAACTCATATTAGAATTCGACTGTGGTAGTACAAGTCTTGTTCATTTCATTCCTCATTCTCTTGAGTAAGTAGTGCCCCAAGTGAATGTTCTTGTGCCGCGATGTAGAGTATCAATGGCTTCCCAAGTCCGAACACAAGCGGATCTAGTAAGTATCTTTTGATGATTTCAAAGAGTTTTGACACAACTAATCCCAAGGGATATCCTTCCTCAATAGATAATTGAAGAGTTGACACAATCTGGCCAGATTAGAGATGAACCTCCGGATGAATGCTACGTTTCCCCGGAGGCCTCGAAGCTCCCTCAAGTTCTTTGGCTCGGGCATTTTTTAAATGGCGTCAATCTTTGCGGGACCTACATAATTCCACGATGACACATAATAAAGCCAAGAAACTTTGCTCAGGTAACTCCAAATGTACATTTGAGTGCATTCATTTTCGGGTCGAATTTTCTTAACCTTTCAAAAACAATTCGAAAGTCTTCAAGGTGGTAACTCCTACTCTTCGTCTTCAACACCAAGTCATCGACGTATTATTCAACCCTCTTGTGAACCATATCATCATTTGTGAAGGAAATTATATGGCTTAGATCCTAGAAGCAATTATGTGGCTTAGATCCTAGCAACAATCATCTGTGAAGGTCAATTGTGTGGCTTGGATCCTAGAAGCAAGTCATCATCTGTGAAGGAAATTATTGTACAACATATGTCAACTTTTTCATTATCATGATGTTCTTGTATTTTTGGTGGATCAATCTCATTGTTGCTTTATTTTGTTTCATCGGTACTTGAAACTATATGAGTCACACCAACATGAATTCCTTTGAAGGAATTTTCCAGCAAAGAATTCATGAAATTTAATGGGCTTTCGAAACTTCGGTGATAAGCTACCATTAATCTTCTTGATACAATAAGATTTGATATTTCTTGATGGTTTTAGCCTATCTATATTGCTCGTCATCGCTATTGGATTAGGAATCCATAAACTCAAAACTGCTTGATGTTTTTGCTTCTTGTGAGTGACAAGAGTCCAACCCTCATCTTCTTTGTCTTTGGAGTGATTTTCCAGCTCTAGTGAACCTTCATGAGCTTTCCTTGGAAGATCAACTTCAACAGGCTCGAAACTTCCAAATTGTAAAAAGGCAATGCTTGACACGTTCTACAACCTTGAACACTTCTTTTCCTTGAGCGCGATACTTGCATGATTTTATTCTATTGTTTCATCTATGTATATGATTATTTTTCCTTCACATATAAGAGCCATGATTTTCTCCTTCAAGATGAAGTATTTCTCTGTAGGGTGGCTAATGACACGATGAAACTTGCAGCATTTTGGATCGACAACTTTCCCAATTTCCTCAACCCTTTTTTATTCAAGGAGATCGATGACTTTCTTGGCCAAAAATTCATCAAGGATTTTGGGTATGTCTGAATCTGGAAACATATAAACCTTCACCTCTAAGTCCTTCAAGGTGGGATATCGTTTCTCTTCTTTGGATATTGACTAGGGGTCTTATCTTCTTTCACTTTTTGCTTGGTCGTGACTTTCATAGAAGTTGCTTTCACCACCATAGATTCTTTATCTTTGGTCCTTTGATGCAATATTTTTCTTGAACTCCTTGTGATCTGCAAATGGAGATGCCTTTTCATGACTTGTGATGCTTAACACCATGTCGTGAGCTCGCGTTGCAAGTTCCTCAAAAGTTTGTGGTTTGATCCCTTGTAGGATTCAAAAGGCCCTAGTGCATTTCTTGAATGCACATCTCCACAATAAATATTTCTTAAAGGAGATCCTTGCAATCTAACCTTAACACTCTCCAATGATTGATGTAATCCACCAGGGGTTCATTTTTCTTTTGCTTGGTGCCTGTCAACTCTATCATGCTTACAATTTTTCGGGTACTTTAAAAATGATTGATGAGTTCCTTCTCAAGTTGCTCACAACTATCGATGGACTCGGGCTCCAAGTCGATATACTAGTCAAATGTGTTTCCTTTCAGTTAACGAACAAACTATTTTACCAAAGGTCGCCATGCATTCTATGATTGCTACAGGTCTCGACAAAGTGGGTAATATGTTGCCTTGGGTTTCCTTGACCATCAAATTGATGTAGCTTTGGTGGTTAATAATTGGTTGGCATAGTTAGACAATTAATCCTTTTAGTATAAAGTTTAGAGAAGTACAATGAACTTTGATATGGTCCACCATATTGAGCTCTGATGGTGTTAGTTATCATGTCGTGCTATTGTTGGACAAATCACGCGCGCAACCGAAGTGGATTGCTTTTCCTTCTGAATGTTGAACTTGGCAAGCGATTCCTCAACAACCATTTTTGTGAGATAATGACAGGTGAACAAGGAACGACATGTCTTGACTATCTAGGTTCATAGGCCTCTAATTTGTTCATGAGTTGAGAAATTTGTAGGTCTTTATCTTCAACAGATTTCTTCAAGACTTCTATAATATGTTCTATCATGGCAAACTTTTCGTCTATGTTTGTTGCGTCAGTCATTAAGGCGTTGACTTTTATTGAAATCGGAGAATCAACCAAATCCTTAAATCCACCAAGGTTGGAGGCTGTTTGAGAAACTTCGTCAAATAGCGAGAATGGGGTGTTGCTCTCGAAGACTGCGGACGTCATGTGAGATCTACTCTTCGTTTCCATCTCCAAGGATGCGAAGTATTTGGATCCATCCAAACCACTAGCCTTGAACTTGCTTCGAGTGATTGGGCCAATATTACTGAGCTCAACATCACACTTTCCAAATGCCATTGCAGTAGTAGATCTGAAGTTTGGAGTTTTCAACTTACAAGAGGAAGAGATGAAGGGCAGAATTGGTCCTACCGGGTGTGCCAAAATTTGTTCGTAACAAATTTTTGTAATATGGAAAATAAACTGCAACAAAAATAATATGAAGAAAAAAAGGTTTTATTAATAAATATTTATGAGTACAATTCTATGTACTCCTTGACTCTTCTATGAAATTCTCCGAGATTCAAGAGCTTGAGAAGCGTCTTTCTCGAACGTAGGGCGATGCAGATCTTCGTGTGATGTATTTAATCACAAAGAACGCTGAGCAACAATTTGTTATTTTGGGTTGATCTTTGGAAAGAACTCAGTCGACCACTCATTTGTTGAAGAACTATGCACTTGATGATTGATATCTTTATTTGTGGATGCATTCACCAATTGCGGAATGGCCTTCTCTAACTCTGAATGTCCCTAGAGGGTTATGTAATCTCTCTATTTATAGTTGTAGAGGATGGACAATCCAGCGACATATGAACTCTCATGCTTGATTTTGATTGGCTCATGTGAGTAACCAAACTTATCACATAAGCTATGTCATAAGATTGCTTGTGATTGGTGACATGTCATTTTAGACACTTAGATACTCTTGATTGGTCACTATTTTGGTTTGGGATTGCCACATATTTTAGCACGTAGCACCATCTTATTGGCTTTGAGTTTGATTGGACATCCCATGTCACTTGGCACATGGCATGAGTCCGAGCCTTAAGATAAAATGGACCTTGGGCTTAAAAAAATCGACTAATTTAATTTGTAAAGTCCAAATTAATTATTTTACCCAATTGAATTTAATCCAAATTCTGTATGAATTAGACCCAATAAATTTTATATGTCTACAGTCGTACATATATACAAAACTTAAATCATAATTAAAATATATTTACAAAGGAAGAATACTAAGAAAAAAATAATTTCAAGCGATAATGTAAAAATATATATACTAATTAAATTTCTCATGTAGAAAATTTTAGTTAATAAATAGAACTCATAATTCAATAATAAAAACACAAAAATATAAAGATACAATTTCTGTATTATACATAAGATAAACATATTATACGTATAACACAAATTAATAATTATAAAAAAAATTGGTAGGATTTTATAAAAATAATAAAAAGTTTATCTCTTCATACTTTTGATAAATTCAAAAATTATAAGTTAGTAATAAAAATTATTATATTATTTAAATTTTTATTAAACAATAAATGAGAGAACTAATCAAATATTATAGTAGAATAAAATGTACGAAAAGCGGGGGGTAGGGGGAGGGGGAGGGGAGGGGAGGGGAGGGGGGAAATATTATTTTGTGATATTTAATTTTGAATTAATTAAAAATAAAAGATAATTAAATAACACTTCAAATTATTTTTGTTTATATATTTAGACCATTGAATAATTTTAAACAGTATAACAAAAGTTTTAAAAATTAAAAATATTTTTAAAGTAAGAAAATATATATCTATGTTATATTAAATGAGAAGCAATATCAAATCATTAATGTATAGTACCAAGTACTTGCTAATTTAATAAAGAATAAATAAGGAACAAATAATTTATTTGATTACTATATGACGTATATCCTTTGATTATATATATATTTTATTATATTTTTATATATTATATAAAATAATAAAATATTAAATTATAATTTTGTAAGATTAATATTGTGTGAATTGTGCGGTTCTAACAGTAGTACTGTTGTAAATGAGAAGAAATTGGGTATGCTTGCATGGGTAGTAGGGGTGTAGATGAGGCGGTTTTGTTCGGTTTTTTATTAAATCAAAATCAAACCAATTATGTCGGTTAGTAGATGAGGCGGTTTTGTTCGGTTTTTTATTAAATCAAAATCAAACCAATTATGTCGGTTACTAAATTCATAATCAAATCAAACCAATATAAATTTAATTTTTTCAGTTTCGGTTTTAGTCGATTCTTTCGGTTTTTCAGTTTTTTTTTCGGTTTTCCTTTTTAGTTATATTATTCTTGAAAAAGAGATCAAATAATCACCAATTATCCGCATGATTACTATTTTTCTGAATAATATATGAGGAATACCAATTATTCGTATAAATCATAATTCCAAAACTTCAATAATAGATAATGACAACAAACATGTGACAAAGCAAAGCACACTAAAATAATCACCAATTATGTGAGCAAAATGACAAGCAGGAAGCTCGTGTGATGTGGGGAGGGTTTCCAATATTTGGGGTTCTTTGATTTTGGAATTGGAACATAGAGAAGATATGAAATAATTTATTTTATTATTTTTTGTCTTGTTGGATTTTAGTTTGGACTTGATATTTAGGTTATGTAGGTAGAATCTACTTAGTTGATAGTGAATTTACAAGCCTATAAATAAATAATATCTCAACATATTAAAAACTATAAAATAGTTTAGAAAATACTTACAAATTAGATTTTAATGATTATTTTTTATGTACAAAATTTTAAAATTTATTTATATATAACGTCGGTTTAGTTTAGCTTCGGTTTGCTTTATTTTTTGTTAATGCAAAACTAAACTAAGAATGATCAATTTTTTACCAATTAAATCAAATTACAAGTCGATTTTTTTCTTTGATTTGACTTGATTCGCCAGTTCGGTTTGGCTTGTACCCCTAATGGTAGTTATGAATCTTTGCATAAACTTTCTACCACCCATACATTGGGACTGTTGAGTCCGTGAAATAAGAAACGGAAATCTTAGGTGGGATACCAATAACCAATGTGATGCGTTCACCATAAGTTATCGTGCTCCGCGCTTTTCATTCAATGCCCACACTCTTCACACGTGTCTCTTTCAACAAATATCACAGACATCAATTTCCCATCCAATATATTCAATCTTGTTCCTCTATCTTTTTCTTTTTTGGGTAGGAAAAGTTTCCCAAATTACATTTAACCCCTCATAATCTACTTTAAACTTTAAAGTTTCTCTTTTTTTCTTTGTTGCTAATATTAAGTTTCTTCTAGATTCACGGTTTTTATCTTTTGTTATCGGTACATATATGTTATTTTACATGATCACCGATAAGCTATTTTTCCGATAGAGTATTATAGCTTATTTGATCAAGCTTCTTTTTGACCAAAAATATTTTTTTAAATTTTTTTAGCCAAAAAATGAGGTATTTGGCAAAGTTTTTTTAAAGAAAAAAATTGTTTTTGAGGAGAAGCAGAAAAAAGTAGTTTATCTTCCAAAATATTTTTTGAGAAACACTTTTTGAGAAAAATACATTAAAAAGCAATTTTTTAAAGTTTGACCAAACACTAATTGCTGTTCAGAAGTGCTTTTCAAGGTAATTAGCCAAATATAAACTGCTTCTCACTAGAAGTACTTTTGAGAAAAATGCTTTTGAAAAAAACATATTTCTCAAAATAAGTTAATATTTGTGGCTTGACCAAACAGACAATTAGTTTTATTATTTTTAAATGAAAAATAAGAGATATAAAGGGTATTTGGCTAAGCTTATAAGCTGGTCAAACTGGCTTATAAGCACCTTTTGGCTTATCTATGCATTTGGTAAAATTAAAAGTGCTTATAAGCCAAAAATACGCCAAAAGTCATAAGTTGGTCTCCCCCAACTTATCAAATTTCAATACTTTAAGTTTGACCAAAATATTTATAATTTTATCCTAAAATACTTATTTTTAAAACAAATCTCTTTATATACCAGTTTTTCAACTACTTATTATCAATTTCAGAAATTTTATTCAAATACATAACTGTTTATTTTTTAAATCAATTTTAGCACTTAAAAATATTTTTCAGCACTTAATACTTGTCGGCTATTCTAAATTAGGTAAGCCAAACGGCTCATATATTTATTTTTTGGGGACTTAAGAGAATAGGAGAAAGTCGGTGGGGGGAAGTTGCAAAGGAAGAATCACTGATACACTCCGAAACTTTCACTTCACTCAATAGTCCGTAGTCCAAAGTTGCATTTCTTCTACTCCGTCCATTCCACATGATCATGTCTAAATCAAGATAGCCCCTCTTTCGTCTCTTTCCTTCTTCCTCATTTGATATTTTCTCTTCTTTCCTTTTATTTTTTGGACCATTGATCTATAATCTTCGCCACGAATTTAGAAATATCTTTTGTGTAAACAAAGCATATTCTCTTCTTTTCATTAAATACCTTCCACTTTCACTCTTTCCCATATTCACTACTTTGCAAAAAGCTTTAATCTTGGACTGGTATGATTCTTTATCTCAACTTACAATTTGATACTCAAGAATCTCTTTGGTTTTTCAAAATAGAAATAATTTCGTATATTCACTCTTGTATAGGTTAATATATTGCTGTAAAATGAGCATGGAAACTAGTAGCGCAAAATTCAATGGTAATATAAGTGATGTGTCACCCGTTGCTCAACCACTGGCTGAAGAACCAACTGAGATTGCATCTAACATCAAATATCATGCTCATTATACTCCTCATTTTTCTCCTTTCAAGTTTGAGCCTGAACAAGCATACTATGCTACTGCTGACAGTGTTCGTGATCGCTTAATCAATGTGAGTGAGTTCCTTCATTCATTTCTATTTCTGCCTGTCCTGCTGAACTGATGGATTGTTTTATCTTGTATGGTAAATATCCTGAATGGGAATTTACTGTTGGTCATCCATTTATCAGAAGCAGCTGTCTAAAGATAACCTGTTTAACATGGTTTTATATATGAGTGTTCTTACCCTAATACTGAAAATTAAGGCGAGACTTGATCATCATTTGTTAAAAAAAAATTTGCAATATCAGGGTGACAAGGAGGATGATCTTACAATTGAATTGATTTGAGGATAGGGAAAGCCACAGATCACTGACTTCTCAAATGTATGTTATTTGCATTCTCTGCAAATGAAGTAGAAAGTCTACTATGTATGTGACCTATCAGGTAAAAGGATACATGAAGTAGGCCACACATATAAGATAGAAACACAACACTTCTCATTCTTTTACTTTAAGCTCGTTGTATGGAAGATTTTTCTATAGTTTGAGATTTTCATTTAATCACCAATCCGAGATCAACAATTCAAAATATATGCTCAGTTGACCTTATACCATTACAAAAGGATAAGTTGTACCTTAAACTACACGCCGCTAGGTGCTAACTTGACAGTCGTAGCTGTCTGCATTTTAAGATTCCAATACTTGTACATATTAGTATGGCTATCAAATGCAAGATGCATTGGGTGATCTATGTTTTGCTTTTGAGATTGAGAACCTTGCTATGAACGAAATAATTTGACTGTGATTTTGACAATTAGATGTATGGGTTCTACTAAGGGATATGAATACACACTCTTCCTCTACAGAGAAGTAAATCGGTTGATCGGGAGCATGAAAGTTTGGTTTCTAGCATAATTCAGCAATGTTCTTGTGCTATTAATGATTGTCGCCAATCTCAATGTTGTTATTTGTCTGTTTCCTTTGCAGCAATGGAATGACACCTATCTTCATTATGACAAAGTTAATCCAAAGCAAACATACTACTTATCCATGGAGTATCTCCAGGGAAGAGCTTTGACCAATGCCATTGGAAACCTAGACGTCCACAATGCATATGCTGATGCTTTAAAGAAACTGGGTCATGAGCTTGAGGAGGTCGTTGAGCAGGTGGTGCACTTTAGAATCTTTGGCTTGAAATACTTTTCTCCAATGGTTCATTACTGTGTTCATACTATCAACTGTTCTGTGGACCTTACTCAAAATCTGTGCTTGTCTAGCTATCAACTAGACAGTGGAATATTTTTAAGTTAATACTCTTCAGTCTTTGTGACTATAAGACCCCCACCCCTACCCCCACCTTTTTTTGGCTTAAAGCTGCTGAAGAGTATGCCTATGACATCAATTGTGTGTAAATTAGGTTGTGCTTTGATTCTAGAGGCAACATGCATTCCAGTGAATGTTGGGCCGAACAACTATGTTTCTGATACCAATAGGAGGAACCATTGATGACTGCATAGTGGGCTGTGAACTTTATTTCTATGTATTATATTAGATGGTCTATTTCCCAGGTTTTCTTAAGAACAGATTTTAGATGAAGGCTGGATGGAGTGGGTGAAAGGATTTCCCTCCCCTAAGTCTATACGTCTTACACGTTATAGTGACCCTGTCAGTTGTGGATTTTGTTGGATGAAGACATAAACAAATAATATTATTTTATTCTTCAACTTTGGATTGTGATTCGTCCACTGCAATCATTCTATACTGTTATCCTCAGCCTTCTCCCTTTTCTGTATCTGTTAGTAATCAATCAACAATTTTTCAAACCTTTTGTGTGAGCTTTCTGTTGGCTACTTCTGAAATGTAGTTGTGTCACTTCAAGAGCCTTATTTCTGTTAGTGCCACTGGAAAGTGATGCGACATTATTTGTCTTGCTGTAATTTATCTTTCATTTGTAGGAAAAAGATGCAGCATTAGGAAATGGTGGTTTAGGAAGGCTTGCTTCATGCTTTCTTGATTCCATGGCCACATTAAACTTGCCAGCATGGGGTTATGGCTTGAGGTACAAATATGGACTTTTTAAGCAGATTATCACCAAGGCTGGGCAAGAAGAAGTTGCTGAAGATTGGTTGGAGGTCTGATTTCATTAATGCGTATGTTAAATACCATGAGAATTGTATGCTAGTAACCAAAACTTGGTTATGTATCCTGCAGAAATTTAGTCCCTGGGAAGTTGTAAGACATGATGTTGTCTTTCCTGTCAGGTTTTTTGGTGATGTTGAGGTTCACCCTTCTGGCTCGTAAGTACAAGTACTAACTAAAAATGTGGTAAAGTACATGAAGAAACAGAAATGTCAGATTGATTTCTTACTTCAAGAAGCCATACTGCTGTCTAATTTCAAACTTAATTATCCATGGAATATGTTGCAGGCGAAAATGGGTTGGTGGAGAGGTCATACAGGCTATTGCATATGATGTACCAATTCCAGGATACAGAACTAAAAACACTAATAGTCTTCGTCTCTGGGATGCCAAAGCCAGCTCTGAGGATCTCAACTTATTTCAGTTTAATGATGGACAGTATGAATCTGCTGCACAGCTTCATTCTAGGGCTCAGCAGGTCTGCTAGAGCACTTTGCAGCTATAGATGTTCTGTTTTTCTAATAAGGGAGTTTAATATTAAGTTCAATATTGTAATGCTAGTTGCTTGCTGAACCCTGAGAATTGAAACACTTTACCTGTATCTACACACTTGCTTCCCATGTTTCAAGAGATTTTGAGTGGCAAATAATGATTCATGCAGATTTGTGCTGTTCTTTACCCTGGGGATGCTACAGAGAATGGAAAATTGTTACGACTAAAGCAACAATTTTTGCTTTGCAGTGCATCACTTCAGGTTTACAGTTTCCTTTCTCTCCTCTTTTCTTGCTTCTGCTCACTTTAAATGCCATATCTTTCTCCTTTATGCTATTTAGGAAGTCAGCCTATTGGAAGGATATTAAGGAGCCACTTTTTCCCTTGCATTATATTTTCACGTTGAACTGTGCATTGGCATCTGTCCTTCAGCTAATTTATTTTGACAGAAGCTTCATGTTTGTTTCAGGAGCATCCTGAAAATTGTTTTGTTTACTAAAATAAATGGAGTAAAAAAGGAAACTTGTGTTTCTCCCGGAAAAAGGAAAAACTGAGGCTGTCAAAACAAAACATAAAATGGAAACAAATGAAACCCTGTTTTTGTGCTAGAATAAGTCTTGGAAAAACAAATTTCATTTTGGCACCAACTTGTCTTTTCCCTTTGCACATTCATTTTCTTTTCAATGACAACAACAACTACTACTACAATATCCTTTTGCTCCAATTGAACCCGTTTTAAGGAAATAATTTGGAAAGACGTTACGCAGCAATAACAACAACAACAACAACCTAGTGGAATCTCACAAGTGGGGTCCGGGGATGGCAGTGCGTACGTAGACCTTGTGCCTACTCCGAAGGAGTAGGGAGGCTGTTTCTGATAGAGTCTCGGCTAAAAAAGTCATTAAGCAATATCTATGAATTAGCCTGTTTTAATCATATGAAAGCCTCAGCTTCTTTTAGATTACCCCTAGAAAAGACGCCAAACAATCGTTTCAACACAACCTGAGGAGAAATTGTCCATGAACCAGATCCCAACAACCCACAATTGTTTTCCAAAAGCAAAACCAAACCATAACCAGACCATTTTCTATCCCAAACCAACCGATGATATCCATCTAACACTGTATAGCATCCATTAACTTTTAAGAGTTTCAGTATCCAATAAACCAATTTGTCATAATATTTCAGTTCTTAATAGGTATATGTCTTTGATCAACTTTAACAGCTCTTTACAGCCACGTGACTGGCTTTTAATTTGACCTAGATGTTAAATGATATTTGGTTGTTTTGGCATGTCTTACTTTCTTCTTTTTACGTAGCTGTCTGCTAACTGACTGTTGGGTCAACATCAGGATATCATTGCTAGATTCAAAGAGAGAGAAGATGGAAAGGGAGCTCACAATTGGTCTGAATTTCCCAAGAAGGTCGCAATACAACTAAATGACACACATCCAACTCTTGCAATACCAGAGCTGATGCGGTTGTTAATGGATGATGAAGGGCTTGGGTGGGATGAAGCTTGGGGTATCACTACGAGGTGCTTTATAAAATTTTCTTTTGCCTAGTTGGGTGCTCATTCATGAGTAAAACACGAATATGGTTCCTTTGTTTGATTTGTCTTGGTCCGGTATCTTTGCAAGTTTATGGATTGGATGATGTAATACTTTACTTCTCTAGGGCAATTGCCTACACAAATCATACAGTCCTCCCTGAAGCACTGGAGAAATGGTCGCAAGCAGTCATGTGGAAACTCCTACCTCGACATATGGAAATCATTGAAGAAATTGATAGACGGGTATCAAATCATGCAAATTGCTCCCATACTTGAAAATATAGCTTACTTAGAAGAGTATTTGAAATTCCTTGCAGTTTGTTGCTTCAGTACAGTCAGAAAGACCCGATCTTGAGAATAAGATTCCTAGCATGCGCATTTTGGATCACAATGCCCAGAAGCCTGTTGTGCGTATGGCTAACTTGTGTGTTGTCTCTTCGCATACGGTAAGAGATTTATTTGCCTGTGATACACCTGAGAGTTTGATAAATTAACTCTAGGTAAAAGTGAATGGGTACGCTCAAAGTTGGGATTTGAGTAATTCACACGATGGATATCCATTCTATAATCTATATATATTTTTTCATGTAGAACATTCTTTGATTTATTCTAGCTGCATGTCGTAGTACATGTAAACTAAAATAAAAATCCTCCTACTTATAGAAGACCTTCTAAAAATACCCCGGCTTTTATTTATTGATGCACTTTATATGCATGACCTGGAGCTGCACACTACCGTTGCTCTTTCACTTGTAACCAACCCCAAAAGTTTGGAAAAGCTGATAACATTAAGCTACTTAACTTTTTTCATTTAAGTTATTATTCAAGTGTTTACTTATCAACAGATTTAAAAAAAATTACGTAGTGTTGATAGCATGAAGAGTAACATATCAACAATAAAGTATTCATCAAGTTTTTACTTATTAGAACAAAGATAAGAATCTCCATATAAAAGTCTTCCTCCTTGTCAAAGTTCTTATGGAATTTTATAGAGAAGCATAAACTCATTAGCCATATCCTGCAGGTGAATGGTGTTGCTAAGCTGCACAGTGACATCCTCAAGGCTGAGTTATTTGCTGATTATGTCTCTATATGGCCCACCAAGTTCCAGAATAAGACCAATGGTATAACTCCCCGTAGATGGATCCGTTTTTGTAGTCCAGAGCTGAGTAATATAATCACCAAGTGGTTAAAAACAGATCAGTGGGTGACGAACCTCGAACTGCTTGCTAATCTTCGGGAGGTATTTAAATAAAATATCTTTCTGGAAAGCTTGCATACTTTTAAACCTTCTCGTTGAAAATTCTTCATGTAGGCCATGATTTTTGCTATTTTTGTAACTAGTGACTTACCAATCATGATGATATTGCTATTGACTATACATTTTGCAAAGTTTGCTGACAATGCAGAGCTCCATGCTGAATGGGAATCGGCTAAGATGGCCAACAAGCAGCGTTTGGCACAGTATGTTCTGCGAGTGACAGGTGTGAGCATTGATCCAGATACCCTTTTTGACATACAAGTCAAGCGTATTCATGAATACAAAAGGCAGCTTCTTAATGTTCTGGGTGTTGTCTACAGATACAAAAAGCTGAAGGTGCGTGAAACTGCCAAATTTCCACTGTCTGTTAATTTCTCCTTGTTAGCGGCCTTAAGAGTTCAAGACAGTTATTACTGCACATGATGAAATGAGTTAAACATTTCTACTCATGTGGTTTCTCTTCTACACATGATGATATCTTGAGATTATTGAAATGATGCAAGAATGGGATATTCCACTTTTTAGAATGTAATGAGATTTTTATACTTGTATACACTTCAGGAAATGAGCCCACAAGAGCGGAAAAATACGACTCCTCGCACGGTCATGATTGGAGGAAAAGCATTTGCAACATATACGAATGCAAAAAGAATTGTAAAGCTGGTGACTGATGTTGGCGACGTTGTCAACAGTGACCCTGACATCAATAATTATTTGAAGGTGAGCAGTTTAACTATATGTACATGAGGATTTAAGGAGGGGTTTCCCAACTCCAAAACTTCTTCAAAACTAAAATCTTACAGTGAGAAAGAAGAGAGTTTGAGGGAAAACTCAGCTTGATTCTTCCCTCAAGCTAATGGGTTTTAAATAGTTATGGTTACATGTTCTAAGAGAGGAAAGACAATCAAGAGTACATAATTACAGGAATTAATTGGTCACTAACTAATCATATACTATAATTCTAATATTCTAGAATATGTAATATAATACTCCCCTTCAAATTGGTGCATGCAAATCATATGTGCCAAGCTTGTAACAAATATAGTTGATACGAGAACCAATGAGGGATTTGGTGAAGTATATGCAAGATAATCATTAAAATATGAGATTTAATGCAATATGAAGGGCAACTTGGTTATCGCACACAAGATCCATCTGATCGATTTCTCCAAACTTCAATTCTTTGAGCAACTGTTTAATCCAAATTAGTTTGCAAGTTGCCACAACCATTGCTCAATATTCAACTCCTACACTAGATCGAACAACCATATTTTGTTTTTGCTTTTAAGACACCAAATTACCTCTTACACACAATATCCAGACATAGACCGTCTATCAGAAGATGAACCTGCCAAAGTGTATCGGAGAATATGAAAAATTGCATCCTAGTGACTATAACATGGAGTGTCATAAACTGGCTTACCACATTTACAGGAAAGTCAAAGTCAATGTCAGGTCAAGTTACCGTGAGATAGTTCAACTTGCCAATTAGCCGCCTATACCTTCCAGGATCACTAAGGGGCTCCCTCTGTTCTGGTTGAAGTTTAATATTGGGATCTGTGGGAGTGTCAGTTGGTCTAAATCGTGTCATACATGTATCCTCAAGAATGTCTAGGGCATGCTTACGTTGTGAGATGACAATTCCTGATTTGTACTGCGCAACCTCAATGTCTAGGAAATACTTCAACATTGTTAAGTGTACCATCTTCATCATTGCCCGTGATGACTATATCATCAACATAAATGACCAAATAATTGCACTACTTATGAGCAGTATATCGATAGATATAATGATTAGCCTCGCCGCGAGTCATACTAAACTCCCGAATGAGCATGTTGAACTTACCAAATCATGCCCGAGGAGACTATTTCAAACCATATAAGGATCGACATAATCGGCATACAAGACCATTAGACTCCCCTAAGCAGCAAATCAGGCAATTGCTCCATCTATACTTCATCCTCAAGATCACAATGGAGAAAAGTATTTTTAATGTCCAACTGATAAAGAGTTTAATGGCGAACAACAACCATGGATAGAAAAGGATGGACATATGGTATTTTTTTCTTTTTGTGTGTGTTGTTGTTGGGGGAGGGGGGGGGGGAGGTTAGAAAGTATCACTGTATCAAGCCCAAATATCTGAGTATAACCTTTTGGCAACAAAACAGGCTTTAAGTCAATTAATTTGACCATCTAGACCAACTTAGACTGATACACCCATCGAAAAGGGTTAATTCTTGGAGGTAGAGGAACAAGCTCCCAAGTACCGCTAGCATGTAAAGTAGACATCTCTTCGATCATAGCCTCTCGCCATCCAGATGAGATAACACTTCGCCTGTGCACTTAGGGTGTAGGGTCTAGGGTATATAAAGAAGAGAGTTTGAGAGAGAACTCAACTTGATTAGTCCCTCAATGTAATAGGGTTTAAATAGTTATGGTTACATGTTCTAAGAAAAGAAAGATAATCGAGAGTAACAGGAAGTAACTCATCACTAACTAATCCTATACTATAATTCTAATATTCTAGAATATCTACGTAGATTCTAATATTTACCTTTTGAAGTTTTAATGATTTTCATAAATACCTTCAAAGACAGTTTTGCCCCAAGAAAAGTTGATATATCAAAGATGTCTGTGTGCATGTATCGTTCTGTCCCGGCTTAATTTTTACGAAATCTTCTTTAATATTTGTCCTGCATACACTGCCCCTTCTTTCAAATCATGTGTCATCCACCAAGTTGGGAGATGATTAGATTCTTTTCTGACCAAATATTACTTGTTCTTTTATCTATGAATCAAATGACCTTCTAGAGATGGTATGTGCCTTTTAATGATACTGATGTATGGCAAGTTAGGTATATCTCCTGCAAGGGCGTATTCTAGCCTCTTTGTGTGTGTGCGCGCATGTTTTTCTTTTAATTTTCTGCAAATTGGTCCTGTTTTATTTAATAAAATTTATTTTTAAAAGTAGTTTCCTGAATGTGTTTAACTTGCACACTGTATTGTCTATTTGAGTGTAAAGCGCTGATGCTTATATTCTTATTTTAGCATCTAGTAATTCTGTTAACATGCAGTTGTTGGTTTAGGAACTTTTTTTTCTTGATAGATGTCCCCTTTTTAGAAGTTGTAATGGATCATACTCAGGGGCCGGATTCATATAATCTGTCGGAGAGTTCCAACTGAATTTAGATTGAATTTGTCGTTTTTATTAGTTATGTGCTTTACAGAAGGTAAATTCTGGTAGATCTTTAACCAGCACATTTTCAGTTTTCTTGCCTTGGTGAAATCCTACAGTTTTGTAGTCTCCCATTTTCAGCTAAGAGTGCTGTGTTAATATTGTAGCTTTTCCGATGCTATTTCTCTTTTCAAAGATCTAACTTGGGGAATAAGAATTAGTTCTTATTCCGAACAACAATTATTTTAATTTGATGCACACAGGTGACATGTTTACAATTCGTGCTTTAGTTGCGGATGTTGTCCTCTAATTTAGGTTTCACTCGAGACAGTATTTTGCGTGCACTTTGTCACTTTCATTATGTCAGTATGTTTTTTTTGGACTAACAGGAGGTTGGCTGATTTTTCAGGTGGTATTCGTTCCCAATTATAATGTATCAGTGGCAGAGATGCTTATTCCAGGAAGTGAGATATCACAACACATCAGTACTGCAGGCATGGAAGCAAGTGGAACAAGCAACATGAAATTTGCACTTAATGGATGCCTTATTATTGGGACACTAGATGGGGCCAATGTGGAAATCAGGGAGGAAATTGGAGAAGAAAACTTCTTTCTCTTTGGTGCAACAGCTGATGAAGTTCCTCGACTGCGGAAAGAACGAGAGGATGGACTGGTATTCTTCTAAGAATATATCGTATTTACTCTACAGTAGAAGTTGATTCGTCAGACATATTGCTGGTTTAGATCTTTCAGCACCTACAGTATATTATATTCATAGTTCATGCTTTAAAAAAGTATAATATTTTCATAGCCGTGCTACTAATTTATAACTCAACACCTGATTAGCCTACTCATTTTGCCCTGTGTCCTGGATTTTAACTGGTGTGCCACAAATAAATTTTCCTCACTTGTATTGGTTCCAAATTGTCTTATTCTAGAGTGCTTGGTTTCTCCACTGACCATGTTACTGATTGCTGTTTTTTCAAGATTTAATGTGCTGAAAAGGAATATTTTTCTGTAGATATCTCTGCAGTTAGTGGATTACTTCATTAGTAGGTCCTCTCATTATCAGTCCTAGCTTGACTTGAGAGAATCAGTAGGTCAAAGAAATTTGTAATGATATAACTTACTTCCTCCCATGATAGAAAACTGTGAAAGTTCCTCAAATTAAGAACAGTACTAGACGAAGTTGTTTTCTCATGGAAGTTACTTCTGTTTGGACCAGCCCAAAATACATAGAAGGAATGCTACTTCTGTAGTGTATGGGCTGTGCTTACTGCAGTTGAAGTACTACTTTCACCCCTCACCCCATATACACTTGTTTGTTATATTCCCTCAGAGCAAGTAGCGCAAGTAACTAGCTTTCTCATTCTAATTGTGCAGTTCAAACCTGATCCTCGGTTTGAAGAGGCCAAGCAGTTTATAAGGAGCGGGGCATTTGGGACCTATGATTATAATCCTCTCCTTGAGTCGCTAGAAGGGAATACTGGCTATGGTCGTGGTGACTATTTTCTTGTTGGCCATGATTTTCCGAGCTACATGGATGCTCAAGCAAGAGTAGATGAAGCTTACAAGTAAGATCTTCTACTTAACTTTGAACTGTTTGCATTCCACCAAAATATCACTGCTGTGAGTTATTCTTTGCGTGGAACTGGATTCCCTCTTCGAGCTTGCCTTATTATGAAGTATACTTAATATGCATGTACTGCTATTGACACAGATCTGGTCAGAAAGATCAAAAAAGTCGTTTGGGGTGAAAATACTGGACTTAAATGCACTTGCAAACGATTGAAAAACAACATGATGAATCAAAATTTCTGTGGAGAACATAGGTTCAGATATTCTTACCCAGGAAGACTTGATAAACATTGTTCTGCCTATAACTTTATCAACTTTTCGTTGTCTTGATGTACTTAGCAAGTGTAAAAAAGGAAATATAGAAAATAAAGCAAGTATTTCTTCCGGTAGGTTTTGAAGTTCCCCTTAGACACTGTTACCAGATATCTTGAGGCTCACTTCTGGTGATGTTGGTTTTGGTCATGACGATCCATGATCATTCGAATATTATACATAGATTCAGTTTGTTCATTCCACACTTATGATGAATGATTTCGGTTATTATTGAAAAGGACGACCTTTTACGCCCACCTAAGCTGTCAGAAGTTTGGGAGGAAATTCTCCTCAATTTATATCAAAATATGCTAACATGAAAACTGATGTTTGTGTCCTTCACCCTGCAGGGACAGGAAAAGATGGATAAAGATGTCTATACTGAGCACCGCTGGGAGTGGCAAATTTAGTAGTGACCGTACAATTTCTCAATATGCAAAAGAGATCTGGAATATTGCAGAGTGCCGCGTACCTTAACTGCATTAGCGGCACTTCCGATCGTGGTTTTTATATGGATTTAATATTCATCGTTAAATAGTAGTAGAATTATGAAAAATTGTTAGCTCAAGCAGCATTCTGAAGTATCTTTTTGCGTACTCAATATACTGCTAACAAGCAGTTATCAGCTACTTATTTTTATTGAATATATACGCATTCGATTACTCCTTATGTCTGCATTTGACATCTCGTATCTCATTTGATCGAAAGATCATATTTGCACCATTATAACCTGTTTTAAATCCATCATTTTTGCCAATGTAGAACGCGTTAAGCAGTTACGTTCTTTTTTCTTGCGAAAATATTGGATGCTGGATTCCAAGTCAGAGAAATGCACAATTCACCAATCACTATAAATGCTATAAAGTTGGAACATTTGTTCTAAACTGGAATTTCTGGCTCAAAGGGTTTCTCAAGTTTCAAGGTTGGTCTAACGTGGTTCTTGTAGATCGAAAAACATTGTCCATAGACTTTCTCAGACACCATCCCTTGAGTTTACAGATTACGTGCATTCGTAGTCATTCGTTGATACAACAACAACAACTACCCAGTATAGTCTCACAGGGTGGGGTCTGGGGAGGATAATATGTACGCAGGCCTTACGAGGCTGTTTCCAATCGACCCTCGGCGAAAGATCGAGAAAAGGAAAAAAACAAAAACAAAACAAAAAGGAAAAGCGTTAGTGACTCTAGAATAAACCACAAAAACTGAAGGCATTAGTAATTCTAAGAGTACTCATAGAGATATTAACCTATCGGGAACCCTCCCCCACCCCCGACCTATACTATCCCGCGAATAATAGAAGCCCCTAACCTACCACCTTGATACTAGACCTCCAGACTTTCCTATCAAGAGCCATGTCCTCGAAAATCCGCATAATAGTCATGTCCCGCCTAATCACCTCGTCCCAATACCTCTTGGGCCTCCCACTGCCACGACTCGCGCCAACTACCGACAACCGCTCGCAACTCCTCACCGGTGCATCGGAGCTTCTCCTCCGCACATGCCCGAACCACCCGAGTCTCGCTTCTCGCAGCTTCTCATCCATTGGGGCTACCCCTACCATTTCCCAAATAACTTCATTACTGACCCTATCTAACCTGGTGTGCCCACACATCCACCTTAGCATCCTCATCTCCACTACCTTCATTCTCTGGATATGGGAGTTCTTCACTTGCCAGCACTCCGCCCCGTACAGCATTGTTGGTCTAACCACAACTCTATAAAACTTCCCCTTGAGATACTGTGGCACTTTCTTGTCACACAAGACTCCCGACGCAAGCCTCCATTTCGATCACCCAGCCCCTATTCGGTGAGTGACATCCCCGTCGATCTCTCTGTCACCCTGGATCACCGACCCAAGATATCTGAACCTGTCCTTCTTGGCGATGACATGAAAACCAAGCTTCACGTCCCTACCAGATCCTTCGCTCGGCTCGGAGCTAAACTTGCACTCCAAGTATTCAGTGTTAGACCTGCTTAGTCTGAAACCCTTTGACTCGAGGGTCTGTCTCCAAACAATCAACCTCTCATTAACACCGACCCTCGACTCGTCTATTAAGACAATATCATTGGCGAATAGCATACACCATGGCACGTCTCCTTGGATATGTCGAGTTAGAGCATCCATCACCAAAGCAAATAGGAGGGGGCTGAGCGCCGATCCTTGGTGAAGCCCCATTTCCACCGGGAAGTGGTCTATGTCACCACCCACTGTCCTAACCCTCGTCTTAGCGCCATCATACATATCCTTGATCATCCTAATGCAGGCCTCCGGCACGCTCTTCACCTCCTGGCACCTCCATAACACCTCTCTTGGAACCATATCGTACGCCTTCTCCAATTCGATAAACACCATATGCAAGTCCTTCTTCTTGTCCCTAAACTTTTTCACCAATCTCCTAACAAGGTGGATAGCTTCTGTGGTGGAGCGGCCCGGCATGAAACCAAACTGGTTCACCGAGATTGACGTCATCGCCCTCACCCTCTCCTCAACCACCCGCTCTCATACTTTCATGGTGTGACTTAGTAATTTGATGCCTCTATAGTTATTGCAACACTGGATGTCACCTTTGTTCTTATACACATGCACAACTGTGCTCCACCTCCACTCCTCTGGCATCTTCTTGGACCTGGAGATCGCATTGAACAACCTGGACAGCCACTCCACTCCTGCCCTACCCATGTATTTCCAAAACTCCACCGTAATTTCGTCTAGTCCTGTCGCTCGACCCCTACTCATCCTACGCAAAGACTCCACGACCTATTCAACCCTAATTCACCTGCAGAACCCCAGATCCCTATGGCGCTCTGAGTCCCTCAGCTCCCCTAACTCTATGACTTGGTCCCCTTCCTCGTTGAGCAGGTCTCGGAAGTATGCTTGCCACCTCTGCCTCACTTGAGCCTCCCCCATTAGAACTCTACCATCCTCGTCTTTGATGCACCTAACTCGGTCCAGGTCCCGCGCATTTTTCTCCCTCACTTTAGCCAACCTAAACAACTTCCTGTCCCCTCCTTTCTCTTCTAATTCCTCGTACATGCGCCTAAATGTTGCATTCTTCGCTTATGTGACCGCCAACTTCGCCTCCCTCCTCGCCTCCTTATAGCGGTCCATGTTCACTCTCCTTTCCTCCTCGCTCGAGCTCTCCGCAATCCGAGCAAATGCCGTCTTCTTCACCTCCACTTTACCTTGGACAGCCTCGTTCCACCACCAGTCACCTTGATGCCTGCCTGAATATCCCTTGGCTACTCGGAGCACATCCCGCACTGCCTCCCTAACTAGATCAACCGTCACAGACCACATAGCATCCGCTTCCCCAAAACTTCTCCAGGCACCTCCATCAACTAACCTCCTTTCCAACTCCAAGGCATTCTCCTTAGTCAAGGCTCCCCACCTAATCCTCGACCGGCCCCGGGCGCCCCTCATCTTCCTCTTCACCCATATACCGACATCCATCACTAGGAGTCTATGGAGAGTCGAGAGGCACTCTCCCGGGATGACCTTACTTTCCTTGCACAACCCTCTATCGTTCCGTTTGATGAGGAGGTAATCTATATGAGTCCTTGCTACCGTACTTTTGAAAGTAAGTGTTCCTCCCTTTTCTGAAAAGCCGAGTTCGCAATCCAAAGATCGTAAGCCCTGGCGAAATCAAGCAGAGAAGAGCCTCCTCTATTTCTGACCCCGAGCCCATATCCCCCATGCACCTCACCATAACCCCCAGGATCGGCACCAATGTGGCCATTAAAATTTCCTCCAATAACTAACTTCTCAGATAGAGGAATACTACCAGCCAGCTCGTCCAAGCCTTCCCAAAAGCGCCTCTTAAACTCTTTCTCTAATCCTACTTGAGGCGCGTAAGCGCTGATGACATTGAGGATGCACCCACCTATAACCAACTTGATAGACATTAACCTATCATTCACTCGCCTAACCTTGACCACGGACTCCGGAAGGTCCCTAGCCACTAAGATACCTACTCCATTCTTACCCTTTACGGACCTAGAGTACCATAGCTTGGCTCTGTCTACATTCTTCGCCTTCGACCCTTTCCACCTAGTCTCCTGCAAACAAGCTATGTTGACCCTCCTCTTTTGAAGAATTTTTGCTAGCTCCAAGGACTTACCAGTCAAGGTGCCTACGTTTCACGACCCTATTTTTAAACGCAAAACGTCCGCTAACTCCTTACTACCCTTACCTCTTGAGCTGCCCCCAGAACCATTCCATGCCCCCTACCCACTCCTACCCCACCCCACCCCTCGAGAACATGACCTTATACTACCATCCCCAACCGCGTCCACTATCCCTCTTACCGCCTATCAATACCAGAGATGCACACCTGAAATTTAGCAATATACGAGAAGAAGAGTAAGCTATATAACGCCCAAGAGAACCACACAGAAGGTAGCCAGAAAACGTAGTATGAGTACAGTGTAAATAAGGAATCGGGAGGTACCAATTCTCGGAGAAAATAATAACCTCGTAGTTGGTTTTGATGCTACTAAAGTTGGATACTTTCAGCTCTTGCACTTCCTGGACTGAGATCTATTCCCTCAACTCTTCCAGCTATCGCAAGCTCGCCTCGTCCGCCGCGATTAACACCTGTAGATCGCACACACAAAAACCAACCACATAAAAATACGAGGGTGGGGGGTGGTGGAGGGGGGCTGCCTGCCCGGGTAGTGGGGGGATAACGGGGGAATAAGAGATAGAGAAAGAGAGAAAAAGGGGGGAAGGGAGGAAGAAAGGGATGGGGTAGTAGCGGGAGGAGGGATGGGGTTGAAGGAGGTGAGGGAGGTAGAGGGAGAAAAGGAGAAATAAGGAAAGGAGGAAGAAGGGGTGGTGGGGGGAGGGTTGCCGGCTCTCGGAGGGGAGAGGGAGGGGGTCAGCGTAGGGGAGGGGGCAGAGATAGAGAAGAAGGGAAGTGGGGGGAGAGTAGGGAGGTCGCCGGACTGCCGCCTATCGCCGGCGATGGTGGGGGGGGGGAGGTCAGGTTGTCGCCGGTGGTGGAGGAGTGGGGAGGGTAGATCGCTGGGGGTGGGTAGGGGGAGAAAGAAAGAAAACTTACCGTTGTAGGTTGTAGTAGAGGAGGAGAGAGGAGAATAATTTCCCTCATTGATAGTGATGGCAATTATTTACTAAAAATGGATTGGATAATGAATTTTAAAAATGACTCAAATATTGATAAGTTTCATATTATTCACTTGAAAAATGGATAACTAATGGAATGTTATGAATAGAATTCTATTTAGAGTGAATGTCTATCTTGTAGAGAGTTTTACTTTGTGACTAAGTTATTTTTTTCCTATAAATAGAGGGGTCTTAAATCAACCCCGTTGCAAATCATCCCAAGATCCAATAAGAATTCTCTCTCTTTCTCTGCAATATTGTTCTTCTACTTTATTATTTCATAACACGTTATCAGCACGAGACTCTAATCAATTTAGTAGAGCTTTGGGATTGAGCATAATGATTGTCAATTATTCAATAAACTTTCTTCATAATTAAATTTTGGATTTAAGGTAAGTATTTTACTTTATTTTTCTCGTTTAAATTCTTGAAATTCTATAATTTGATTTTATAGACAAGCAAATACAACAAAGTTTGATTATAACTTTAGTGGAGGTGGTAAGAAATTATAACCACGTGAAGCGGTTAAATTTTTAT
This sequence comes from Nicotiana noctiflora, assembly GCA_032618575.1. Lineage (NCBI taxonomy): Eukaryota > Viridiplantae > Streptophyta > Magnoliopsida > Solanales > Solanaceae > Nicotiana > Nicotiana noctiflora. The sequence continues at coordinate 83,098 of JASVEL010001167.1, forward strand.
GTCTTGCCATGATCAAAGTCATGTATGATTATAAGCACAAGAAGTGAAAACCCGTCTTATTGAATTTGCTCCAATCTTCTGTTGTCTTGATATGACCGACTTTGAGGTCATCCTGAGAATGAACTAGTTGTCTTTGTACCATGCCTTTCTAGATTGTCATGCCAAGATTATTACCTTGGCGATGCCAGAGTTGCCTAGATTGGAGTGGAGGGGTTCATATATCAATACATCTAACCGAGTTATCTCTTTCTTGAAGGTTCGGCATATGGTCGAGAAAGGTTGTTGCACATATTAGATTCAGTTTTATATACCATGCCTTTTTTTTATTTAATGTTGTCAAGTGATTGTCTTACCTAGTTTTAAAAACTAGGTGACGATCTGGTGAGGTTTGGATCGTGACAATCATATTTTACAACTAAGTTAAAAATATTGCTTGTAGATCTTACATAGAAAACTGAGTCATTTTTTGGACAACTTCTCGCTTTTAAGCTATTTATTGCATTAGTATTAGCAAAAGCATTATCTACTTGATAGTTAAAATTTTATCGATAAGATCATAAAATTAAAGCGTTTCTATAACAATAGTTGCAATATATTCACCGGTTTATTTTAAATTAAAAAATTTGATAACCGATAATATATTTTTGCATGTTCGAGTGATGATCAAACTAATGACATGTAACAGTTAAATAATCATTTTCATTAGGACTAGACCTATATTAGATGTGAGACAGACGCTTTATAATTTAAGTGGTAAAATACACAATATATCTACTAAAAATAGTAACTTTGAAATTATATATAACATTTTTAATTTTAGTCTTGGGAAACCTTGGAAAGCAGACTTATAATTATTTTTTGTATATAATGCACAAAGTTAGGGTGAGAAGGAAAAGTAAAAGGTCGGGCCGACGACCAATTTTGCCATGTTTTCGTGATGTCTATCTTTATTCATAAGAAAGTAATATAGAACTAGTAGTTGGGTAAAACTGTTGTTAGAAATAGTTAGAACCCCCGCCATATCCAATAGGAACGCCAGAAATGATGCCTGATCCAATCTTTTTCGGCATCTATTTGAGCTTTTACCCATAAAGGTGAGTGTTTATTATTCAAGTGTTTGCTTAAACCCCCGTCCTACCCGATTTTCCATCCATACCAAGTGCAAATTGTGTCTTACATATTTTACTAGTATCAACTAAAGATTCCTTATCGAAATTAAAAAAAATTCATACAAGTCATGTTCTCGTACGTTTTTCCTTAACCTAACCCCTTATAGGAGGTATATGGGGAGGTAAAGCTCCAAACTGAAATTGACTCTTAATTGAAGCTTCTGTTGTTGGGTTAGTGGGTGTTTCATCTAATTCATCTTCTTCATTACAGATTATTATCATTGTCAAATTATCTCTGTAAAGTTTTATGATCTACTAGTTCTTCCGTATTAATATTATAAAATCCCGGGGTTGGCTAAAAGAAATTTTATCAACATGAGTCATATCCTCTATTATATTTTCTAACTTTAGGAAGAGGATTAGGATTACAACTAGAACTAGCACATTTATTTTTATTTATTTATTTAAAATAGGTTGGTTATGCCAAATATCTTTTTAGGGGCCATAGTTAAAATACGAAATGAAAAAACAAAAATTAAGTACACAGATTAAATACGAAAATGAAACACGAAAAGTAAACACTAAAATAATACAAAAAAATTAAATATAAAAATTAAGAGATGGAACAAGCGAGTCATGATTAAATATTGAAATCTGAAGAAATTTTTTATTAATTTAAAGCTTGAAACTTGCTCCAAAACGTTGCCTAAATTCTTGAAACGTAGATAATTATGAAAAGAATGAAAGAAGAATATAGATGGAAAGTTAGAGATTAGACATAGAATGATGGAATTTGTGTGGGAAAAAAAAAAGATGAAAGGTATTTATAGTTAAAAACAGGGCCAAAGTATAATTTAATAAACTTAGGGATTAAATTAACAATTTAGGAAGGGTAGGGTTATTGAGGAGGAGGAGGGGGGGGAGGGGCACACGGACCTTTTTTTATTTTTCCGTTTTTGTTTTTTTTTTGAAAATAAAGTCGTTGGCCAACGACTACTTTCATTTTTTTTAAATTATGTGCGCTGCAGAGTCTGTATCAGGCCATAACTGCGTTGGGATGCCAAATGGACATCCCATCCCATCCCATCCCATCCCATCCTGCATCCCTTGACACCCCCCCTCCTCCCCAACCCATCCCACCTTTCCCTGCGGGTCCCGCCGCTCCGTTGCTTTGGACACCCATATTTTTCATATTATGAGCCTCAAAATTTCTCTACTTATTTAACTACATATTTATCTTAGCCTGAGGTTAAGGGATCTAAATTAACGATGCCTATTTATTATGTATAGCTTGAGAAAGAATGAATATTTAGGTTATGTTGCACAACTCCTAGGTATATAGGAGATCAATATTGCAGTTTAACAGTGGGCGTAGAAATAACACAGCTTTCATGTGGTCATAGTGAGCTGCGAGAAATTACTAGTTAGTCTTTTGAGAGAATACAACTAGTAAATTATCGTGACTGAATGAGAGCTAAATGCAATAAATTAAGAAATTCAATAATTGGGGAAGTCATAACTCTAAACCTCCTTAATCTAGCATATAACTTTGTAATTAGTTAATAATTTTAGCTAATTTCTTTAGTTGCAATATTTTAGTTTAAAAACTCGAAGACAAAAACAACAACAACAACAACAACAACAACAACAACAACTACCCAATATAGTCCCACAGGGTGGGATTTGGGAGGGTAATATGTACGCAGACCTTACCCCTGCTCGATAGAGCAGGGAGGCTGTTTCCAATCGACCCCTGGCGCAATGACAAAAGAGAAAAAACAAAACAAATTTGTGACGGATAGGTTAATTTACTGTAGGATTCAACCTTGGACTTATAAGCCAAGTTACATTTGTAGCGACCACTTAATCCTTTTTATATAGGATAGAATGTATTCATTTTAAAACGGCAGAATTAGCGAAACTCTGATATTAGAAATGCCAATAGCACCAACCATTTAAGGATCAAAGAGACAGGTAGCAATGAAGTTAAACATATCAGAAACTCTAAACGTGTAATAGTATTACATCTTATCCGGTATGACTTATACAGAAAGGCTACAGGAACTTGTTAAAAATAAAAACAGCAATAGCAAAAAACTCTGAAAGGTTTTTGCTTAGCTACTGTGGCGCAATGCGTCTCACTCCAACTTGACTGGTATTTACATTGTTTGGTATTTCTTATAGTGAAGAAAGAAACTGGGATAATGGTACTTACATTCCCTCGTTTGAAAATGAAACTATGTAACATATCATAGACCTATATCCATCCTTTTACACTGATGAAGTAACCAAGAAAAGAAACAATCTAACCGAAAAACACGAGACAAAAATCCAATCTAAGTGGCATCATCAAAGTTTACTCTCAACCCTGTAGCAAATATATTCCAGAAGACAGCAGCAGAAAAATACAAGAATGCAGTAAGCAGCAAAAATCCCTTGAATGATCCCACCAGTTCAACAAAGAATCCAGCACCAACAGTTCCAATTATCGCAGCAAAAGTACCAGCAGTGTTTGATAGACCTATACAGCGGAAATCTGGTTAGCTCATAAACAAGATATATGGTTACAGCCGTTGTCTAGTCCACAATTGAGCTGCTAACACAACATGCGATTTTCTACAACACAAATTGCTTTCACGGACAAGCATGGATGTAAGAACGATACTTATGTGTACATAGTCCTGATCCTATATATAGTTGGAGTAGAATATGTCCTAATCCCATATGTAGTAGGTTTATAATATGTCATAGTCTGATATGTAGTAGGAGTAGAATATGTATTATATATAGCGCTCATTGTATCATTGTTAAAACATCAATAATATATTTTCTCCCGTGCTTTCTCACATGGTATCAGAGCGAGATTCAAGACATGTTCATCTTGGCGGGTTCAGTTCTAGCCGCAACATATTTGACGGTAATCGTGATTTTTGTCTGAGAAATCTGACCGGTGTGTTACGCACGTTAAGACAAACTTTGTGGCGGAGATCTTGAAATGCGACCTGCTGAAGGCTATGTGAATAAAGTGGATCAATTTTATTTTGTCAGAAAATTCAGGACAAGGAGGAGAATTGTTAGGTGTTTGCCTTAGTTTTCTTACTATATTTGGTTTTCCTATCTCTTGAAGGAAAATGGTAATATAATTACATTAACTGAGTTTTCCTTTTTGTATAAGGAAATTGTAAACTCTTCCATATTTCGCTAGTCCATTTTCTTGTAGGAAAATGTTTGGACTTTTATAAATTGAGAATCCTTCCTTCTCATTCAGTAACATTCACAATGTAGTCATAGGGGGCTTGAGAGTAGTGTTTAGGGGGGAACTTTTCGGGACAAGTGTTAAGTGTATCACTTGTGTTTGCCTCTTCGTGAGGTTGTTCTCTCGATATTTTGTACTCTCTGTTTATTATAACGGATTGCTCATCTCCGTTGTGGACGTAGGACAGTTGACCGAACCACATTAAATGTTTGTGTCACTTTTGGTAGATTTCTCTCTATTGTATGATTTATCGTCGTTGAAGGTTTGTTTTGCTAGATTCCGCATGACACCTGATTTTTTTCGGTCCTAACAAGTGGTATCAGAGCTTCAGTGAGAAAATTATCGTTGTGCGTCATTCCAGCGACATCCGGGAAGAAAGATCTCATCGCCGTGCAATTTTCCGGCAACTTCGTCTTGTTCCCAGGGTTCATCACTGCTACAGTGGTACTGTGCATATACCAATACCCCCATCAGATCCGAAACCCTTGTGCGACCAAACCCCGAAAACTCCAATCACATATGAACAGAAAAATCAGTCACCGTGCGTCTTTCCGGTTGATGACTCAAGATTTATTTGCGTTCATCGATAAATGTTGTATGAAAACCAATACTACCATCTTGTTCGAAAAAGTTAGGCGACAAAATCCCAGTCATCCGTTCTGGTAGAAAGTCACGCGCCTCCATGTGTCGCCAAAACTAAGGTTCCGGCGAGCTACAATAAGTTTTACGGCGTGTGTGAGCCATTCCGGCCATTTTTTGAGAAAACTTCTTTAGGAAAACTTACTCGTCTACTGATTCCAAGCCTACCCATATAAATTACATTAAATTTTGACAACTTTTATTTTTTTTTCTAGCGGGAACATTGCCATTTTAGTTTTGTTGCTCAGGAGGAGCTTAGTGGCCTTGAATGTCGAATGATCAACTTATAAATATTTTCACCAAGTCCCTCACTGGTCCTCGTATTAGTTACATATGTAACAAGCTCGGTGAATATAATTTGTATGCACCGGCTTGAGGGGGAGTGTTAGATACTTATGTGTACATAGTCCTAGTCCTATATATAGTTGGAGTAGAATATGTCCTAATCCCATATGTAGTAGGTTTATAATATATCCTAGTCTGATATGTAGTAGCAGTAGAATATGTATTATATATAAGGCTCATTGTATCATTGTTAAAACATCAATAATATATTTTTCTACCGTGCTTTCTCACAATACCAAAAACCCAATATCTTAATCAAACATCAGCTCAATACAAAACAAAAAGAAACACACAAAAAAAGGCCAATTTACTCAATAAACCGGCACTCTAACTCGTATACCATGAGGTAGAGTTTTAGTTAATTCAATAATAAACTATCTCGGAGAGTGTAACGACCCAACCGCTCAAATCGCTCGATTTGAGTTCTAGCATCCCGTTCTTTGCTTTGACACTTTGAGTAATTTAGTATGATGTTTTATGACTTCCAACATGGGTGGGTCTAGACCCCAAAGGGCTTGGGCCTTGGGGAAGATCTGAAACCTTATCATGCAATTTGAAAGTTTAAAGAGCTTAAGTAGAAGCTTACCCTCGATTCTAGTAATATCGCTTCGGTTCATGTTTTAAAGCATTAGTTTATATGATGTACCTGGACTAGTATGCATTTTCGGATGAGGACCCAATGGGCTCAGAAACATTTCGCCACTACCGCATGAAAGTTGGGATTTTAACAACAGCAGCATACCCGGTGTAATCCCACAAGTGGAATTTGGGGGAGATAGTATGTACGCAGACCTTACCCTACTTTCAAGAAGGCACATAGGTTGTTTTTGGGAGACCCTCGTCTTAGAAAAGATAAAAGGGAGAGCAGCAGCAAGCACATCAATTACAAACAGAATCAAAAAAACAAAGATACAAAACTAAAACTGATGTAGTCAGAAGGGCGGAGCGAAAGCAACGACAAGTAATCACAGAAGTCAAAGAATACGAAAATACATAAATAACACTAACTTATGAACTAAAGCTTCTGTTACAGACAAGGACAACGCTAGGTAACCTATCCTAACCCTTACCTTAATTTTAAACCTCCACACCTTCCTATCCATGATCATATCCTCAGTGAACTGGAGCAACACCATATCTTGCCTAACCACCTCTCCCTAATACTTCTATAGCCTACCTCTACCTCTCCTTAGGCCCTCCAGGCCAACCTCTCACACCTCCTCACTGGACCAACCGTGCTTTTTCACTTCACATGCCTAAACCATCTAAGTCTCGTCTCCCGCATCATTTCCTCCATAGGGCCCATGTCCACTTTGTCCCTAATAACATCATTTCTAATTCTATCTAGCCTGATATGCCCGCACAGCCATCTAAACATCCTCATTTCAACAACTTATCTTTTGGACATAGGAGTTCTTGACTAGCCAACACTCCGACCCATATAACATGGTCGATCTAACCACAACTGTAGAACTTACCTTTAGATTTAGGTGACACATTCTTATCACAGAAAACACCTGAAGCGAACCTCTATTTCATCCATCCCGCCCCAATACGATATGTAACATTCTCGCCGATCTCTCCATTCATTCTCTTTCCTAGGGATGACTTGAAAATTAAGCCTTACTTCTCCGTCCACAATCTGAGTTGTACCTTTGAACTTCCACTCCAAGTACTCTGTCTTGGTCCTGCTCAACTTGGAAATCTTTAGACTCCAGGATTTTCCCTAAAATCTCTAACCTCTCGTTAACACCGCCACGTTTCGTCAATCAAAACAACGTCATCTGCAAATAGCATGCACCCCGGTACCTCTCCTTGTATGTGGCGCGTTAGCGCGTCGATCGGCAAGGCAAATAGAAATGGACTGAGGACTCCTGATACAACCCCATCATAACTGGGAAGTGTTCCAAGTACCTCCTACAGTCCTCACTCGAGTCTTAGCTCCATCATACATGTCCTTAATAGCCCTAATGTAAGCCACAGGACATCTCCAGCTCCAAACATCTCCACATAACCTCCCTTGGCACTTTATCGTAAGCCTTCTCCAAGTCCATGAACACCATATGTAAATCCAACTTCCTCTCCCTATACTGCTACATCAACCTCCTAACAAGATCAGTCAAACGTCCTGCATAAATCCGAGCTGGTTTAAAAAATATATCTTTCTCAACCTCAGCCCCACCACCCTCTCCCAAACTTTTATAGTATGACTTAGTAACGTGTTGCAACTTTGGATATCACCCTTGTTCTTATACAGCAAGACCATCGTACTCCATCTCCACTCTTCGGGCATATTCTTCGTCTTAAAAATGAAATTAAATAACGTAGAGAGCCACTCCAACCCCCCTACCTACGCTCTTCCAAAATACCACCGGGATCTCATCAAAGCCAGTCGCTCTCCCCCTGTTCATTTTACGCATAGCCCCCTCGACCTCCTCCCCTGTTCATCTTACGCATAGCCCCCTCGACCTCCTCGACTCTTATACGCCTACAATACCACAGGTCGAGACGACATTCAGAGTGTTCTAAGTTGCCTAGCTCAATGTTCCTATCCCCCTCTTTGTTCAAGAGTTTATGGAAGTAAGTCTGCCATCTACGTCGAATAAGTGCCTCATCCAACAAAACTCTATTGTCCACGTCCTTGATGCACTTCACTTGGTCCAGGTCATGGGCCTTCCCTTCTCGCACCTTAGCTAGCATGTACAACTTCTTATCTCCTCCTCTACCTCTGAGTTCTTTATACATGCGTTCAAACGCAACGGTGTTGGTCGCAGTAACTACTAACTTTGCTTCCTTCTTGGCCATCATATACCGCTCCTTATTTGTCCTCTTCGCCTCATCGTCTACGCTCTCCAGAAGCTTCAGATATGTCGCTTTCTTGGCCTCCACTTTTCCTAGAACCTCAGTACTCCACCACCAAACCCCTTTTGGCCACTGTAGATCCCTTCGAGACCCCAAAACCTCTCTAGCAGCCTCCCTAATGCAATTCGCAGTCGCGGTCCACATACTACTCGCGTCCCACTCTTCCATGCTCCCATAGCCAGTAACTTATCTCCCAACTCCTGTGCTTCGTCTTTAGTCAATGCTCCTCACTCGATCCTCGGTAGACCAAACACAACCCTCTTTCTTCGTTTCCTCATAATCTCTAAGTCCGTGACCAGAAACCTATGCTGAGTCGTGAGGTTCTCACTCAGGATGATCTTATAGTCCACATACATGCCTTTAAAAAACTTCGTGAAGAGTAGAGAATCAATTTAGGTCTTGGCCACCGAACTCTAAAGGTGACCAAGTGCTCCTCATTGTTCAGGAATTAGTCATCACCAAATCAAAAGCCTTAGCAAACTGGAGCTGGAACGTACCACCTCCATTTAACTCCGAAATCGAAACCGCCATGCATGTCATCATAGCCCGCAGACGTTGCCCCAATGTGGCCATTGAAATCTCCTCCAATGAAAAACTTCTCATTGTGCGGAATACCATGCACAACCTCATCAAAATCTTCCCAGAAACGCCTTTTGACCTCCTCGTCCAAGCCCAATTGAGGTGTGGGTGCACTAATCATGTTTAAAGTAAAAATCCCAACAACTAGCTTAATGACATCAACCTGTCGTTCACCCTCCTAACCTCCACCACTAGCTCCCAAAGATCCCTATCAACCAAAATACTTATCATGTTCTTGCCACCCACGCGTCCAGAATATCAAAGCTTAAACCCATCTACATGACGGGCCTTAATCCCCACCCATCTAGTCCCCCGCATACAAGCTATATTGACCTTGCTCTTATGGAGAGTCTTCACTAACTATACGGGCTTCTTTACTACCCTTACCCCCTTTGAGTCATCGTGTTGGTTTGTACCACTTCGCTTCACGTTTCGAGCCTTTAAACAAGTCCATAGAGGGTATTTGAACTTGTCGGATTGTTTCGAGGGGTCGAAGGAGGGGGGAGGGTGAGATTCGGCGTTAGGGGAAGGTTCTAAGTGAAAAACCTATGCATATCTGGCGCATCACGCGACGTGGCACAACAGGTTATTTTATCTGCAAATTTTGCCCTTTTGCATAAATCTATGCTACTCGGACTCCCCGAAAATGTCTCCAGGTTTGCGTCAAATACTCCCAAAGAAGTGCAGTTTTGGAGGATTCAACATTGGTGTGCCAACATTTTAAAGAGTCAGCACAACATAGATATAAATAACCTCATTTCATGTTTGGAGCTTATTTCATCATTTTTGGAGTTTGAGAGCTCGAGTAGAGGCAATTCTTGAAGCGCTTTTCATTTACAATGTTGGGGTAAGTGATTATAACTCGAATCTATAATTATATCATGAATCTATCATCAAATTTATCTTGGAAACATTAATTAAAAGTGAAAGCAAGTTGTAACGCCACGTAAAAGCCAAGGATATAAGGTTTCATATTTCCAAACGTCAAGCAAATGAATTTGGAAGGTTGTAGCTCACCGCGGTACAGATATATGAACTGTGCAATGCATCGTGATATAGGTAGAAGAATTTGGAGAAAATGGCGATTCTACGATCAATTATACGGACCACAGATTGGTCCCACCGACTGCAGAACCATCGCGGAACGAGTCACAAGCAACTTAATTTTGAGGGCCATTTCACAGTGGGTTATGCGGACCGCATAGCCATTTCGTGGATGGAAATTTTTGGAAGGAGACTTCGCGGTCCAATATGCGACCGCAGAATCCTTCTAGTTATTGTGGATCCGTAGTCGACCTGACCAGACCCAACCAAGATTTGGAAACCCATCTCGCGGACCACATAACCTTTCAACAGTGCATTCTGCGATCACGGATTTCACATCGGGGGTTATTTGAGAAGTTTCTAATCCGCCTTTATTTTGATATAAGGCCTTAGAGGGTTATTTTAGAAGGCATAATCTGATATTGAGAGAAAGAGAAAGAAGGTCTCACTTCAAAATTCTTGCCCAAATCTTGGGGATTCACGAGGGCAAACTCATAAGGTCTTCTACTAAACAGGTAACACTTTATCTTTGGTCATAAGCAATGTTCTATAGTGAATCTATGAGTATGATTTTTTGTTAGGGCTTATGGGATGGTGATTAAAAGTAACAAGCCCTTAATTTCGAATTTGGGTATATGTGAAGAGTGGGAGGTGTGATTCTTGAGTTGGGAGTAAGTCATTGGGGATGCATGTGGCGATGAAGGTGGTGTGGGGTTGTTATGGGCGAATTATTGACTTAGGGAATTGGTTGTGGGGTGAACGATACCCTATAGTAGGGAGTTGTAGTCAAGAATGCACATTATGTGTTTGATGAAATTCCTATATAACCTAAGCTATAAACACCTTCCTACTAATGGCTCAATATTATCATGTTGCAATAGATTGATGTTGCTGTTAGATATAGATATGTAGTTGTCCCACATTGGAATAGGTGTAGTATGCCCTTTGTATAGAGTAGCTATAAATTAGCACATCTTGTATTGCATTAGACACACAATATCAATATATCATATTATCTCACGTGCCTTCTCACATGGAATCAGAGCAATCGTAAGAGATTTATCACTGTGCAGAAATTCCAGCGACTCCAGGAAGGAAAATCAGTTGACCGGAAGTCTTTTTTTTCTGGCAATCCACTTTTCGTCAGTGTTGTGCAAAAACCAACACCACCACAAAGTAGATCGGGCTCCGGCGACCAACCCATAAAAAAATCTCTGTCAGAATACCCTCCACGCGCCGCCACTCACCACCTGAAGAAAATTTTCCGGCGAAGTTCCGACGTCGCGTGGGCCACCTTCCGGTCATTTTTTGGCGATGACTCTTCAAAACAAATTATTCCCCTTGCAGTTCCGAGCCTACCCATCGAGGTTACACCAAATTCCGATAACTTTTATATTTTTCCGGCGTGAATAGTGATTTCAAAAATGGACTTTCGACCATTTTTTGAAAATGTTTCTTTGTCTGGTAATTCCGATCCAACCCCTACTGTTTTTATTTCATTCCGGCCACTTTGAATTTTCCCGGCAACTACAGTACTATTCCGACCGCTACAGTAATATTCCGACTACTACAGTATTTCCTTATTCTGTTTCACTGTTCCTTACTCCGTTTCAGTGGAATATATTTGATTATTTCTTTAATTTGGTAATAATTTGCAACGATGTCTTTGGGAATTGATGCTTTTTGGTCTAAAACATGAGTTCTAGAAGCTCTAGTGTTATGATTACTTCGGAATCATTAATTGGAGGTTCAAACTATTTAGCTTGGGCTTCATCTGTCGAGTTGTGGTGTAAAGGTCAAGGTGTTCAAGATCATCTAATTAAACAGTCTAGTGAAGGAGATGAAAAGGCGATAGCGCTTTGGGCAAAGATTGATGCTCGATTATGTAGCATCTTGTGGCGTTCTATTGATTCCACGTTGATGCCTTTGTTCCGTCCTTTTCCAAACATGTTATTTGGTTTGGGCAAAGGCTCGTACCTTATACACTAATGACATATCTCGCTTCTATGATGTGATATCACGGATGACAAACTTAAAGAAGCAAAAATTAGATATGTCTACTTACTTGAGTCAAGTACAAGCAGTCATGGAGGAATTTGAGACATTAATGCCAGTTTCGGCTAGTGTGGCAAAGCAACAAGAGCAGCGACAAAAGATGTTTCTAGTTCTTACACTCGCTGGACTTCCTAATGATCTTGATTCAGTGCGAGACCAGATTTTGGCTAGTCCGACTGTTCCCACAGTTGATGAATTATTCTCTCGATTGCTCCGCCTTCTGCAGCACCAAGTCACCCACCGATCTCATCATAAATACTTGGTTCCTCTGTTCTCGTATCGCAGACAATAGATCTCCAGGCGTCTCAAACTATGGAGAACAGAGGAGGACGAAGTCGTTTTGGGAGATTTAGACCGAAGTGTTCTTATTGTCACAAACTTGGACACAATCGTAAAATGTGCTATTGTTTACATGGTCGTCCACCCAAATATGCTTACGTTGCTCAGATCGAGGTTACAGGTAACCAAGATTTTTCTGTATCTAAAGAAGAATATAATGTGCTCCTTCAGTATCGAGCAAGTAAGCAGACATCTCCACAAGTAGCCTCAGTTGCCCAGGCTGATACTCATGTTGCTGGTAATTCTTTTGCTTGTGTTTCCCAGTCTAGTACTCTTAGACCATGGGTCATGAACTCAGGTGCGTCTGATCACATCTCTGGTAATAAATCACTTTTGTCGAATATTGTATATTCATAGTCTCTTCCCACTGTTACTTTAGCCAATGGATGTCAAACTAAGGCACAAGGAGTTGGACGAGCTAACCCATTAACTTCTATCACCCTAGATTCCGTTCTTTATGTCCCTGGTTATCTTTTTAGTCTTGCATCTGTTAGTCGTTTGACTCGTGCTCTCTATTGTGGTATATATTTTACTGATGATTCTTTTATTATGTAGGACCGCGGTACGGGACAGACAATTGGTACATGACGTGAATCAGAAGGCCTTTACTATCTTAATTCACCCAGTCCTTCCACAACATGTCTAATTACCGATCTTCCGGACCTAATCCACTGTCGTTTAGGACATCCAAGTTTTTCCAAACTTCAGAATATGGTGCCTAGTTTATCCAATTTGTCTACATTAGATTGTGAGTCGTGTCAGCTTGGGAAACATACCCGAACTTCCTTTCCACGTAGTGTTGAGAGTCATGTAGAGTCTGTTTTCACCTTGGTTCGTTATGATATATGGGGTCCTAGTAGAGTCAGTTCAACCCTGAGATTTCATTATTTTGTTAGTTCATTGATGATTACTCAAGATGTACTTAACGAAAGATCGTTCTGTGTTATTCTCTATATTCTAGAGCTTTTGTGCTGAAATAAAAATCAATTTGGTGTCTCTATTCGCATTTTTCGTAGTAATAATGCCTTAGAATATGTATTTCTCAGTTTCAGCAATTTATGACTTCCCATGGAATTATTCATCAGGCATCTTGTCCTTATACCCCTCAGCAAAATGGGGTTAAGTGGGGGACCCCTCTACCGCCTATGTCTATCTCCTGTCAAGTATGCTCCCCAGACATAGTCTACGTACAGGGTAGTACTCTTGGAAAGATAGAATATCACCGCGTGAATATAACATTACATTAAGTTACGAATGTAACTCCCGAAGGCCTTCTTCGTTTTCGATGAAAAAAAAATCTCGATCTCTGAAAGCGTTTTCCTTCCCCCGCCGCACCTCCCTCCCTTCGTCGAGCCTTTCCTTTAATGGTTGGGGAAAGCATTCCCTTATCTGAACTTGCAAAAAGAAAGAATATGCACCTTTTTGAGACTGCTCCCACACTTCTAATTGAATCTCGTGTTCTGTTGCGTTTTTGGGGCGATGGAGTTCTCACAGCTTGTTATTTGATTAATAGGATGGCTTCATCTCCCATCAAGGATCAGATTCTACATTCAGTATTGTTTCCCCAGTCAGCCTTATACCCTTTTCCACCTCGTGTTTTTGGGACACATGTTTTGTTCATAACTTAGCCCCCGGGAAAGATAAGTTAGCTCCTCGTGCTTTCAAGTGTGTCTTCCTTGGCTATTCTCGTGTTCAGAAGGGATATCGTTGTTATTCACCTGATCTTCATAGGTACCTTATGTCCGCCGACATCACATTTTTTGAGTCTAAACCTTTCTTTGCTTATGTTGACCACCATGATATATATGAGGTCTTACCTATACCGACCTTTGAGGAGTTTTCTATAGCTCCTCCTCCACCTTCGAACACAGATGTTTCACCCATACTAACAATTGAGGAGTCTAGTGTTATTCCTCCTAGTTCCCCAGGAACACCACTCGACTTATCATCGTCGTCTGCACCCTACATCAAGCCCAACTAGTTCTCATCATGCACCTGACCCTGCTCCTACTGCGGACCCTGCCCCTAGTACACCGATTGCACTTCGAAAAGGTATACCGACCACACTTAACCCTAATCCTCATTATGTTGGTTTGAGTTATCATCGTCTGTCATCTCCCCATTATGCTTTTATATCTTCTTTGTCCTCGGTTTCCATCCCTAAGTCTTCAGGTGAACGTTGTCTCATCCAGTCTGGCGACAGGCTATAAGTGACGAGATGTCTGCTTTACATACAAGTGGTACTAGGGAGCTTGTTCCTCTTCCTTCAGGTAAATCTACTGTTGGTTGTCGTTGGGTTTATGCGGTCAAAGATGGTCTCGATGGCCAGATTGATCGACTTAAGGCCCGTCTTGTTGCTAAAGGATACAACAACAACAACAACAACAACTACCCAGTCTTGTTGCTAAAGGATATACTCAGATATTTGGGCTCGATTACAGTGATACATTCTCTCATGTGGCTAAAGTGGCATCAATTTGTATTTTTCTATCCATGGTTGTGGTTCGTCATTGGCCTCTCTATCTGCTGAACATTAAGAATGCCTCTTCGTGGTGATCTTGAGGATGATGTTTATATGGAGCAACCACCTAGTTTTGTTGCTTATGGGGAGTCTCGTGGCCTTGTATGTCGCTTGCGTCGGTCACTAGCAATCTCCTCGAGTGTGGTTTGGTAAGTTCAGCACGGTTATCCAGGAGTTTGGCATGACTCGTAGTGAAGCAGATCACTCTGTGTTTTATCGGCACTCTGCTTCAAGTCTATATATTTATCTGGTAGTCTATGTTGATGATATTGTTGATGATATTGGTAATGATCATGATGGTATTACTAATCTGAAGAAGCATCTCTTCCAGCATTTTCAAACTAAGGATATAGGCAGATTGAAGTACTTTCTAGGTATTGAGGTTGCTCAATCTAGCTCGGGTATTGTTATTTCTCAAAGGAAATATGCTTTAGACATTCTTGAGGAGACATGGATGATAGGTTGCAGACCCGTTGATACTCCGATGGATCTAAATTCTAAACTTCTGCCAGGACAGGGGGAGCCGCTTAGTGATCCTGTAAGCTATAGGCGGCTGATTGGTAAATTAAATTATCTCACAGCGACTAGACCCGATATTTCTTATCCTGTGAGTGTTGTAAGACAGTTTATGAATTCTTCCTATGATAGTCATTGGGATGCAGTCGTCCGCATTATCCGGTATATAAAATCAACTCTAGGAAATGGATTATTGTTTGAGGATCGAGGTCATGAGCAGATCATTGGGTACTCAGACGCTGATCGGGCAGGATCACCTTCTGATAAATGTTCTACGTCTGGATATTGTGTTTTAGTAGGAGGAAATTTGGTGTCCTGGAAAAGCAAGAAACAAAATGTAGTTGCTCGGTCTAGTGCAGAAGCAGAATATCGAGCAATAGCTAGGTAACATGTGAACTAGTCTAGACCAAACAATTGCTTAAGGAGTTGAAATTTGGTGAAATCAGTAAGATGGAACTTGTGTGTGACAATCAAGCTGCCATTCCTATTGCATCAAATCCGGCGTTTCATGAGAGAACTAAACACATTGATATTGATTGTCACTTCGTAAGAGAGAAGATACTTTCAGGAGATATTACTACGAAGTTTGTGAGGTCGAATGATCAACTTGCAGATATTTTCACCAAGTCCCTCACCGGTCCTCGCATTGGTTATATATGTAACAAGCTCGGTACATATGATTTGTATGCTTCGGCTTGAGGGAGAGTGTTAGATATAGATATGTAGTTGTCCCACATTGGAATAGATGTAGTATGCCCTTTGTATAGAGTAGCTATAAATTAGCATATCTTGTATTGCATTAGACACACAATATCAATATATCATATTATCTCCCGTGCCTTCTCACAGTTGCTAACAGCAGTGGAACGTTGTAGTGATCCTAATGAAAGCTTAATCAAGGTATGTTCGGCTATGCTCCTTCCCACATAATCGATCTCTATGAGGTTCTCCATAATCTTCCAATGTATGATTTCTACATGCTTCATGCTTTATCTTCCAAAACACTAGAACATGATTATGGGCGACAAGTAACTATATGTTATCCGTGTGTTCCTTCCCAAGTCATGACTTTTATGCTACGAAACTATGTATTGAAATGCTTAAAAGATTGAACTACCAAATGCTCATAAGGCTCTACATATTTCGTATTGCTAATGCATGCTCTATTCCTTCAAAATGTTTCAACGTCATTAGTTTTAAAATGCACATGAACATGAAGTATGCATCTCTATGATTTTCAATTACTCAATGCATATGTTGTCAAATGAAAGGAAGCATTTGATATGTAGCCATTGCGCCAAGAATGTAGATTAACATGTATGCCCTAAGAGTGCCAACGAAATGAAAAAATACTATGAAAGACTAGGTGATGATTGTATTTCTTTTATATAGAAATGTTTTCTCAGAGTATTGTTAGGTCACCGAGTAACGGTGGGTTATAAAGGCCCAAGCCTGAAACTACACGTAGCGATGTAAGAGATGATTGAGGGACATATCTCTTTTCGTATTATGTGAGATTATTTCCCCTTGATTGTGATAACTTGATTGATAGCAAATACCATATTGACCCACACGACATTGTGGAGAGACGGCATAGCCGATCGGGTCGAGATCGAACTGCATGCCACGTGCATGGTGGTGTATCAGTAACTAATGAACTCTCAACCAAACAAGTTAATGCTTATATAAAAATTGATTATGTCTTAACTTGGCATTTAAATATTATTGATTTTATTATGCTTCCGAATTTCTCTCTTCTTACGTTGGCATTCTATTCCATGTGAGGGTACTTAGCTTTACATACTAGTACTATTCCATATGTACTAATGTCCCTTTTGTCGGAGACGGTATATCTTTAATAGATGCAGGTGGCATGGGTTCTTGATAGGTGTCCCCTTTTCTCAACTCACTTGGTGAGCCCTACTCCACACCGAAATCTTACGTTGTTTCGATTTCTAGTACATTATGTTTTGAGGCATAGTCGGGGTCTTGTCACCAGCACTTCCATACTATACCCATGTTTATTTAGAGGCTTCGTAGACATTGTGGACCATGTCTTGTATGGGGAAAAACAAACTAAAAAACGTCGTTTTGTCAGGATGTTTCCACTTCTAACTATGGACTTGTAATATTTTGATAATTATCAATGGAACTCCTTTAAGTAGTGAAAATTTTGTGTTGTACATTTATATCCTTTTGATTGTCTTACTCTTGTTGTTTATCCTTGAATCATTCATGGGTAAGGTTGGGTAGTAGGCATCAATTAGGCTTGCTTGACTAGGATACCTCAGTTGAGCACCGGTTCCGCTCCCCAAGGTCGGGGCTGACACAACTGAAATTTTAGAAAAAACCAAAAATCATCTAAATGATGATTTGAATGCCTAAACAACCTTAGATTGAAAAATTGAACCACAGACTTGGACTAATGAGGTTATGGTCAACAGTATTTGATTTTTTTTTTTTTTGGAAATAATAAGGTATTATAGATATAAAAAAATCAACACTAAGAGGGTGTCGTGGTTACATCCCAAAAAATAACAAAAAAAAAAAAAAAGCCTTTGTGCCTATACAAAGGACTCTATGAATTCTAGTAGAGTTTCACTATCATCTATCCAATTCATTTACACCAAAAGGATATCAACAAAATGCAGTCTGATTTCATCTTCAAGAATGAATTCTCCAGTGGGCTCAAGTTTAACTTTGAGTTGACTTTTGACTTAAACCTTAGATTTTGATTGATTTAGTGAGCCGAACGACATCCTTGAACACTCTTACGACTAAATTGAGGTAGTTTGCCGGATTGAACTGAGGCAAGGGTGTTCTTGAGAAGTAGAGGTTGCTTGGACCGAGGTAAGTTGAGATTTAGACCTCAATGAGGGAATTTTCCCAAATTACCTTGTTTTCTACGGGCTACGTGTTTGGGGATAATATATATAAGAGGTGACAAGCGTATATGTGGGATTTCACGTGATTCCATGTTTGGGTAGAATAATAAGCTTTGTATGCTATACTTATTTCTTAGTTGTAGCTTGCTTGGCCAAGGTTCTCTAAACCTAGAAGCACTTTTTTTTCAAAAAAAAATGCTTTAATTTCAAAGTTAAGTGTTTGGCCAAGTTTTTGGAAGAAAAAATGCTTTTGAGGACAAGTAGAAAAAAGTAGCTTTTCCCAAAAGCACTTTTTTGAAAAGCACTTATGAGAAAAATACACTTAAAATCACTTTTTAAAAGCTTGACCAAACATTACTTGATGCTTAGAAGTGTTTTTCAGATTAATTAGCTAAACACAAACTGCTTCTCACCAAAAGTATTTTTGAGAAAAACACTTATGAGAAAAAGCACTTCTCAGGATAAGTTGATTTTCGTAGCTTGGCCAAACAAGCTATTAATTTGTTTCATGACTATTTGTGCAGCTTCACATGCTTTTATCATGTCATAGGCATGTCTCATATGCTAGTTTAACTTGATTGAATATTGTATGTCGACTTGTTGTAGTATGACTATCTAAGCATTTCTCTTATACTAGTATAATGTTGTAGGGATCCTTCACATGTTACTTTAACATAATAGTATATATGTATGCCAGAGTACATGTTTAAATTGTTAGTCATGCATGGGACATATGCATATTATCATTTGAATGCGAGTTTTACACATAGATGTAGTTATGGCACATTGAGTTATCTGTGCCGGTTATGAGATGCACATAGAGCAGTACGTGCAGATTGTTTTGTGTATATTGATTTAGCCATGCAGTTAAGACGTGTGGATCCTTGTTCCTATTGAGATATTAGTTAGAACAAGTTACATCATGTTCCAGTAGGGCGTAAAGGATTTACAATCCTGTGTACGTGTGGATTAGGATCTATCACTCTAGAGTCATCCTCCTATGTTTCACTCTCGGTAGCGTAATGCGGATTTGTAAGAATCTAATGAGTTTTTAGTTTGTTGGACACTCTAACGATATCGGTCGATATAAAGTTCGAGACTTTATCATGCATATGCATTCATAGACTCATGTTACATATTACATAAAGGTTGACCGGAGCACAATGACCAAAAAAATAATCTTTGAAAGATCTTGGCCATGTTTTTCTTTCTTATTTTTCTAGTAACCTCTTCCAAAATGTTCTTGTCTTCTTTCACTATTTATCACATGAGAATGTCATTTTTAGGACATCTAAAATGCCCGAGAAATGGAGGTGGAGTAAGATGATTCCGTCGCACAAGAACAATGATGATATTCAAAATTGCAACAATTATAGGGGTATCAAGCTGCTAAGCCACAATATGAAAATCTAGGGGAAGGTGGTGGAGAAGAGGATGAGGAGGAGTACGACTATTTTCGAGAACAAGTTCGGCTTCATGCCGGAGCGATATACTACTGAAACCATTCATCTTATAAGAAGATTGGTGAAGTGGCATAGGGATAGGAAAAAAAACTTGCATATGGTGTTCATTGATCTGGAAAAAAACGTACTACAAAGTCCTAAGAGAAGTTCTACAGAGATTTTTGGAGACGCGAGGTGTTCCTATACCATACATTAAAGTGATAAGGCCCAGATAAGGCCGGTGGGAAGAGACTTGGGACACTTTCGAGTCGTGATGGCATTGCACCAAGGGTCGGCTTTTAGCCCATTCATATTCGTCTTCACGATGGATGTATTGACGCAACACATTCAGGTGGAGCACGCTGCATGTTATTTGCAGATGACATTGTGCTGACAGGTGAGACGAGAGGCAAAATTAACGCTAGGTTGGAGGTCTAGAGATAGACCCTCGAGTCCAAAGGTTTCAAGTTGAGCAGGACTAAAACCGAATATATGGAGTGCAAGTTCAGCGAAATAACTCAAGAAGCTGAAGTGGAAGTGAGGCGTGATACACAAGTCATCCTCAAGAGAGGAAGTTTCAAGTACTTGGGGCCAGTAATCCAAAAATAGCAAGGAGATTGACAAAAATGTCACACACCGTATTGGAGCGGGGTGGATCAAATGGAGGCTTGCATCCGATTTTGTGCAATAAGAAAATTCCACCAAAACTTAAAGATAAGTTCTATACAGTAGTGGTTAGAGCGACTATGTTGTATGGAGCGGAGTATTGGCTTGTCAAGATTCTCATGTCCATAAAATAAAAGTAGCAAAAATGAAGATATTGAGATGGATGTGGGCATACGAGGAGGGATAGGCCCGGGAACGAAGATATTAGGGAAATGTGGGGAGGCCCATGGAGGAGAAGATGCGAGAAGTGAGGTTGATATGGTTCGAACATGTGAGGAGGATGTGCACTGACGCCCTAATGAGCAGCTGTGACAGTTGAATATGGGGGGTATGAGGAGAGGTAGAAGGATGCCGAAAAAGTATTGGGGAGAGGTAATTAGACAAGACTTGACTTACTGATGACATGACCATTGATAGGAAGTTGCAGAGGTCGAGAATTAGGGTAAAAAGTTAGTAAGTAGTAGAGCTCGTTTCTTGTCCTTACCGGTAGTTTTAATATTACACTTATTTTGTCTTATTCTTGGATGTCTATCAATATCTCATGTTGCTTCTGCTTCGACTTTGTTATGATCTTGTTATGTAACAGCTCAGCCCACCAGTGATATTGTCGACTTTGAGCCTAGGCATGTAGTGTTTTAAAACACATCATGTGACATCCTAGGCGAATCCCACGTATAGTAAAACAAGCCTTAGACCCTAGTGACGCGTTTTAAAACCCTACTGGCAGAGGCCCAAAGCAGACAATATCACTAGTGGGATGTGTTATTACATGTTACTACTTTTTCCATGACTTTTTCATTATTATATTTCATTTCCTTTATTGTTGTGACTATGCTGGCCTGAGCCAAGAGTCTATCGGAAACAGTATCTCTACATGCACAAAATAGGGGTAAGGTCTGCATAAACACTACTCGCCCAAACCCCACTTGTGAAATTCCACTAGATTGATGTTGTTATTATTTGATTTATCACATGAGAAGCGGATGCAGACAGAGAGAAAATGTGAAAACAATTTCTCAACCAGTATAAGCTCACATTATACAATAACCACAATATGCTGTTTCGTGTGAGCCAGATAAATAGTTGCATAAGAAAAAGTAACTAAATTCAGGAGACAGAGCAAGATCATTCGAGTAACTTGCACAAATTGCACGAGTAAATGGACAAGAATTACCGTGGAGAACGCCAGAATATTGTGGTGAAATCTCCTGTTAATGGATGTAAATGGAAGATCAGTTTCATAAATGAAAACTTTTGCTTTACTAAAGTATATATTTTTACATTCTAACCTGAAGGTTGACAAGGAAGCCACAATGACTAAATGCTTTCAGCCCTACAGCTAAAGTAAGCCAAGCAGATGCCAAGGAGGGACTTGGTGCCATAGTTAAACCAATGAGGGCAAAACCAGGGCCAAAAAACCCAATTGACTGCAAATGGAAAAGAAAAGTTGTGTTAGATCATAGTCTTACTTAGTGTGTCACAAAAACCAAACAAAAGAAAAAAAAAAGTTAATTAGAATATTCCATTGAATCAATAACATTCAACAAGCTTTGACTGACCATTGAACAAAAAATCATTTATCAAGAGGTAAATCAACAGTTTCTACTGAGTAGGGCTGCTTTTAGCTAACACTTGGACCTCAGTAATCCTGCCGAACCAGTGGCTTCGGTTAACCACTCATTTTCTGTCAACATGCTATTCGAAAATATTCAACTTTGACACGTAAAGAGATGTGCCTCGGAATAACTGTGAGCCCCATTGTTTAGTAGCCGAAACAATTTTTCCTATAAAGGGGCTGGACATTCCCGCGAGACAAGATGTAAGTCTCATTTAATTTTTATATTAGTTCTTTTAGAATAATAAAGTTTAAAAATGTATAAACTGTGAAAAATTATGAGATGCATTATAGGTTGGATAAAACTCAAGGGCAAAAAATGCATATAATATCAAATATAAATAGCAGGGCAATACAAAATTACAAATCTGATGTGGCATCTCTCAAATGTCAGGGTTTCTATTTATCTCTTTTCTTAGAGCTTTGCCTTTTTAATGATGAAAATATAGTCCTCTGTTAGAAAAAGTAAACAAACAGTCCAGTCTTTTAAAATTACATTGGTTACAATCCTCTGTCAAGGGAAAACCCCCCAACAGGCAAACAGGTGCTTCTTCTTAAATTCCTTTTCTAACAGTCACTCACTCTCACTCTCTTAATTACCATACTTGTCTTTCTCTTCATCTTCTGTTTTGGAGTACTCTTCTTTTTTTCCACTCGCCACAGAAGAGTTCTTTCTCTCAATTTTCAAAGAAATCTCTTCCTTATAATTTTGGAATATAGTTGTTCTCTTTCGTGTTTAGTTTGTGTTTCTCCGCATTCTACATGCAAGACGAAGAGATGGTATCTCTGATTATTATTTATTCCCAATTTAATATTTAAGATTTTGCCTTTTTGTTACTCCACTTCTAGCACATTTCACAAAATTTTGTGATTAGTTTTCTGTCTGTTACACTTATTCATTGAGGTATATCATAGTCTAATAACTTGTTTTAATGATCTACCAAAATCTTTCAACAATGACAATTTTTGGCAGAATTCAGTTTACTAATTACCGAAAGAAATGCCAGTACTCATCTATTCATTATGGAAAGAAAATAGAAGCTAATATCCTTTATACATAAGAAGTAGGTAAGCTTGGCAATGAGCGAGCAAGCACCGTGTTTACCCTTGAGATGGAAACAGTTGGAGGTTCAGCATAGTTTGAACTTGCAAGGTCATAAATGTCTTCTACGTAGTCCATTGTATATTAATAAGTAGGAATTACACAAAATTAACTTTTGGTTGCTTCTCCTCTTTAAAGTCTATTTGTTAACCGATAGGACTATCTTTTAAGAATTAGTGAAATTCATGATTATCTGTCAAACAATAATTGTTTTTTCACTTTTATGATTTTCCCAAACTCAATTACAACCGTTACTTATTCAGATTTCTGAGTCTATTTTTTACTGAATTTTTTTTAAAATTTTGACTGTTATGTGAACACTTGATAGTTTTTATTCCTCAATTAAGACTTCTTGTATTTCTGTGCATCTTTACATCCTATGAGTAAGGGAATTTATAAAAAGCTCCTAATGCTAATTAAGGAAATAGAATAAATCTTTACAATCAGTCTAGCTATCAAATCAAATCAAATCTCCTAAATATAAGTAAATCTCCTGAATCATGCTAATCAACAATTTTCTCCTGAAATCATGCTAATCAACAGTTATCTTAAGTCGATGGTCCATCGGAAACAAGCTCTCTACACCCAAAAGGTAGGGGTAAGGTCTGTGTATACATTACCTTCACCAAACCCCGCATTGTGGGAAGGCACCGGTATATTGTTGTTGTTGTTCTTTAATTTATAAAATAAAATTTAAGAAATTTACGAGCAAATTGTTTCAAGCAATACAGTAGAAATAAAAAGAGAAGAAAACGATGGTAGAAACAAAAAAAAGAAAAAGGAATTTAATGAGGGATAATTTGGTCGAGTTTAGCAGGACCAAGACAGAATACTTGAAGTAAAAGTTCAGTGGCAAGACTCAGTGAGGGGAGGGGAGGTTAGGCTGGACATTGGGTCTATTATTCGGGGGGTGGGGAGATTGATGAAGATGTCACGCATCGTATTGGGACGGAATGGATGAAATAGAGACTTGTTTCCGGTGTTTTGTGTGACAACAAGGTGCTACCGAAACTTAAGCGTAAGTTCTACGAAGTGGTGCTCGACCAACGATGTTGTATGGGGGTGCGTGTTGGCCAGTCGTGATCGCTCATGTCCAGAAGATGAATGTAGCAGATGAATGTAGCAGAGATGGGGATATTGAGATGGACGTGCGGGCACACCAGGTTAAATAGGATCAAAAATGAGGTTATTCGCGATAAAGTGGGCATGGCCTCTATTAAGGACAAGATGCGGAAGTGCGGCTTAGGTGGTTTGGTCATGTGAGGAGCAGGAGCACAGACGCCCCAGTGAGAAAGTGTAAGAGATTGACATTGGAGGGCCTACGGAGAGGTAGAGATAGGCCAAAGAAGAGTTGGGGAGAAGCAATTAGGCAAAGACATGGCGCAGCTTCAGTTGACTGAGGACATGACCCTTGATAGGAAGGTATGGAGGTCGAGGATTAGGTTAGTAGAGTAGGTAGTCTAAAATGCTCATAATAGTAGTATTGACACGCAGTCTCGCTTTCTGTTGGTAGTAGGTTTTTGTGACTAACCGTTGTTTTCTTTCATTGTTGATTACCTTACTATCTTTCTCGTTTTATTCTCCTTTTATATGGCTTTTTGGTACTATCCCTTCTTGGCTATATTTTCATTAATGTAGTGCTTATGCTTTCCTGAGCCGAGTGTCTATTGGAAACAACCTCTCTATCCTCACAAGTTAAGGGTAAGGTCTGCGTACACACTACCCTCCCCAGACCCCACAATGTGGGGTGGGATAATATTGGGTATGTTGTTATTGAAAATATATTTTTGTCTTGAAAAAATTAATTTTCAGCTTCTGCTTCTTGAAATAAGATAGAATTCGTAGCTTCTTCGCAAAAGCAGAAAACGACTTCAGTTGCTGCTCAAAAGCACTTCTTCATCTCCGCCAAACATCTCAAATTTCCAAAAAAAGTGCCTTTGCCCTCCTAGAAGCTCGGCCAAAC
Organism: Nicotiana noctiflora; assembly: GCA_032618575.1. Taxonomy (NCBI): domain Eukaryota; kingdom Viridiplantae; phylum Streptophyta; class Magnoliopsida; order Solanales; family Solanaceae; genus Nicotiana; species Nicotiana noctiflora. The sequence goes on from JASVEL010001167.1 coordinate 108,036, forward strand.
AGGTTCTAATTTGTAATTCCTCCGTTCCAATTTATCTGAACCTGTTTGACTGGGCACGAAGTTTAAAAAAAAAATAAGGATTTTTGAAACTTGTGGTTCTAAAGGGAGACCAGAGTATTTGTGTAGTTATAAAGCTTCTCATTAAGGGTAGAATTGTAAGTTTAAGCTAAATTGTTTCCAAATTTATAAAGGGTCATTCTTTTTGAACGAACCCAAAAAGAAATAGGTTCACATAAACTGGAACGGCGGGAGTAGTAGTTAAGCTTTCGAATCTAATTTTCATTCTTTAAGTGGCACATTCAATGTACTTAACATGTTGGATTCAAAGTGAAACTATTTGGACCAAACCATTAGAAGCCAGAAACGCAAACAAATCTCCTACTTTAGTATTTGACTCGAATTGTTTCTTAGTAGTCAGATGTGCATTTACTTTACATCAAACGATCTTCCTTCACCATTTCAAAGAAAAGTTTTACTTGCCAACAGGCGTACTTCGAGGTTGCTTCCACAAGCAATTTTGGTATTCATTTTTATCAAGATGATTTTATGGTATTCTTAACGGTCAACATATTCCATGTTTGCAACTTTATTTTATTTTATTTTGGATATGTTATTCCATCTTTGCCACTTCAAAAATGTACAACATATAGATTCTAAAAGATTCAGAACTCATCTACTATCATATAGAACAAACTTCCAACCGTTGGGAGCAGCATATGGACCAATTTTATGCTCGACTATTGTCATTTTCACCAATTTCCATGTCTCTTTTTGTTTGATTGGTAAACCAAATTCCACGTTTCTTACATGCTCTACATTTACTTCCTTTCTTTATCTGTTGAGTCACTTGCAAGTCTGCAAATATTTTGGTCCATTCTAAATATTTTCATCTCTTGCAATGTGATTGGGTCATTCGAAAAGAAGCCTGCACTGATTAGAAGCATCGCCATCATTTCTGGCTCAGAAACAAAGTGCATATTCTTTGGAGCCAGCAAGCCTCATGACTGCAAAGCCGCAACTCTATAGTATTCTTATATGGCTCCTTCCTCTTAACATTAGACTCACAACCAAAGAATTATCGGCATGGCTAATAGGCAATAGTGAGCTATTTCAGCAGGTTCTCCCAGATATCTGGTTTTTCTTCTCCTTCAAACCTCTCTTCCATCCCCTTTACTCCTGAAAAGGCTTTACCATATAATTTGTAGTAATGAAGTGATTAGATCTCCATTGTCAGTTAAATACTTGATCCAACCTAGGTGGTTATTCCAAATGTGCATGAGACTGCACTCAGGGTTAAAATTGCTTTCAATTTAGACATATAATCTGCTAATTCCAACTCTTCATTCCTGTTAACTACCAAATGAAAGACAAGAGAGAATTTCCACTTATCCTTTTGGAGGTACCATATATATAAAATAATTTCACGTCCTTGCTTCCACAATTAAGCACCTGCCAAGCTCAACATAATGTGACAGACAATTGTTATGAACGTGCAAGATGTTGTGATTCTTGTTGCTTACATTTATCTCTTTTAATTGTGTTGGGGGACGCAGAGATGTTAACACCTATTCTACTATATGGAACAGATATTTGAAGCAGCGCGACTGGGGGGACTAGCTCAATGTGGCGAGAAAAGCACAAATAATGCATTGTTATCAAAAATGGTGATCCAAAGGGAAAAAATAACAAGGGATAGAGAGAAAACATACCTGCATAACTTTCCGGGTTAGGGTTACACTTATGCCTCTTTGGATCATCATGTCTGACAGAACACCAGCAAAATAGCCAGTCAATGCCATCATACTCCATGGAACAGCACTAAACCATGCTGCTTGTCTAAGATCGACATGATATATCTATAAGGACAGAAGCAGCTATATCACTACAATCATCACAAAAAATATGTGGAAGACGATCAGAGGATGTACTCACAGTTTTAAAATAAATGGGCATCCATGATAGTATGACAAAGAATCCCTGCATCGAGCAAAAAAATTTACCAAGACTGATTAATCAAGAAACGAAGTAAAAGATATAAAAAGTACTTATATTTCAACTTAGATATGGTTGAGGGGCAATAGAAACATGCATAAGCAAAGAGCCACTTGCTGCATAGTTTTAAAGTTTGGCAAATCAGAAGACTTTGACAGATATTTAGAAACAGATGTGCAATAGATACATATTGCACTAAGAGGAGACATACAGGAAGTGCCTTACAGCAAGTTATGAAACTCGATAATTTGAAACAAAGAGAACTTCCTTCAGGATACAATTAGTTCTCAATCTTTTCACCTAATGCCATGGTGCTTTATAGATTCTTGATCCACTAAGATATGGACTTCTGGATAAGGCACTGTAGATTTGCACCTCTATAAAGTTAAACAAGCTAACATAAAAGTAGAAAATGGTGCATTGTTAAAATGCTAATTGTACAAATAGAAATAGATATATGTACCCAGCTATGCATGGCATTTGCAACAATTATAGACCATGTCGGTAGTTTGGAGAGTAAACGCCTGAAAGGAGGGATCCCTTTGCTTGTCTTTGATTTACCCTCAACTACAGTGCGGATCTGCCCCTTGTTCTGTATATACCTCAACTCATGAATGGATATCTGCCGACTTTGTTCAGGAGTACTAGAAGTAGCAGAAACCCAAACCAAAACCCATAGGAATCCGGACAAGCCAAATATCACAAATGGTCCAAATAGACCACCTTGTGACATAAGAATAGGAGAAAGGGTAAGCCCAATAGCACTTCCAAGCTGAAAACCAGCCATGGCAAGTCCGACAGCCCTCGAGCGCTCAGTAGGAGGGAACCATCTACAAGGAAAAGCACCAATGGATCTTAAAGCAATAATAATTAACAAGTTAAACCAGATCATTCAGTTGTACAGACTACTACTGAATAGTATATCATAGAGATCATATTATAAATTCAACAGGTTCTTGACTTCAATACCTTGCAATCATATTGTTCATGCAAGGAAGTGCTACCCCTTCTGCAACACCCAGCAGCATCCGCATGGCAAGTAATGCCCATAACGATGCTTCTGCTGCCCAAGGAGTTAGAAGCGTGGCCATGGACCACAAAGCCACACCCCATGCCATGACTAACTTACCTCCATAGTAATCCACCAGAGTTCCCCCAGCTATTGGCGAGATCAAGTATCCCCAGAGAAAGGATGACTGCCATTAGTAACTATTTATCAATCAAAACATTGATTATCAAATGCAAGGTCATAATAGAAATCGTAACATCATTCATACTATTTCTTTTGTTATAAGTTACAGACTTTGTACGTGATTATAGCTTCTGTAGTAACACATGAATTCAGAATAGGTCATTACCTCTGAAAATCTAGTTCTTTGGCTGAATTCTAGAAATGCATATTTATTTTTATTTTATTTTTTTGATAAGGTACAAATGCATATTTATCAGGAAAATATTTTACAATAAGAAGATTCCAACAACCAAATTCAACCCAAATTTAGTAAGTGTCCAACATAAGAGGTAATTGGAACAAAAAGGTTTAGCTTTGAAATTTTCACACCAGAAAATACTAGCATTGAAACAAATAAAATTTTGAGCAATTTTTAATACAGGCAAATTCAATTGGTTGGGATGTATTCCCACTTTCTACCAAAAAGCTTATGAAATTCTTTTCGCATTTATAACATGTAGGTTGAAGTTGTTCAATATAAGTGAATTCAATTCAATTGGTTGGGATGTATTCCCACTTTCTACCAAAAAGCTTATGAAATTCTCTACCTAAAGCCTAGGAAAAGCTTTTGGCATTTATAACATGCAGGTTGCCTAATGCGAGCGTCGTTCCGTGGAAGCCATTGGATCTTGTAAACGGAATTAAGAAAAATCCCCCCCCCCCCTTTCCTAAACGCGGACTTTATACGGTGAAGTGGGCCGTGAGGAAGGTAATTGTTTGGGTTTGATTTATGTTGTATTAGCAATTCATAGATTGTTCAAAGAGATATGTGCTAGAATATCTAATTTGTATCCTTAGATTTTGTCACATTTAATCCCTCCTCCCGCTAACCCCCATCCTCCCCCAGAAGAAAAGAAACCAGAGAGAAAATATAAAATATTATATCAAATCTAATATGATGATCATGAAAGAGCCAGACCACACCAAAAGAAATTAATTTTTGTTTCTTTTAGAACATTAAATTTGGATCTAAAAATTAATGAAATCAGATTATTTTAAACGACATATTACACCTTGACAATACTTTAATACCAGTTCTGACTTGCATTCCAAGTAGGTAGTCACCTAGGATCTAAGAAAAGGTTGACTTTATGAATCAAACCAACTTTTCTTACACCATATCCACCATCTAATATTTCAAAGAAACAGTTATTAGTATAAAAGATGAATGACTTAATATCAAACGTAGCAGAGTAAACGATGACTCACTTGACTTGATTAAATTTTGTTAAGCTTGGGTTTTGACTTGCATTGTTGACAAATAAATATGAAAGTCAGCACTGACACTATGCCAATGTAGACAGATATCCTAGTTGACTTTTTTCTTTCTTTCTTTCAGTCAAGAGAATCCTGCATCTAACATCTTATGCCGATCGACTTGCGGACTCAATTTTCTAAAGCCAATATTTTGAACTTGCTAGTTTATACACTAGACATTTAAGAGAATTAAGTAATTCAACGTATACTCCATATACTGAAGCCAATTAACTGCAGTCTGTGGTTTGTATTAGTTATCTATCCAAGAACTAACATTTATTGGATGCTTATGTTTCATAAGAAAAGTCACAACTAAAAATTCTGTTTACCTGAACCACGCCAGCAAAAGATTGACGCCAACCATGAGAAAGGGATAGGGGAACAATAGCGACAGACATAACAACTCGATCGGCGTTACATAAAGCCAAAGACAAGCCTAACATTGCCACTACTTTCACTCTCTCCGATGTGATGAACTCCCCAAAGCTCTCTTCGACTGATTGAGCATCATTTGAAGACGCTCCTCCTATTCGCCAATACCCAATACTCTGATGAGCTGCAAACTCACTTCTGTTAGCAGTAAACGATTTGAAACAGTTTTGGTTCGACGAGAATTTGCAGTTTGAAGGCAATTTCACGTTGCATAATAATCGTCTGCCAGAGTAATTAGGTTTCCTGAAGGTTGAAATAGGGCTGTGACATCGGAGAGTCGCCGGAGAATTCATTTCTAATTTAGTCCACAGTGCTATTGACGCCGGTGTGTGACGATCACAAATATAAACGGAAACCGAAGATACATCGTTGAAGGCATTTAACACGAGTGGATAAACGGCGGTCGTTTAAACTTGAATAGTACTACTATACTGGAAAGATACATCCAGAAGCACCAAACGCGAAAACGCCGTTTCGGACTCCGTCACTCAGTGTTTCGGATTAGATTATTGCTAGGCATACTACTAATGATAATGATGATTATTATATAGTTAATATATACACATCAAGCATACACTATTTACGAATAGTAGCTATACTTTCACCAAATTTACGATTGGTAGTTATGTATAGCAAATTCATATAATAAACTTTCACCAAATTTACCATTGGTAGCTATGTATAGCAAATCTATATAATAAAAAATTAATTATTTGGAACTCAAACGAAAACAACAGCAATTTGGTTAGAGCGCTCACTTAGTTAGCGGAGTTCTTGAATTTAACTCTCAACAAACATATTTTATTTTTTTGTATTTCGCCTTTGTTATATTTCTTGTAAAAATGAATACAGTATTCTTTTTATTTTGTATTTTTTCAAACGTACTTTCTAAAAAAAAATTGGGAAGAATATTTTCTCTGCTTCTCAAGAAATATTTCTATTTAAAAGTATTTTTCTCTTCTAAAAATTTGGTCAAATACCTTAACTTTGTAATGGCGGGGGACAAGGGGAGCACTTTTGGCCAAAATGATATTTTTGGCAAAAAAGAAAAAGCTTGACTAAGTAGGTTATTATAGTGCCATCAAATAAAATATCTATATTTATATAGTATTAAAAAGAGAGGAAAAAAGCACTCTACTTAAGCCAAATGGCAGCTTTAAAATTCGCCACTAATTAACTGTAACTAATAACTAATTCGGCCATATAGCATAACTAGGAAAAGCCACATATAACTTTTTTCTTATTGATTTAATTATAAATAACTAAATCAAAATATTACAAATTTTACTATATAATACTTAAAAATATTATTAATAAATTTAAACCATTTAATTTTTTGAATATTCATATAAAATAATATGAATACTTATATAAATGGATAATAATATGAAATATAGAGGAAAGTTAATGAAGGCCACATGAAAACATAAAAAACTATTTAGGTAATGTAATAAAAATAATTAAAAACTAAAAATATCTAATATTAGAAATATAAGGGAAAGATGATTTGAAAGAATACGGTAAAAATGCTCAAACTATGGATAGGATCACCAAATTAAAATTTTACTAGATAAATAAAAATATAATTTTTTAATTTTAAGAATACAATGAAAATAAAGGTTAAATTTGTATCATGAAACTAAAAGAGAAAGAAAATTAGTTGCACGTGATATAAAAATAACTATAAGAAAATACAATAAATTTAAAATATAATAATTAAAAACTTATTTATTTATATTTTAGACTAATTCAAGTTATAACTCAAAATAAATGTGATATTTTTATTATATAATAACATATTAATATAAAAAAACTATTTTAAATTTTATAATAGGGGTAAAAATATATAAAGAGAAAAACAAAGATAGTGCTAGAATATTTATATTTTAAATTTATTTCAGATAAATATATGAAATAATACTGAAAAATATTATTGGTAGAATTTAAAATAGGTAACTTCTGGTCTCAATATTAAGTCTAGTGTCATTACAAAGTGGCTGAAAATTTGGAGAATAAATTTGTTCTGGTTGGTACTATTTATGGGGTAAAGACAACTGAGGTTGGAAGAATTGGTGGTAAAAATAAAAAGAAAAAAGAAAAAGATAGTGAGGGTGTTTAAGGTAATGTAAGGGGAAAGAGAAAAGAGGGAGTGGTTGAATTTTTACCCACTCCTGTTGAATTAATTGAGGAAATAAGGGCTATAGTGCTATACAAGTGAGGAAGTTGTTGAGAAGGAAGAAAGTTGAAGAGAAGAAGAGTAGTGGGTCTGGTGATGCAAGTGCAGCTGAGGGACTGGTGAGGTTGATGAAGAGGTTCCAAGAACCTATTCCATCTATGCAGGAACCCCTCGAAGACTTATTGAAACGAGTGTCCGACCGCTATAATTCGAAGAAGAAGAAAAGTTCAGGAGTTAAAATCCTTAGAACTGATAGGGCACACAAGAAGAGAAAGGCTAAATTTTCTATCCCTATAGAGATTTCTCCTACAAGAAAAAGAGTTGCACGGAGTCAGAAGAAGCAGAGTGAAGCTGAACTTAAAAGAGTCTAGAGAGTAAAAGAAAATTTACTACAAAGAGAAAGAAGAAAGTGAATGAACCTGTTGTGGCAATTAAAATTAAGGGGATGGACCTGGTTCTTCATGACGAAGACGAGGCAGAAGATATGGAGATTGTGACTCAAAAAGTAAAGAAAATAAAGACTTCCAAAAAAATGTCTCCTTCAAAGCATGTTTATACAGAGCCTTCTACCTAGGCAAAAAAAACCCATGTCTGCTAGGAAATCTAAGAAAGTGCAAGTAGTGGAAGAAGAAGAAAGTGAAGAAGAAGAGGAAAGTAATGAAGAATAGAACAAGATGGTGAAGTTTTGGAAAAAGAACTATCTTGAAGGGTAGACTCCTCAAGGTCTTGGAGGGGGAAGGAATGGTGATGCCGCTGGAGAAGCTAGAACTTCAGGAATGGAAGGACATGGTCCTTCATATAAAACAAAGAGTAGCCAGAGCTGAGATAGTAGAGTTCATGGCTATTTGTGTAATCAAGAATGGCAAGGTCGTCAGTGTAGTTAAAGGGGTGATTGTGAGCTTTTATGTCAAGGAATTGGTAAAGATTCTAAGGGTACCTACTGAAGGGTACAATGATTACAAAAGCCTGAAATGGCCAAGCCTGGAAATCTACCTACCTCCCTTGCCATTGAAGGAAATTTTGCTGACAATGAGTAGCTACAACCCAAGATTGTGTACAAAGTGAGATAAAGTTTGTCCATAAGTTGCTTTTTGAATTTGTCAACAAGGTTGTGTACCCAGGCACGAAAGAAAGAACATTGCCACTTTCATTATCCATGATCCTTATGGAGTGCATGGATAGTGGGAGGTAGATCAATTGGTCAAGGTTCTTCACATCCAGATCCTTGATAGGGTTCTAGCTCACTCGAAAACTCATGCCATACCCTATGGATTCATTCTCACTTTTATGCTTTCTCACTTCAAGGTTACCCTCAAGAAATGGAATGTGAGCACAAGTAAAGATCAGTTTGGGGACAACACCTTGATTGCATGTGACTATGAAGTCCATACTACTGCTAAAGAACCTGATTCATCCAAGAGGGTGCCTATGAAGAGAAAAGTGAGAGCATTGGTACAGGAGAGTAGGTCTAAGGATGTTAAGATTGAGAGGCTAAAGAAAAGGTTGTCATAAGTAGAAACTGAGAGAGATACTCTTAGGACCGAGCTGGAAAAGGAAAAGGAGCAGACTAAATGCATTCTTCATAACATGTTGAAAGTGCTTCAGGCCAGAAATCAAGAACCTGGTCCTTCCCATTCTTGAACCCTTCCTAGCATAGTTAGAAAACCAGTGACCCAAAATGGAAATCCAGGGGCACTTTATCAAAGATTTTTCTCTCATGAAGCAAGAATACTTCAAGTACAAACCTGATAAAGCACCCAAAAGGAACCTAGTTCTTGACAAACGCTTCAAAAGGAAGAACGCCGCTGACAACATTGTGAAGCAAGCTCTTGCAGCATAGGGAAATTCCTCAAATGAGTCTGAAGAAGAAATTGGTGCAGGTGATAGTTCCATGATTGTAACGACCTGGTCCGTCGTTACGGGAATTACCACCCCGTTACCTTGCAATTACATATCTTATGCTTTTATAACAGTATTAGAGTATATCGGGTGAGTTAGGAGTGATTTGGATTGAAAATGAAACAAATGGCATGTTTGAAGAAAGCTTGAATATGAAAAGTCAACCAAGAGTTGACTATTGAGTTAGAGTGCTCGGAACCGGATTCTGATGATTCGACTAGTTCCGGGGGATCATTTATGACTTAGGAGAACAATCGGAATTGAATTTGGAGGTCCGGTGTAGTTTTAGGCTTGAATTGGCGAAGGTTGAATTTTGGCGAAATCCGGATGGTAGGTGATATTTTGATCCGGGGGTCGGAATGGAATTTCGACAATTTCTGTAGCTTCGTTATGTGATTTTGGATATGTCTGCAAATTTTCAGGTCATTCGGACATCGTTTGATCGGGTTTTGGATTGAATGTTAGTTTTGAAAGTTTTGAAGAAACTTAGGCTTGAATTCGTGAGTAAATGGAGATTTTGATGTTTAGTGTGGTGTTTTTATGATTGGAACAAGTTCGTATCATGTTTTGAAATATGTTGGTGGTTTTCGTTGGGGTCCTGGGGGTCTCGGGATGAATTCGGGGGTCCAAACGGACCATTTAGAGCCAAAGTGAGCAGCTGATTGCTGCACTAATTGCAGCAGATTTTCAGCAATTTTTGGCTACTTTGAGAGCTGATATCTTATAATCTATAAGGAATCACAAAAAGTGCAAAACATGAAAGTTGTAGAACATCGTATCTAGTTTCCAGAAAGCTAAAGAACTCGTAATTTGGACATCTGTCCTAGAAGTTATGATCGACGGAAAATGACTGCTGGAGCTATAGGATGTACAACTTGTACAGCGCAGCAGGGTACAACCCGACGAAGCACAGACAGATTCTTTATTACACGAAATTGGGTTATTTCTTTCATTGATTTCATTTCGTTTGGATGATTTTGGAGAGCTTCAAGAGGGGATTTCACCGGGTAAACATCGGAGGTAAGATTCTTGACTCAAAAACATAATTTTATGGTAGAATTAACATCAATCTTCATGAAATTGGGTTGAAATCTTGAAGAAATGTGGCCTAAATATTGAAAACGGGAATTTTGGATTTGGAGGGCCATTTGAACTCCGATTTCGATAAATTTTATATGCACGGACTCGTGGCGAGATAAGGATCGCGTTGGTACTAATTTCGGAATTTTCCGAGCAGGGGGGCCCGGGGTCGGGTTTTACCAACTTAGTGTATTTATGCGAATTTCATGTAAATTGAAGTGGGTTATGATTCTTTGACCCGTATTTGATATAATTATTGTTATTTGACTAGATTCTACACACGAGACAGCGAATTTCAAAGGAAAAGGCATCGCGGACGAGTCTACGACCGGATAGAGGTGAGTAGTTTGTGTATATGGTAGCCTGAGGGTTCGAAACCCCGACTTAGCACATTGTGACGCTTGTAGGGCGTGGCTCGCACACCGTGGCAGGTGCGGAATTGATTGTGACTGGGGATTGAGACTTGGTCCATCCCGGATATGGATAAAAATGCTATTAATGATAGAAATACACTGTGTTTGACATATTTGTGGGTTGTAAGCCTTGTTTGGGGCCTTGTGCCGACCTGTAGTATCCCTAGGGGATAGTATTTATGTGATAGCTATATTTTCTTAATCACTGATCTCAGTCCTGGAAATTAAAATCACAGTATTGAAATGCTAAGTCACCGGCTTTTGCAAATTAAATAAAAGTTAAAGTATTTTTTATAAATTATGAATTGAGAACCGGAATTAAGGAAAATGAACTGTTTTGTGACTTAATTGCTTATTGTGGATTGAGCATGGGATCGGGCTACACGCCGCAGTGGTTGATATGAGGGTCGGGCTGCACGCCGCAGCAGTATTGCGCTTGGGCTGTAGGAGCCCCTCCGAAGTCTGTACACACCCCCAGTGAGCGTCGTCGACGTTAAATTGGATCGGGCTACACGCCGTAGCGGTTATGTGCATTGCATTGCATCTGTATTTGTTGAATTACTCTGTGGTAGCTGTATTGTATTGTTGTTGCTAGTTCGTAGGAGATTCGGACTGTAGTGTAGCTTCATATTGTGGTATTTTGTGGATTTCTTACTGTCAGCTACTTATATATATTTGTTACTCACTGAGTACCTAGTACTCACCCCTACTCCCTGCACCTTTTGTGTGCAGACTCAGGTACTCAGGAGCAGTAGACAGGCAAATTCCAGCGGTTGCAGTGTCACATCGAGTTGCTGAGGTAGCTGCCTACGTTCGCAGAACCTAGCTTCTCCTCTCCTTTCCAGTTGTTATTTTGTATTTTGTATTCAGACTTGAGTATTTCTATACAGTACTCTCTATTCCAGCTGGGTTTGTTAGAGGCTCTAGATTTGTGACTCCGGATCTTTGGGAGTGTCAGTACTTTTGTTCAGTATTATTATTATTGGAGTTCTTAAACTCATATATTCTTCTTGGGTTGTCAATTTGGGGACTGGTATTTTGTGATAATTAAATTGTTGGTCTGGCTGGCCTAGCTCGATTGTTGGGCGCCATCACGACCGGATTTGGGTCGTGACAAGTTGGTATCAGAGCCTAGGTTACTAGGACTCGCGAGTCGTGAGCCGGTTTAGTAGGCTTTCGCGGATCGGTACGTAGACATCCGTATCTATCCTCGGAAGGGCTACAGAAACTTTAGGAAAAACCTTATTTTCTTGGATTCATATCGTGCGATTTGTGTTATCATGAAATTAAATTTTTCATATTCTATTCTCTCGCCAGATGGCGAGAACACGAACTAACGGACGTGGCGGACGACCACCGTTGGCACCCGGAGGCCGTGGTCGTGGTAGAGGTAGAGCGGCGATGCCGGCACTCGCCGACCCGCCGGCCGACCGGACTCGGGGTCGATTCTGCACCGGTGGCCCGAGCTCGGGACCGGATTCCAACGGCAAATGCTCCGGCAACTCGGGTTCAGACGCACCGGCGGTGCCCGTTGTGATACCGGGTCTTCGGGAGACCTTGGCCCGGATCTTATCGGTATGCACGAGCTTGGCTCGGGTAGTTGCGGCCTACTCGCTGCGATGTCTTCTTCACGGGCGAGGGAGGGAATCGGACCCCGTGGCTCGCACGCCCGAGCCGGTTCGGCCGGTTGCGCCGGTTGCACCGACTCACCGCTACATGGTTCCGGCTATGCCCGACGATGAGCGGCGTCGTTTGGAGAGATTCGAGAGGCTACGGCCTCCGACATTCGGCGGTGCTTGAGGGCGAGGACGCCCGGGGTTTTCTTGACGGATGTCGGCGCATGCGTCGCACCGCGGGTATTCTAGAGTCCGGCGGTGTTTCATTCACCACTTTTCGGTTTACAGGTGCAGCATTCCAGTGGTGGGAGGATTTTGAGAGGCGTAGGCCCGCCTGGGGCAGTGCCCCTCACTTGGCAGCAGTTCTCCATGGTATTTTTGGAGAAGTACGTGCCTCGGTCTCGGAGAGAGGAGCTGCGACGTCAGTTCGAGTGGTTGAAGCAGGGAGAGATGACGGTTAATTAGTACGAGATGAGATTCACACAGTTGGCCCGTCATGCCATGTGGATGGTTCCTACAGACAGAGAGAGGATTCAGAGATTTATTGATGGCCTTATTTATCCCATCCGCATATTGATGACCAGGGAGAGAGTTTCGACAGTTACCTTTGAGGAGGTGGTTGATGCTGCCCGTCACATTGAGACAGATCGCCGCAGAGCGAGAGGAGAGAGAGGCTAAGAGGCCTCGTGGTACTGGCAGTTACAGTGGTGCTCCGTCTAGGGGCCAATTTCAGCATAGCAGAGGTCGCTCTTTCAGGTCTCATCAGTCTGGACGTACAGAGTCCAGTGGGGTTTTATCTGATCGTGGTCGTCAGGGCCATCAGGGTTATCAGGGTCAGCAGAGTCAGCCTGCACTGAGTGCTCTTCCAGCTTAGAGCTCTGCTCCTGCTTCCTCAGCACAGGGTTCATCTGTAGCGAGGGGTCCTCAGCAGCCCCTTCTTCCATCTTCAGGCCGTTGTTTTGAGTGCGGTGACTTAGGCCATATCAGGAGAGAGTGTCCTCAGTGGCATCGTAAGCGGTCTCAGCAAAGGGATCAGCCCTCGTCTTCTACTCCTGTTTCTTCAGCGCCAGCACAGTCGGCTAAGACTGGTGGCCAGGTATCCAGAGGTCGCCCTAGGGGTGAGGATCGTATTGGTGGAGGCCAGGCTTGTTTCTATGCTCTTCCGGATAGGAAGGATGCTAGTGCTTTAGATGCGGTCATTTCAGGTATTATCTCAGTCTGCCACAGGGATGCTTCCTGTCTTATTTGATCCCGGATCCACCTATTCTTATGTCTCTACTTATTTTGCACATCATTTGGGTATGACCCGTGGTATTCTTGCCTTGCCCGTACGTGTGTCTACCCCAGTGGGGGATACTGTTATTGTGGATCAGGTATATCGATCCTGTATTATTACTATTGGGGGTCCGGAGACCCGAGTTGATTTATTACTACCGGGCATGGTAGATTTCGATGTAATTCTAGGCATGGATTGGCTATCTCCTTACCATGCGATTCTGGACTGTCATGCCAAGACAGTCACACTAGCTATTCCAGGTAATCCGAGGATCGAGTGGCGTGGCTTGACTGATTATGTGTCCGACAGGGTGATTTCTTATATAAAGGCCCAACGAATGATTTGCAAAGGTTGTTTATCTTATTTGGCCTTCATTAGAAGTGTTGAGGCTGAGTCACCCAGTCTTGATTCGGTCCCCATTGTGAGGGATTTTCCGGATGTATTCCCAGTAGACCTACCAGGCATGCCGCCTGACAGAGATATTGACTTTGGTATTGACTTGGTGCCGGGCACTCAGCCCATTTCTATTCCTCCCTATCGCATGGCACCAGTGGAGTTAAAAGAATTGAAAGAACAGCTTCAAGAGCTATTAGATAAGGGTTTCATTCGTCCGAGTGTGTCACCTTGGGGTACACCGGTGTTATTCGTGAAGAAGAAAGATGGCACAATGAGAATGTGCATTGATTACAGGCAGCTAAACAAGGTAACAGTAAAGAATAAGTACCCATTGCCTCGTATTGAGGACCTATTTGATCAGCTCCGGGGAGCTAGTGTATTTTCTAAGATTGACCTTCGATCGGGCTATCATCAATTGAAGATCAGGGACTCAGATATTATGAAGACAGCGTTCAGGACGCGGTATGGGCACTACGAGTTCCTGGTGATGTCTTTTGGGTTGACTAATGCCCCAACTACATTCATGCACTTGATGAATAGTGTATTTCGGCCGTACCTTGATTCTTTTGTGATTGTGTTTATTGATGATATTCTGGTGTATTCACGCAGCTAGGAGGAGCATGCACACCATTTGAGGGTGGTATTGCAGAGGTTGAGAGAAGAGAAGCTCTATGCGAAATTCACCAAGTGTGAGTTCTGGCTTGATACTGTCGGTTTTCTGGGACATATAGTGTCCAGTGATGGTATTCGGGTTGATCCACAGAAGGTCGAGGCAGTGCAGAATTGGCCCAGACCTTCCTCAGCTACAGAGATTCGGAGTTTTCTCGGCTTGGCAGGCTATTATTGCCGGTTTGTTCGGGGTTTCTCATCTATTGCTTCACCGTTGACTAAGTTGACACAGAAGAATGCTCCATTTGTGTGGTCCGATGAATGTGAGGAGAGCTTTCAGAAGCTCAAGGAGGCTTTGACCACCGCTCCAGTACTTGTGTTACCATCGGCCTCGGGGTCATATACGGTGTATTGTGATGCTTCTAGAGTTGGACTTGGTTGTGTGTTGATGCAGGAGGGTAGAGTTATTGCATATGCTTCTCGTCAGCTAAAGCCCCACGAGAAGAACTACCCTGTTCATGATTTGGAGTTAGTTGCTATTGTTCATGCCTTGAAGATTTGGAGGCATTACTTATATGGTGTATCTTGTGATGTATATACAGACCACCGCAGCCTTCAGCATTTGTTTAAGCAGAAAGATCTAAATTTGAGGCAGTGGAGATGGCTTGAGTTGCTTAAAGACTATGATATTACTATCTTGTACCATCCCGAGAAAGCCAATGTAGTGGCTGATGCATTGAGCCGGAAAGCTATTAGTATGGGCAGTTTGGCGTATATTCCAGTTGGGGAGAGACCCCTAGCAGTTGATGTTCGGGCGTTAGCTAATCAGATGGTAAGGCTGGATATTTCTGAGCCCGGTCGGGTGATGGCTTGTGTAGTAGCTCGTTCTTCTTTATATGATCGTATTCGAGAGCGCCGGTATGATGATCCACACTTACTTGTCCTTAAGGACGGAGTTCAGCATGATGATGCTAGAGATGTCACTATTGATAGTGATTGTGTATTGCGGATACGGGGCGGATATGTGTGCCCAATGTTGATGGCCTTCGTGAATTGATATTGGAGGAGGCCCAGTAACTCGCGGTATTCTATCCATCCGGGAGCCGCGAAGATGTATCATGATTTGAAGCAACATTGCTGGTGGAGAAAGATGAAGAAGGATATTGTAAACCATGTGGCTCGGTGTTTAAGCTGTCAGCAGGTCAAGTATGAGCATCGGAGACCTGGTGGTGTATTCCGACGTATTGATATTCCTGAGTGGAAGTGGGAAAGGATTACTATGGACTTTGTTAGTGGACTCCCTCGGACGGCGAGGAAGTTTGATTCAGTTTGGGTGGTGGTGGATAGGTTGACCAAGTCAGCTCACTTCATCCCAGTGTGTACTACCTATACCTCAAAGCGGTTGGCAGAGATATTCATCCGTGAGATAGTGAGATTGCATGGAGTTCCTATTTCTATTATATCGGACAGAGGTACCCAGTTCACTTCTCAGTTCTGGAGGACATTTCAGCGAGAGTTGGGTTCACAGGTAGAATTGAGCACAGCATTTCATCCACAGACGGATGGGCAGTCTGAGCGTACTATTCAGATATTAGAGGATATGTTGCGTGCTTGTGTCATTGATTTCGGTGGTTCATGGGCTGATTATTTGCCTCTTGCGGAGTTTGCTTATAATAATAGCTATCGGTCCAGCATTCAGATGGCACCGTATGAAGCTTTATATGGGAGACGGTGTAGGTCTCCAGTTGGTTGGTTCGAGCCCGGCGAGGCTAGGTTGTTAGGGACGGAGTTAGTCCAAGATGCCTTAGATAAGGTGAAGGTGATTCAGGAGAGACTTCGCACAGCTCAGTCGCGTCAGAAGAGTTATGCAGACCGGAAGGTCCGAGATGTGTCTTATTCAGTAGGTGAGAAGGTGTTGCTGAAGGTTTCGCCTATGAAGGGTGTTATGAGGTTTGGAAAGAAAGGGAAGTTGAGCCCAAGGTTTATTGGACCTTTTGAGGTGCTTAGGAAAGTTGGGGAGGTGGCTTATATGCTTGCTTTGCCACCCGGTTTGTCGGGAGTTCACCGGTGTTCCATGTATCTATGCTCCGGAAGTATGTCGGAGACCCGTCTCATGTGTTGGACTTCGGCACGATACAGCTAGATGAGGATTTGACTTATGATGTGGAACCAGTAGCCATTTTGGGTCGACAGGTTCGTAAGCTGAGATCTAAGGATATAGCTTCAGTGAAAGTGCAGTGGAGAGGTCGTCCCGTAGAGGAAGCAACTTGGGAGACCGAGCAGGAAATGCGGAGCAGATATCCACACTTGTTTGATGCTCCAGGTATGTTTCTTAACCCGCTCGCGGACGAGCATTTGTTTAAGTTGGGGAGAATGTAACGACCCGGCCCGTTGTTACGGGAATTACCACCCCGTTACCTTGCAATTACATATCTTATGCTTTTATAACAGTATTAGAGTATATCGGGTGAGTTAGGAGTGATTTAGATTGAAAATGAAACAAATAGCATGTTTGAAGAAAGCTTGAATATGAAAAGTCAACCAAGAGTTGACTATTGAGTTAGAGTGCTCGGAACCGGATTCTGATGATTCGACTAGTTCCGGGGGATCATTTATGACTTAGGAGAACAATCGGAATTGAATTCGGAGGTCCGGTGTAGTTTTAGGCTTGAATTGGCGAAGGTTGAACTTTGGCGAAATCCAGATGGTAGGTGATATTTTGATCTAGGGGTCGGAATGGAATTCCGACACATTCTGTAGCTTCGTTATGTGATTTTGGATATGTCTGCAAATTTTCAGGTCATTCGGACATCGTTTGATCGGGTTTTGGATTGAATGTTAGTTTTGAAAGTTTTGAAGAAACTTAGGCTTGAATCCGTGAGTAAATGGAGATTTTGATGTTTAGTGTGGTGTTTTTATGATTGGAACAAGTTCGTATCATGTTTTGGAATATGTTGGTGGTTTTCGTTGGGGTCCCGGGGGTCTCGGGATGAATTCGGGGGTCCAAACGGACCATTTAGAGCCAAAGTGAGCAGCTGATTGTTGCACTAATTGCAGCAGATTTTCAGCAATTTTTGGCTACTTTGAGAGCTGATATCTTGTAATCTATAAGGAATCACAAAAAGTGCAAAACATGAAAGTTGTAGAACACCGTGTCTAGTTTCCAGAAAGCTAAAGAACTCGTAATTTGGACATCTGCCCTAGAAGTTATGATCGACGGAAAATGACTGCTAGAGCTATAGGATGTATACAACTTGTACAGCGCAGCAGGGTACAACCCGACGAAGCACAGACAGATTCTTTATTACACGAAATTGGGTTATTTCTTTCATTGATTTCATTTCGTTTGGATGATTTTGGAGAGCTTCAAGAGGGGATTTCACCGGGTAAACATCGGAGGTAAGATTCTTGACTCAAAAACATAATTTTATGGTAGAATTAACATCAATCTTCGTGAAATTGGGTTGAAATCTTGAAGAAATGTGGCCTAAATATTGAAAACGGGAATTTTGGATTTGGAGGACCATTTGAACTCCGATTTCGATAAATTTTATATGCACGGACTCGTGGCGAGATAAGGATCGCGTTGGTACTAATTTCGGAATTTTCCGAGCAGTGGGGCCCGGGGTCGGGTTTTACCAACTTAGTGTATTTATGCGAATTTCATGTAAATTGAAGTGGGTTATGATTCTTTGACCCATATTTGATATAATTATTGTTATTTGACTAGATTCTACACACGAGACAGCGAATTTCAAAGGAAAAGGCATCGCGGACGAGTCTACGACCGGATAGAGGTGAGTAGTTTGTGTATATGGTAGCCTGAGGGTTCGAAACCCCGACTTAGCACATTGTGACGCTTGTAGGGCGTGGCTCGCACACCGTGGCAGGTGCGGAATTGATTGTGACTGGGGATTGAGACTTGGTCCATCCCGGATATGGATAAAAATGCTATTAATGATAGAAATACACTGTGTTTGACATATTTGAGGGTTGTAAGCCTTGTTTGGGGCCTTGTGCCGACCTGTAGTATCCCTAGGGGATAGTATTTATGTGATAGCTATATTTGCTTAATCACTGATCTCAGTCCTGGAAATTGAAATCACAGTATTGAAATGCTAAGTCACCGGCTTTTGCAAATTAAATAAAAGTTAAAGTATTTTTCATAAATTATGAATTGGAAACTGGAATTAAGAAAAATGAACTGTTTTGTGACTTAATTGCTTATTGTGGACTGAGCATGGGATCGGGCTGCACGCCGCAGTGGTTGATATGAGGATCGGGCTGCACGCCGCAGCAGTATTGCGCTTGGGCTGTAGGAGCCCCTCCGGAGTCTGTACACACCCCCAGTGAGCGCCGTCGACGTTAAATTGGATCGGGCTACACGCCGTAGCGGTTATGTGCATTGTATTGCATCCGTATTTGTTGAATTACTCTGTGGTAGCTGTATTGTATTATTGTTGCTAGTTCGTAGGAGATTCGGACTGTAGTGTAGCTTCATATTGTGGTATTTTGTGGATTGCTTACTGTCAGCTACATATATATATTTGTTGCTCACTGAGTACTTAGTACTCACCCCTACTCCCTGCACCTTTTGTGTGCAGACTCAGGTACTCAGGAGCAGTAGACAGGCAATTCCAGTGGTTGCAGTGTCATATCAGGTTGCTGAGGCTGCCTACGTTCGCAGAACCTAGCTTCTCCTCTCATTTTCCAGTTGCTATTTTGTATTTTGTATTCAGACTTGAGTACTTCTATGTCGTACTCCCTATTTCCTATTGGGTTTTGTTAGAGGCTCTAGACTTGTGACTCCGGATCTTTGGGAGTGTCAGTACTTTTGTTCAGTATTATTATTATTGGAGTTCTTAAACTCATATATTCTTCTTGGGTTGTCCATTTGGGACTGGTATTTTGTGATAATTAAATTGTTGGTCTGGCTGGCCTAGCTTGATTGTTGGGCGCCATCACGACCGGATTTGGGTCGTGACAATGATGGTAGTTGAAAGTGAAGAAAATGAATATAATTCAATATTTGCTTTAATGGCTTAATCAGTCGATTATGAAGATGATGACAATGATGACAATGATGATGTAAACTTCAGGGATGTACAGAGAAATCTGAAATCCTACTCTCCTAGGAAACTCATGTCATTAGCCAATGTATTAATCGATGCATAACATAGTCTTGTAGATGATAAGGATGCCTTGACCATAGAATTATGAGAAGCCAAGCAAACCAGAGATGACTTGATAATTTGTGTGGTTTATTTGAATAAAACTATAGATGATCTGGAAAATAAGAAGAAGGTTCTAACTGAGAAAATCACTAGTGTAAAACACGAAAGAGATGATCTGGTGGTAGTAGTAGTTCACTTAAAAGAAGCCATTGAGAACTTAAGTAAAGAAACAGATGCCTTAGTGGAGAAAGTGACTGTTGTTAAGCAGGAGAGAGATGACCTCTTAATAGTGATTGTAGACTTGAGGAAAACTATAGAGGAACTTGGAGCTGAGTGTAGGCTTGGAAATTCTAATAAAGGAAAGGAGGTAGCTAGTGAGGCACACATTAAGCTTGAAAACGAGTTAAATGTTGTGAGAACTAGTTTGTGTGCTGAACTTGAGAAAAATAGGCAGCTCCAAGCAGAACTGGAAAGAGTAAAAAATGATCTTGAGAAGTCCCTTAAGTGGACCTAGTCATCAAAAACTATTACTGCCATGTATGTTAATAATAGTGGAAACAGACAGGGAATAGGATTTCAAAGGGAGAGAACTCCTTACAACTCCCACATCAAGTATGTTACTAAATCGGATAAAATGATGTATACCCACTGTAGGAACAATGTACATTTTTAATAAAATTGCCAAGCTAGGGTCTAGTCTCTTCAGAGAAACAAAGTGTTTGCTGAAAAGTAACTACTGAAAAGGGACTAGGTGCCAGCCATAAAAATGCATGTTACTTGCATGGACTAAAAGAGCTCTTATTCATCATCTTGCCTACTACAAGGGATCCAAACTTGTTTGGGTTACTAAAACTAACTCTTGATTTCCTTGTGCAGGGAACAGTGAAAGGAAGTAGTCAACAATAGTTCATGGAGAATGGATGTTCAAAGCACAGGAATGGGAACACCATGGACTTTCTTTCACTAAAAGCCCTGCAAGAAGGGAGTGTATCTTTGGCAATCGGAAAAAGGGGTACATTCTTCGAGTTGGAAAAATTGAGAAATCTCTCACTCACTCAATTGAGAATGTGTACTAAGTCAATGGACTAAAGTACCGTCTCTTGAGTGTTTCTCAAATATGTGATAAATGCGACAAGGTGGAGTTCTTGTCAAAATATACAGAGTTACTAATCTAGTAACGAGTGAAGTGGTACTGGTGGCCAAAAGATACAAGAACATTTACATTTATGATTTTGAATCCCTACAAAGTAGTGATCTGAGTTGCTTAAAATCTATGATGATAATGTTGAACTGTGCACAGAAGACTGGGGCATGCAAGCTTTTCTCTACTGAATAAGCTAGTTCAGAAGGACCTGGTTCATGGTCTGCCCAAATCAATGTTCATGGAGCACAAAGTTTGTGATGCCTTCGCACAAGGGAAGCATGCGAAATCTTCATTTAAGCCAAAGAAGGATGTCAGCACCTCAAAACCACTTGATCTCCTTCACATGGATCTATGAGGCCTATGAGAGTGCAAAGCATAGGAGGAAAAAGATACTTTTTGTAATAGTGGATAACTATTTGAGATTCACTTGGACATTATTCATCAGAACAAAAGATGAAACTATTGATGTTTTTATAGCTTTTGTGAAGAAAATTCAAGTGAAGATGGATTCAAAAGTAGCCTGCATAAGATCAGACCATGGGACAAAATTTGAAAATGCCAAGTCTGATGACTTTCGCAACGACAATGGCATTACACATAACTTCTCTGCCCCAAAACTCCATGGAAAACGGAGTTGTGGAAAGGAAGAATAGAACTCTTGAAGAAATGGAAAGGACAATATTGATCGGCAATGGGATAGCGAAGAACTTCTAGGATAAAGTTGTTAACATTGCATGCTACTTGCTGAACAAGTGCATGATCAGGTCTCTTTTTAACAAAACTCCCTACGAGTTGTTGAATGGAAGGAAGCCCAAGCTGACTCACTTAAGAACATTTGGGTGCAAATGTTATGTTCTCAACAATAGAAAGGATCAACTTGGAAAATTTGATGCCAAAAGTGATGAAGGAATATTCTTGGGATATCCATCTCAAAGTAAAGCCTACAATGTCTACAAATAAGAGAACTCAGTGTGTATAAGATAGTGTACATGTAATCTTTGACGAGTCCTATCTTTCTTGTGAGAGAAGTAACAAGGGTGATCAAGATGGAGAGCCTTTGTCAGTTCCAAGTGAAGTCATAGATATGGAAAACGAAAAGGCAGACATGCAGAGTCAAGTACATGAGCCAAGTGAAGATAATGTGGTTTCTTAAGCTAGAGAGGAACCAGGCGCCACAATCCTAACCACTGAATCTGAAGAAATTATGGTTAATGCAATTCAAGGTACTCCATAAGTTATTAGGAGAAAAATGCACGAAAACCAGTCAGACTTACCCAACTCCTCTACGAATGAGATTCAAGTGCCAAATTGGAAACACAAAAGCTCTCATCCTCTTGATAACATAATCATCTCTCTAGATTCAGGAATACAAACTAGATCAAAAGCGAGAAATTCTCATGCCTCCTCAGCCTTTGTTTCCCAAATAGAACCCAAAAACATCAAGGAAGCCCTAAAGGATGCAGACTAGATCACTACCATGCAAGATGAGTTACATCAGTTTGAAAGGAACAATGTATGGCACCTAGTACCTAGACCCTCAGATAGAACAATCATAGAAACCAGATAGGTATTCAGGAATAAGCTTGATGAACATGGAAACACTATAAGGAACAAGGATAGGCTAGTAGTCCAAGGTTACAATAAGGAGGAAGGAATTAATTGTGATGAGACCTTTGCTCTGGTTGCTCGCATGGAAGCTATTAGAATACTCGTTGCATTTTCATCACACATGGAATTTACTCTGTTCCAAATGGATGTCAAAAGTATATTTATGAATGGATTCCTCAAGGAAGAAGTCTACATTAAGCAACCTCTAGCTTTTGAATATCATGAACAACCTGAATATGTGTTTAAATTGGACATGGCATTGTATGGGTTGAAATAGGCTCCTCGAGCTTGGTATGAAAGATTGTCAAAATTTCTCTTAGAAAATGGTTTCACAAGAGGACGAATTGACAACACTTTATTTCTAAAGAAACGTGGAAGGAACCTACTCATTGTTCAGGTAATGTTGATCATATCATTTTTGGGGCAACAACTGATTCACTGTGTGAAGACTTTGCAAAACTCATGGGAAGTGAGTTTGAGATGAGCATGGTAGGTTAGTTGAATTTCTTCCTGGGTCTTCGAGTGAAGCAGTCCACAAAGCGTACATTCATCAGTCAACAGAAATACATCAAAGAGTTCCTGAAGAGATTTGATTTGGAAGCATCAAAATTAATGGACACCCTCATTGCTACTGCCACTCGACTGGACATGGATGAATCTGGCTCTTCTGTAAATCAAACCATGTATAGAGGCATTATTGGGTCTCTTCTCTACCTCACTGCCAGTAGACTTGATATTGTCTTTAGTATGGGGCTATGTGCAAGGTTTCAATAAATCCCAAGGAATCTCACCTGAAAGCTACCAAATAAATTCTGAGATATCTTAAGGGAATAGAGGACCTGGTCCTGTACTACCCCTCAGGTGATAATATTGATCTTATTGGGTATGCTAATGTTGACTATGCAGAATACCTTGTGGACAGGTAATGTACTTCTGGAATGGATCATTTTCTAGGATCACGTCTCATCTCATCGGGCACAAGAAAGCAAAACTCAATAGCTCTCTCAATAGCTGAAGTAGAATATGTTGTTGCAGCTTACTATTATGCTCTACTTTGATGGATCAAATAGTAATTGGAAGATTTTAGTATGTACACTGACTGTGTGCCTCTCCTATGTGACAACATCAGTGCACTCAACATGGCCAGGAACCCGGTTCAACATAAAAAAACCAAGCACATTGATGTGAGACATCATTTTATAAGAGACAATGTGGAAAAAGAGCTTATCTGCATGAAGTTTTGTAGTACAGAAGATCAAATTGCAAATATTTTCACTAAAGCACTGAGAAGAGAACATTTTGAGAGAAATAGGCTGGAGCTAGGACTGATAAATCCAAATTGAGAACCTGATTCCCATTAGTTGGCTATGAAAGTCACTTTCATGTAGCATTAGCTAGAGTGTTTTTTGGCCAGGTTTAGTTCACTTAAATACCATTGCAGGTAGACATGTATGATGATTATAGAAGCTGTAGATGCACTGCATGGATGGTAAAAGAGGATTGAAAACATTCAAAGATAGGTCAAGAACCTGATTCTTGTACCACAAGTTAGTAGTCTTGTGCCTTTTCATACATACCTTAAAAACATGCAAAAAATAATTGCCATGTTACCTATCATTTTAAACCATGTATGTCACGTCTTTTCATTTGAAATCCTTTCATCTCCATCTGAAACATTACAACTCCCTACATATCTACTGTCGTTTTAGAATCGGTTTCTTTCTCCCTTCCTCATAATTATCTCTTCGCCCATTAAAACCCTATTTTCTTCTTGAACGACCACATCTTTCTTTTTAGTCCTTCTCTAAAATTCTCTACTTCATCTTTTCCATGGCTAAAAATCGATCAATGATTCCCTCATTAGTTGAGAAACCCCCAGAAGAAACCCTTGATTCGTCCGTCTCTCACCATCCCTATCTCAACCCCCATTGGTGAAGACACTTCCAACCTAGATTCTCAGAATCCTTCTAGTTTGACTCTTTCATACCTCTCTCCTCTGCAATTTTTTGAGGTCTCATAAATCCTAACCTTCGATAATTTGTTGTTCTATCGCCTGAGATTCTCACCGACCAAAGTAATGGTGGAGAACATAGCAAGATTCCGCAGTCAGTTAAAGTCTCAGAGGTGAGTATTGATCAATCTATAGTTGTTTCTACTTCTGAGTCTGTGGTGACCATGGAGTCTCTAGAGAAAGAGGTTATCAAAAATGTACTGGTCATATCTACTAATGGAATTGTGTATGAGGTGATCTCTAGTGTGCCTGAGTCTTAGAGGAATGAGACATAGGAGTCACTGGAAGAAAGAGCTCTAGTGCTTTTTGAAACTATGCACTGGCAGAAACTACTGGAACGGCTTGTGAAGGAGCTGATCCCTCTCCAAAGGAAAAAGGCCAAGGTTCCTCTTCCTAGGTTTATTTTGCCTCTTCTCCCTCTCTACAATGATGGTGAGCCCTTGGAAATCTTCGTTCCTGAGATGAGATCTAGTGATGAAAAATATAAAGATAATGTTCCTGGATGCTTTTTTCAGAAGAAGGGTAGTAGCCACTCCCGAGTCCTCTTCTAAGCGACCTACTACTAGGGTGCAAGCAAAAGAGGATTATGAGTTTGCACTACAAAAGAGCAAAAAGAGCAGTAAGAAGAAAAAGAAGAGGTTGGTGAAAATTGGAGTAGTATGTGACAAGGACATTCTTATGGCAGAAGTTGATGAGGAAGCAACAGAGGAACCTAGTTCCTCGATTAAAAGGTCCGAGAAGAATAAGCAATCTGATTTAGTGGAAGATGTTACTGCCCCAATTCAAGATCAACAAAAAGTGATGGAAAGTTGAAAGATGTTGTGAGTGAACAATTATTTTCTGATGAGGATGTATTGGACAAGTCTAGTGGACAAGTACAATCGAATGTGAAGTCTGGAAAGAGGAAGTTGGAAACTATGAGGGGACCTGATTCTATAAAGAAAGTGAAGGGTGAGGGTATGTCTGCTACAGAATGACCGAGGAACCAAAAGGTCTTATGGGGTCACACTTTTGACCCAAAAATCTCTAAAATGGACTGAATGAGAAAAATAATTGCAATGGTCGAGTTTCAACTGTGGGGGCATCTATTCCTAGTGGATGTGCCCAAGGTCTATGAGAATGAGGTCTGAAGCTTGTATTCCAACCTTTTTCCTATTGACAGTGACTATGTTTGTGACTTGGTTAATATAGTGGATATTATGTTGGATACTACCTTGCTTGGGGACATTCTTAAGGTCCCTACTGCTGGTAAATCCTCTGTGAAGAATGTCTGTGGGTCAATTTCAGGAATACTATTATGAAGGAAGGTGCAGCCCAGCAGGGGGAACGGGTTCACAACATAGCCTTGCATACTGTTTTTCAATTATTATTCGAGTTGGTGAACAAGGTTATTCCCCCGTGTTGAAAGAAGGTCCATTACTTCCATATCCGACTTGTATCTGATGGAAGCACTGGATAGGTTTAAAGCTGTAAACTTGCCTTCCATCATGATAGAGCATATACAAAAGGTGGCGGCTTTTAATGTTGGAAACCATGGTCTTCCATATGGGTTTCTTCTTATGACCGTCTTTAAGTTCTTTAAAGTGCCTTTGGGATAGTTCAAAGTAGGGACCAAGTAGTAGACCTTCTCGCAAACAACTTTTGAGTAATGTGAGTGTATCGAAAAGAATGGAGGAATTGGTAGCACTTCGACAATCTCCCAGCTTATCAATGCCCAAAATAGTGCAACTGAGGAGATTCGAAGGATGAATGCAAGGAATGCCATACTAGAAGATCAGTGGGCCCAAGGGGGTCCAGGGTGAAATGATGAGATAGCTTGTCAGACCAAGGAAAATGTTGATCTCAGGGCACAAGTGGAGAAACTGCCCACCGAGAAAACGTCGGTAAATGCCCGAATAGATCTAGTTCTCAACACCCTTACTGAAACCTCCAAGCCCTCTCCTCCTAGTATCCCTTAGGCAACCCTTCAGTAACCAGTTTCTAGATTAATTCTATTATTGTATTGTTGATATTGGCAGTTGTTGTTTGTTTTTTATTTCATTTTGTGGTATGGATGGGATGGACTTGTACTTCTTATGCTGAAGTCAGTCCAATTCATGTCTTTGCTATATCGCAAAGGCATTTGTTTTTAAAAAAGAACTATCCTTTATTGTGTTTAATGCTTATGCTTCTCTGTTTCTCTTTTCTATCATGTTGTGTGCACATATGTGGCATGAGTTAGCTAAGCTAGACTTCTTTACGCTAATTGTCTACTATTGTAGTTTTATGATTCCAAAAGGGGGAAGAATAAAGTTAGGGGAACTAAACTTCATGTGTATAACAGGGATTTGTTTAAGGAGGAATTATAAAGTCAGGGGGAACTTGTGAAGCTTACTTCATATGGTTAATCTTACTCTAAACATGTGTTATCAATTTCTAGGTTTGTCATCATCAAATAGGGGGAAATTGATGGGTTTACAATACCTTAGCTTTGTGTTTTGATGATAAAACAAACTTAGTGTCAAAGAGCCAGATAAGGAACCAGACTCATTTGGTACTCAACTCAAATCAACGGATTCCAACTAATGAGAACAGCCATGACATCAGAAGATATCAAGATAGAAATTCAACACAAGGACCTGATATTTCCCTCACAACAGTACAAAATCAACTCTCTACAGCTAAAAAGTAACTGCCTGCACTGTACACAGAAACAGTGCAGCAAGTTCTGCAGTCACTTCTCATTTGACCTACCAAGTGATTACATCACTAAAGTGATGTAATATATGTTATATTAACAAGTGCGCTACAACAAAACATTACTTGAACGCTTGAGAATCAACTTGAGCATTCAAGCACTCCAACCTTTCACTGATCAAGCATTAATTCTCAAGTGCTTCAAGAATAAAGTTTAACACTACTACAGACCAGTTTCTAAATCTAGTATCTTGTTGTTCTTAGTTAAGTTGTAACTGTGTAACTGTTCTTTATTGTAATTCGTAATTTGCTTATCTTGAAGCGTTGCTTAGCAACCCCCTTGTAAAACCATAAAATCTTAGTGTTTGTGTCGTGACTTGAGTTTGTCATGAGTTACAGTCTTTGTAATAGGTGTATTGCAAATCATAGCTCAAATCTTCAATTTTTATTTTCTTAAATTGTAGGAAAACTCCCCGGATTTTTCTCGAAATTCCATATTTTTGGTGTTAATAACCGATGTAGATTCTTGAAATAATACAAAAAGTGTAAAAATCACTTACCGAAAGCGTTATGTGATAATCCTAAAGGAAACATTGCCTTTCCAAAGTTTAGGATTCAAAATATGAGATAATGATCCAAAATCCCAAAATTGCTCTCTATAACCCAGCTACGGGTGTCGCATTTGTGACCAAAGGTTTGCAAATGCGACCAAAGGCCTGCAAAAGAAAACATAAACCCATATGTAGCAGATATCACAAGAGCGACCCAAAGCCTCGCAAATGCGACCATTCATCATAAAAATGAACAACTCTACATAAAAGTGAATACTACATTTGCGACACCGCTTCTCAAATGACCTCCCCATTCCAACTTCGCAAATATGATCAACATTCGCAAATGTGGACCTCACAAATGCGAGCAGAATATCGCAAATGCGATATATACAACACTAGCAAAAATCTCAACTTTAAAAATCAATCTAAAACAAATTTGAAACTCACCCGAGCCCCTCGGGCCCCACTCTAATATCTACCCAAGTATATAAATCTCACATGAACTCGCTCGTAAGCTAAAATCATCAAAATAACATCCACAACCAAGAATCAAGCATCAAAACTCATGTTGCACGTCTTCAAGTTTAAGAACTTCAATAATTCACAACCAAACATCCAATTCATTTCTAACCAACTGAGAATGCAATCAAAAGTTTCAAATGAAAAAAAGAACTTGTTATAAGTTACGAAACAACAATCCAAAACTGATGCCATCAAAGTCAACTCCTTATCAAAATTGTGAACTTTGCAACCCTTCAAATTGCCAACTTCCAACAAATCAAGCCGAAACATCCTAGGAACCTCAAAATTCAAATTTGAACATACTCCGAAGTTCAAAATTACCATATGAACCTATAATCATCAAAACATAAATATTAGATAATTTTATTAAAAGTCAAACCTTAGTCAATTCTTACAACTTAAGCTTCCAATAACGGAACTAAGTGTTCCAGTTCACTCTGAAATCTTTACGAAACCAAATAAACCATTCTTGCAGGTTACAAAACAACAATCAAGCATACAAAAAGCATCAAATAGGAACATGAGACTCAAATACACAAAATGATCGACCAGATCATTACATTTTTTCACTCAGAATGGCCTTGCTATTCGCACAAATACCTTTATCGGACTTTTTGGAGAGTAGCTACTCAATATGGATCTTGGCCATCGAACTTTAAAAAGTGACCAAGTGCTTTTACTTCTTTGGAAAACTCGAGTTAGCTATCATCAAATCAAACTCTTTAGCAAAATCTAGCAGCGAAGTTCCTCTTCCATTTCTAGCGTCAGAATTGAAGGTGCCATGCACATCATCATAACCCCAAACGTCACCCCAATGCGGCTAATAAAATATCCTCCTATAAAAAGCTTCTCAGTGTGTGAAATACCACACATCACCTCATTCAGACCCTTCTAGAAGGCTTTTTGACCTCCTCATCCAAGCTCACTTGGCTAATCACATTTATATTAAATCCCCCAGCAACCAACTTAATAGTTATTACCATATTATTCACCCTCCTAACCTCCACTAATAGCTCCCTATGAATCTCTATTGATCAAAATACCTACTCCATTCTTTCCCCCCTACACATCCAAAGTACCATACTTTAAACACGTTTATATCTCGTGCCTTAACTCACATCTATCTAGTCTCCTAGAGACAAGCTATATTGATCTTCCTCTTTTGGAGAATCTTCGCTAACTCGATATACTTCCCGTCAAAATCCGTATCTTCCAAGACCAAACTCTCAGTCAGGGGGCTCCCTTACCACTCTTACGGCCCTTACCCCTCTTTCCCCCACCCCGTGAGGATCCCCTGCGGACATAACTTGCCCTTTTGCCATTCACTACAATCACTAAAATCTAAGACACACTAAGCAAACACTACCAAAAAACCCAACAACGAATAAAAATAAAGAATTTTTTTAGCAGATTTAAAATATTTGATCAGTAAATAAAGAGAATATAATTTGAAGCTAAAAAGCACAAAATAGGGTAAAATATCTAAGGAATATACTACAAATGAAAGTAGCAGCAGGATAAGTGAGACTAAATACACTAATCAATACTAAAAGGATCGCAAGCAAATACAACCGATCGAAACAAAGTAATTATAATTAGAACACAATGACTAATAAAGAATGAGCGGAGAGAGAGAGAGAGAGATTTTTATTTTAGTTTATTGTGGGGTCCCAATAATTACGTGTTAAAAAATCTTTAATAGGGTATGAGCTGTTAGTTTTAAGGCCATAAAAGAGCCCAAAAAAGGTTAAAGCAAATTGAATCAAATAGATGGATGAAGGGTATTTTTATACCAGTTCAATCACACACACACACACACACACACACACACACACATATATATATATATATATATATATATATATATATATATATATATATATATATATATATATATATATATATATATATATATATATATATATTTATAGTTATAGTAGCCCAATATACCAATACGTCAATGAAAAAAAAAACTTCCAGACTATGCTGTCATTTTAGGTGGCGAAACCATTAACGTTTATTTTAATAAGAATTTAACATATACACAGGGAAAGTGTCAATTTTTTTCTTTGTATTATCAGGTCATTCAAAAATATTTATACGTAACCTTTTTTAAAAATTGGAATTTATAATCTTAAAAATAAGAAAGTTATATGCTACGACACGTAGAAGTAACTTGATAGTATAAAAAAATATTACACGGATAATTTAAACTCTTTTAAACTAACCTAAAAAATTGAGAATGTGGAAGTATGGATTCACAATTTTCAATGATGTGGTGCTAATTAAAACCACCCTCGAATATATGTTATTCGAACTCTCCAAAAATATGGCCGAATACGTGTCAGATCCTCCAAAAGTAGTGCATTTTTAAAGATCCGACCTATATACTTTGGAGAGTCTGTTCAACATAGCCTCGAATAGGCATGGTCTAAAAGTAGGCCTAAAGTCACTTATGGCATAGCAAGTCAGAGCAGGGGCGGATCCAAGAATTTTGGTTTATGGGTTCCTACATCAATTTTAAATTAATATATTATAATAATCTGACTAAAGAACTGGGTTCCCTACTAAATATTTGTACACGGCTAAATTCGGAGAGTCCAATTTTATGATTATCATAGCATTGCATAGCCCGCCTTCGGAAGGCCTGGGTTACATCTCGATGTTCGACCCCGAGGGTTGGGGCATGCAGATCGGCTGCTGTCATGGATAAGCGGGGGATTCACAAGGCGCTTGATTAGGATTGACCAGATCTACAAGAAATGGTACAAGTTTGTACCATCATATTAAATAGTTGTACCAGCTGCAAATCCTTATAATAAATGCATATGTACCATATTGGAATTCCCCCTCCAATATAAAATGGACCCTTGTCATTTCGTAAGAGACATGTATTCGATACAAGAACAAGAACAATCTCTGCTATCTAACTTAAATATATTGTCCCTTGATTTTATAGATTACATTTATTACATTGCTTGCATTTATTGCGTTTCATTGATTGTTCTTCATTTATTACTCATTATTGATCATAAAGAGCTCTCATCGTGGCAAACTCAACCCGGAGGTATGAGTGGGCAATCAAACTCTTACCCGTATAGTGACGGGGTCAATTTCCACAAGGAGTTAGAATTTTGGAGTGATAATAGTGTTGCACTAGAGTTGAGTCTTGACTTCTAGATTAGCTTCTAACATCTTTTGTGTTTTCAAAGTGTCTACTATTTTGTTTTCTACTATTGAATTATGTAATTATGCTAACGACTATTTCGAAGTATGATTTTTCTAATGGAATAAAAGGGACTAATGAAGTAGCTCTCGCCTAGGTGAGATAACTAACGGGTATGGATTTTCAATGCGGGGATGATACATGGGATATTAGGATAGCCGTCGCTCTTTACTCTCATTCTCACACCTCTCGGTAGAGAGAACAATTTCGCTCAATTGGCTCTCTCGAGACCAATTGGGTAGGCCAATTTGCCCAAGCAACTCTAGGCTCAAGTAGGGTAATTACTCTCTCGAGTTTATTACCCGTTACTTAGGACTACCATTCTCATGGGTCCATCCTAAGTTCTTGTTGGGATTGAATGAGAGGTTTTAGCCCCTCTTTCTCAAGTAGAGACCCAACCCACTAATGTAAACTTCATGTTTGCAACCACAAAATCCAAATTAAATACATTCATTCAACCCAAAACTAATTACCCATAATCATCCATGCATTTAATCACCTAACCCATCAATTACCCACACTAGGGTTGGGCTACTACCCTAGCTATGGGGTTTAGCTAGACATGAAAAATGAAAAAGAAGAAGAGATTAAAGCTAAAAATGCCATAATAATTAATAGGAAAAGAGCATCAAGGTTAAACTTGTACAAAATTGCCTAAAATAGGCGAAAAATGGTTCCTCACGAGCTCTGCCGCTACTGTGTATTCTACGTTCTACCCTAAAAAAGAAAAATAAGCTATTTATACTACCCAGCAATTTTCGGACAAAAATGCCCCTGCAGGGCTCATGCGGACCGCACACTTTTGTCGTGCGGCCGCGTAGGGTAACTGGGTTGTTGAAGGTCTCTTCTGGAACAAGTACACGGATCGCGTACTTTTGGCACGCGGCCGCGTGAGAATAGTGACGCGGACCGCATACTTTTGTCATGCGGCCGCACTATGCAAATCCTCTGCTTGCGTGGTTTCTGATCCTTGATACATGCGGACCGCACTGATATGTCTGGCGACCGTGTGAGCACAGTAACGCGGACCGCACTGTTCTATCTCGCGGTCCGCGTGGGTTTGATCTACATTTGAGGTCTCTCTGGAATTCAACTGTGCGGCCGCACACCAAATCAGTGCGGTCCGCGCAGCTCTTGCTTGATCCTCTTGTGTCTCTGGACTAACCCGTGCGGCCGCATGACAAAACAGTGCGGTCCGCAAAGGCTTAACTTGATTCTCCAGGGTCTCTGAACTAGCCTGTGCGGCCGCACACCAAAACAGTGTGGTCCGCACAGGTTTCCTTGAAGTCCTTCATCTCTTTTGTTAGCACTTTGCCGGTTTCACTCCTTTTTGAGCCGCTTTGATGTATTCATCCTCTATTTGTGCAAACCTGCAAATTAACGCACTTGTAAGCAATTCAGAGCCACTTAAACACATTTTCATGCACGAAGCTAACGTCAATCGGGGTTCAAAATCATGCAAAATTCCTAGTTATCACCCATCCCACAGAAATTCAGAATGCCCGACCTTCTGAAGTATAATGGAACCTTGGACACTAAACGAGCACGTCACTACTTGAATATGTGTGATGAAGGGCAATGACCTGAAGGACAACGAGATTAAATCTGTCCTGCTAAAAAAATTCGTAGAATTGCTTTCTAAAGGGGCCATTATGTGGTATCACAACCTAGCCCCGAATTTGATAGACTCGTTTACCATGCTGGCAGATTCTTTTATAAAGGCAAATGCCGGTGCCATCAAGGGTTCTACAAGGAAATCTGACGTCTTCAATATCAAACAAATGGAATACAAGATGCTCCAGGAGTTTGTATCTCACTTTCAATTGGAGCGAATGGAATTATTGTCAGTCTTTGATGAGTGGGTAGTACAGGCCTTCACCCAAGGCTTGAACGAATGAAGCTCGATAGCTTTAAAGCAGCTAAAGCAGAACTTAATTGGTTGAATATTCCACCGTGACTTGGTCAGATGTCCACAATCGATATCAATCAAAGATTAGGGTCAAGGACGACCAACTAGGAGTCCCATCTGGCTTAGTATATCCTAGGAGGCTCAACCATACATTGAAGATTAAAGAACCTCCCCAAGACATAACATACCCTGAAATGATCGAAGGACAGATCGAGGTCAAAATCCTTGGGGACTTGTGAGCAGAGCCGAATTCGACGGACATAAAGGACTGATGGAGGCACCCCAATTGTCTGAATACATTTCAATATTAATGTTTCAGAAATCGTATCCGCCATCGATAAAATCAGATACACCGGATGGCTAAAACCCGTACTATCGGACTCGTCGCTAAGAAACCCTAACTTGTGTGGGAATTCATGGCACACACGGTCATATGACTAAAGATCCCAAACAACTCCAAGAAAACGTAGCCTGACTAATCAACAAAGGGCACCTCCGAGTGTTCATCTGTGATTAAGCCAAGAATCAATTTTTGGAAAGAGAATCAAATAGGAAAAATGAGATAAGCGACAACATGTCATACACATGATCGTTGGAGGAATCGGCATCCTGCAGGAACCCATTGTCAAAAAAATATCCATCACTAGAGATAAGCGAACTCGAGGTTACATACCCAAGTACATTCTCACATTCAGCGACAAGGATATCGAGACCCTATCTCAGCCTCGTAATGATGCATTGGTAATTTATTTTCATGTAAATACATTTCAAATTAAGCGTGCACTTGTGGATACTGGTAGCTCGGCCAACATTATCAGGTCGATGGAGGTAGATCAGCTTGGACTGCTCGACCATATCATGCCCACCTATTGATTCCTCAACAGATTCAACATGGCGAGCGAGACAACAAAAGGGGAAATTACCCTCCGGATCAGCGTGACCTGCACAATTCAAAACATCGAATTTCATGTCATCAAAGGAGACATAAGGTACAATGCCTTACTCGGGAGACATGGATACACTGCATGACTGCAGTACCGTCAACCCTTCATCAAATGATAAAGTTTCCAATGAAGGACAAAATAAAAACTGTATATGAGGAATATCATGCAAATGATGAAGTTTTCGATGAAGGACACAATAAAAACTATATACAGGGAACATCATACAGCAAGAGAGATGTATGTGGTGCACAATGCAGCACCAACATCGACGCCTTCAACATCAAAAGAACCAAAGGATGAGAATAAGTGAAGTAGCAATCACAAGCTAAACTTTTTGCTGCATCCGAATAAATGAGCGAAGTACCGTACCGCATCCCCGGAGCAAGCGGTTTGAGCATATCGAGGCTTGGAATGCCACATTTACTAAGGTATAACCGTCTCCCTTTTTATTTATATATTATACTAACCTATATGCAGGATTCTTGTTAGAACAATCAAAGAACTTTCCTACTTGAAGGCCTTAGGTTCTAAAACACGCGTTGCACTCTTTTCCTTCGATGAGATTTTATCCCAAGAAGGGTTTTAGTAACAAGGTTTCTAATGAGGCAAGATATATATGATACCTAAGGAGAACTTAATAGGTATTCAAGGCTTCTCTTCAATCAACCTCGAATACTGGGGGGCATCCCCCCTGAGAGATCACCTCCTCGAAGAAGTCAAGATAAGCCAAAAATGGGTCTCAATAGGAAAAGGTTGTATCGGGCCAATCGGTCAACTGAACCATGTCCACACGAATAATCAAACACTCAAGGACAAAAACATGTATACTTGTACCAATTAATCAATGGAATACCTTCTACCATCAAAACGCCTTGCAGTTCGCAGAAGTTTATTATTTTTACAAGAAACAGCCCCAAAGCAAGAAATTTTGCCGAACACTTGGAGACTGACATAAAAAACTCGAAGCCATAAGAGGTTTGGGCCAGAAACATCAAGCTCGTAAGCCCTCAATGAGGCAATATCAAAATATACAAAGAACAACTCCAAAGCCAAAAACTATTAACGTCTCGAGGACTATCGCTGACGGTCATCCCATCGAGGTATCAAGAACTCGAGGCCATAAGACACCATACGGGCAACCTCGATCCCGAAAGCCCTCCACGTGGAAATATTAGAAAATGTAAGACCTCCACAAGGAATTATCAATGGTGTAAGACCTCTATAAGGCAATACCAAATTTGTAAGACCTCAAGCGAGGCATAAATTGTAATTCTACCAAGTAACATATTTGTAAGACCTCAAGCCATGCATGAATTATACGTGTACCAAGTAACCTATCTATAAGACCTTAAGCTAGGCATGAATTATTCTTGTACCAAGTAACCTATCTGTAAGACCTCAAGCCAAACATGAATTATACTTATGCCAAATAACCTATATGTAAGATCTCGAGTAAGGCATGTTTAAATTTATAAGACCTTGCAAAAGGCATAATACTGATCATAAGGTCTAGGCTATATATTTAAACTTGTAAGACCCCTAAAAGGGTATACTCGCGATATCGACGTAGAGGCCATCTTACTCGAGTGACTAAAAGGCTATGGCCAAATACAATGACCACGGTCACAAGGCTCTAGCCAAACTAATGTGACTTAAGGATTCCCGATCGTCACCATAACGACACAACCTATATTAGAGGTCGTACCGACCTAAGGCATAAGAGCCTGAGCACCAGCCCATATTAGAGGTTGTATTGACCCAAGGCCTAAGAGCCCAAGCGTTTGCCCATACTAGAGGTCTTGCCGACCTAAGGTATAAGAGCCCAAGCGCCAACCTACATTGGAGGTCCTACCGACCCAAGGCATAAGAGCCCGAGTGCCAGCATGTATTAGAGGTCGTGCCGACCTAACACATAAGAGCCTAGGGGCCAGCTTAAAAATCATAAACCTAAGGGTCGATGAGCTCGTGTTAAAACTTGACTTGAAGACAGAGCCCGAAACAGTTAACTAAAAAATGCCTAAGAGCAAATGCGTAAGATCCTATGGGCCAACACAACGAGCCACATGGCCAATTTGTAAACCTAAGGGTTTTTCCTTGAAGGCTAATTCAACTGGCTAACCGTTAACAAATGTCAAAATTAAAGACAAAGAAATACATACTCAAGCAAAGAGAAATTCATGAAAGGCAAAAACCGAAAGGCTTTTCTTTATATATTTGTTGGGAAAATACAAAGCTTCATTTACAAAGTTATCTAAGAGCATTATATGAAGAATCGGAAAGGAAAGACCTAGTCTATGTTCCCCTCGGGGAATGCGACACCATTGACCTCTCATTCATTTTCTTTGACATCGGATACAAGGAACTTGGTGTCTTATTCATCCGTCTTGACCTACTCTATCTCTTTCAAGAGATCGAAGCCCCTAGTGTGGATCTCCTTGAAGGTTTCCCTTCGGGATTCGCACTGGGAATATTTATTTCTTCTGCTATCCCGATCGGAAGCACCCTCAACTCAGCTCGAGCATTAGGAGCATCTTTTAGACAACCATTTTTTTGTCACCCTTTGCTCGATTTTCTTCAGCTTCAGCCCAGGCATCCACTATCTCATCCTTCATCTTCAAAAGGTCATACTCGAGCCTTGCAATCATGCTTGTCTGGACCAAGCTGTTTTCACAAGCATTCCAGAGCTTTATCTCGAGGGCTGTAGCCTTTGCTAAAGGATTCTTCTTGGTCGCAACTTGGGCAGCTGCCTGAGCCTTTAGCCCATTACACTCATACTTGGCCTGACTAACTTCGCCTCAAAGGCATTCCTGGTCCTACGTCTTTCTCGGCAACTAAAGTATCAAATTATTAACCTCTGAGGGTAGAAGAAGAAACATGCATCCCCTCGATAAAAAAGGTAACATGTCTCTCGAGGTAGCCTTCGTAGTTCCGGCTTCAACTCGCCTTATAACTCCTTTTCCTTTTTGTCACAAAGAAGCCTAAGGGATTTCTCCCTATCTAAGGCTTTTTGCAACCTAGATTCACAGCAGAGTAGCTCAGACTTCAGCTTCTCAAAGGCCTATAAAAAAAGAAGCTCAATAAGAAGATGGGAGTGCAAAACTGAAAATACAATACAGTCGACAAAACTCACCACAGAATTGAGCCCCTGAGCCTCCTCAAATGTTGAGGGCACATCTGCTTGCTTGTTTCATTAGCCCTAGTAGAACCACTCTCAATGGGAATATGATCACTCAATTCACAGCTTGATTTAGGTGGCCCCTAGCCTCGAATTTCCCTGGAAGCACCTTCGGCGGGAGAAGAAGAAGGCAGCAGAGAATCTTTATCCCTTGAAATACCTTCAGCGGGAACAAAAGACGGCGGCAAAGGAGGAACCATTTTTTTAGGTTAGAAGCCTTGGATGTTGCATGCTCAGCTGATGCATCTTATTTGAGCCTTCGAGCAGGGTTTGCCTCGCTATGAGCACCCTCGTCCTTAGAGGATTCCTTCTGTTTGTTATCATTTCTCGGCCCCGAAGCCGACGATCCTTCCTCCTCTCTAGGGGGAACGGTCTCATCTCAAAATATTCTGCAATGCCTGCGGTGACGGAGTTAACACACATAAAAGAAAGAACATTTCAAAGAAAATAAACCACACACCATGTACCGTGGTGTTTTGCTTCTCGTCCACCCTTTGATTGGTCTCGCCACTTATGCCCATCGTAGGTCGAGCAAGATGCCAGCTTCCAAGTCCAATGCCCCAGGTCGGGGACCTCGTATGGCATCCACTAATTGTTGTAATAAAGAAAAGAAAACCATCATTACAGAGCCCGCATCCACCATGAACAAAAATATTAAAACAAAAGTGTACAACTTATGTGTGAAATTCCATTTCTCAGGAAATGGCAGGACTCCACAGGATAGTATCGATAGTCTGTACTCGGACAAATCAACTCATCTATCCTTGGTTCCCAACTTTTTCATCGTCGGTAACAAAGGGCCTACAGATAGACATCGTAAAGTTATCAGGCCTCGATAATAAAAGGGTCGGAATAATCTGATGAGATGGGTAAGGGTGAACTCGAGCCCGGCTTCCTCCGCAAAGAATATCATCATCAATACTATCCTCTATAATGACGGGTAACCTATGCCAGGGTAGCCCGATATCTTCGAAAAAAGTCAAGTATGACTTTATCGAGAGGGCCCAACGTACAAGGGTATGTGTATAAGTTCAAAACCCCTCTACATGAGCCATGATGTTTGATAACCAGGATTTTTGATACATTTTGTACTTCTTCTTTCTTATCTTTTGATTAGAAAGCTGTTCAAAATAGTCCCTAAAGGCTCACAAGTTGTGCTTGATTGCAGGTTTGATCAACAAAGTGACAAAATGTCAAAGGTAGCTCAAAAGGGAGTGAAACTTGCACAAGTACCAAGACAAAACAAATCTCAGGCAAAATAGGCCCAATGCGGCCGCACACCATTCTGTGCAGTCCGCACAAGAGAGATTCAGAGAAGGTGTTTTCCAGGCCAACAGGCAATGCGGCCGCTTGAGATTTAATGCGGTCTGCATTGGAGTTACTCTAGCTGCAATCGATTTAGTGAGCTTCGCATAGCCAAAGATCATAGAGGTGCTAGTTTTGAAGATTGAAGCCAATGCGGCCCACACTCCATTTCATGCGGACCACACTAGAAGCCATTGCGACCGCACTCGGTTTTGTGTGGTCCGCATTCCCTGAGTTCAGAGAGCTGGAATTTTATGTCAAGATCCCTAGTGCGGCCGCACACTATTTTGAGCGGTCTGCACTAACCCCGTAGGGATATTTTTATCTAGAGTTTTCAGCTTAGTATAAATAGCCTCTTTTCCATTTTTAGGTTAAGCAGATTGTGAGTACTGAAGGTTACGCTCATAACTTCCTTTTCTTTAGCTATTTGGGCAATTTTATCTTCATTTCAACATTGAACCTTCTAGTTTATCATAGAAATTAATTAATATGAGTTATTTTTCATCTATTTCCTTGTTTCTCTCTCCAATTATGAGTAGCTAGACCCGTCAGCTAGGGTTGTGGCTCAACCCTAGTGTAGGTAATTGATGGATCTTATATTTAAAGCTTGATTGACTATGGGTGTTTGATATTTGGGCTAATTCCATGTTTAATTTCTAAATTAGTGGTTGTATACACTAGTTTGTATTTAGTTGACTTTTACTCTTCTTAAGAAAAAGAGACTAAGTCTCTAGAATTAATCCAATAAGGAAATGGGGTGTACTCAAGAGAATTGATAGCTCCTATTAAATGGTTAAATCGAGAGATCATAATACCCGACTTGATCCCCAATTTCTTGTGCAAATTCGCATGCCCAATTGATCTTGAGAAAGTCAATTCGGGCAAAATAACTCAAACTACCGAGAGGTATAAAGTGAGTAGAATCGAGCAATGTTTATATCATACTCCCCAAATGTGTCAATCTAGCTTTAGACTCAAGATTCTATTAATTGACCACCTAGGCGAAAGTCACTACCCTAGTGCCCTTTAAATATTTGAACTTGCAATAGTTTAATCCTATCTCATAGTAGTTTAATTGTGCACCTTAGTTTATTTGAATTAGAATCATAATTAAAACCCAAAAATATGTAGAAATGCAGTTTAGAGCAAATACATAACTCCACTTTAGATAGACACCCAACTCCAATATCTAGCTCTCTGTGGAATTCGATCCCAACCCTAGATCGGGTAAAAGCTGCTTCGGCCTCTCTCGCTACTTAATAGTAGTGCATGGTTGGCCGTGGTCAATGTTCTCTTTTGGTGAAGGTGCCCGAAGTACCACCTTTTCTCCCCATCCTTAGTCTCTCCTCACCGCCTCGAGGTGTTCCTCTCCTATAGATGAAATTGACCTCGATGCATGCTCCCAATGGACCTGAACATTGGGAGGTATCCCTAACATAAAGTCCCTCCAAAAAATAAAGCATATCGAGGTTAGATCACCAAACGTCGGGGGTGTACCACCGATCGAGCGGGAAGCAGAGGAAGAACTCTCCTCTTCTTGGTGAATGGGCTTGGGCGTAGCAGCCATAACTATGGTGAAACAAGAAAAGGGAAATGATAACTTAGGCGAAAGAATCAAATTAAAATGGTAAAAGAGCCGGCACAAGGAAGGAGAGCTCTATGAAAAGGATAGCTGCTCAAAATAGCGAAATCCTCAAGTAAGAGGAAAGCAAACTCATATATAGAGCAAGCGGCGACTGTTTGCCTACCCTAAAGGCTAGCTAATTCTGACTAGTCCATTATCACTTTCAGAGAAGTGTACTAATGGGATCATCTCGGTCACTTCATGGTCATGTTATACAAATGACGCTGCCGTACAACATTCGAGGGGTCACTGATTCCCATATCAACCTAGCCTCGACATGTTGCCCGATCTCGAGGATTTCTGTTGCTATAATGATGGGATCTAAGGAGTTGTCCACACTCGAGATAGTTCCCATTCTCGAGGATTTTTGCTTCTATAACGATGGGCTCGAAGGATCTATCCACATAAACGTAACCTCGATATGGTGCCCGATCTCGAGGATCTCTGCTATTACAAGTGCGCGTTATTCACCCGACTCTTTTTCCTTGAGATACATGAGTCCATGTCAGTTCTCGTTTGAAGGTTATTAATAAAGCCTCAAGGCTATCTTTATTTCGAGTTCAAATGCTCGTTTGATTACTAAGCCCAAGGACCACCCGAGTTCAAGTGTATCCTCGCTCAAGGACTATTTCCAAAAGCCTAAGGTTTTTCTTTATTTTTGGATGATCAAGCAAACTTTCACTCGGGGACTATCAACGGTACCTAAAAGGGCTAAGCTTTATTTTGAAGAAATTCTAAGCCTTGCTGTCATTCAATTCGAACTCAAAAGTCCCAGCGGCCTAAGTTTGTATCAGATCAATCTAGACTTAGTCCGAGGAATGGCAAAGTGTTTCGGGGAATATCATATTAACCAATCGAGAACCAAAAGAATTCCTATGTCCGAGTCCAGTATTATGACTGATCGATAAAGTCACACAGTTGGATTTTTTGCAAACACGGGCAAAAGGCAATCTAGCACAAGACAAATGCAAATTGAAGAAAATGTTGTATTAATTAGCGACGATTACAAAAGCCCACGAGAGGTCCTTACACATAAACAAAGAAGCAAAAAACAACAGCTAAAGAGCCTAAACTACTTTCAAGGGTACATCATCGGATGCAAAATTTGCAAAAATTGTTCCCTCGAGACCCATTTTGACCTTCAGAGAAATATCTTCGAGAGGCTCCTCCGAGACACCTATAGCATATCAAAGAGCAAAAGCTTTTAACAAGTAGGGAAAATTGTGGCTTGGTGAAAAAAATTGGTGAGTACGGGTCTCGTGAGCACTACTATTGTGAAGCCACTTCTTGAGACATTGCACTAGTGTGGGATGCAAAAGTTAATAGATAATCCACCTCACTCCATGGAAAGCAAAAGGAATGACGTGCCACACCATGTTGAAGTGAAGCAAAAGGAAACTGACTCGCTGCCGTTCGGTTTGAATAACCACACTGCCTCTTACTCTTATCTTATTTTCTAGCCTCATACTTAGCATCTATTGCCTAACAACTAGCATAAAAATAAATTACATATTTTTAGAATCACAAAATCAAATCTATTTATAATTACCATTTTTAAGGTAAACAATATTCTTATACATTAAATGATTTTCTTAATACAAATTCGAGATCTATCCAAAAGCTATTGGGTTCCCGGGAACCCATACTCACATCTTTAGATCAGCCCATGAGTCAGAGTAGAACTATCATTTAAGTAGCCTAATTATCCTTACATATGATTGAAAAATTATATCGAACTTATTTAAGGACTCATTTATTTGCACTTAATGAAATTCTGAATTTTAATTATTTTCGGTGAGACGCTAAACGCTCTTCCCTTTCTTGATGCATGTTGTTTTTCTTATAAGCTCATCCCAAAAAAATTACATCTTTCTTTACACAAGGATAAAAGGTGCTTATGGAGTTGAGGTCCAAATTTAAGAACCTTAAGAAAGTTGTATTACATATACAAAATACTATAAGGGTTGTTCAACTAGTTGATCTACTAGCTCCTCCAACAACTGATCAAGAATTTTTAATCCTATGCCCCCAACGATTTCCTTGCAGTATTCAAACTTGCAAATCTCTTTCTGTAGCCAGTTTTTTTCCACTGTCTCTCTGTCTGCCAATCTGCTGAAACCACTCCATATTTTTTCGCAATTTTCAGAATGCTTGTACTCCTTCTTCCATGATTCAGCACAAATTCTTTCACTTTTCTTGGCTTCTACTCCATTATTATGACTTGCAATCAGTTTCAGCTTCCTGTAATTTTCAAGTTCCTCAGTCATTGTTCTCCTTGATCTTGAACTTGTCAACCTAAAGAACTTCTCTGATAGAGACATTCAAATAAAGATGCACATTAGTTAATAAAGAAAAAAAGAGAATGCAACACAATCTAAAATTATGAAGCACAAGCGTAACTACCTGAATTTTGTGTCTCAGCAAAATAAAGAACTGAATTTGGGCTTGATTTCTCTGAATCAGATTGTGTTAGGGGTTTTTCTACAGCAAAACTTTCACGTTTTTTCTTCTTTTTCTTCCTTGTTATCTTTGCTCCTTCATAGTCTTTATCTGTTGATCTAAGGACGTTGGTTGAATCTTTAAGTACTGTAAACTTCCGAGAATCCTTTTGCATAAGGATCACTTTTTCATTAATTACATGTAAATTTTCTTTCTTCTTCAGATCCACGCTCTCCCTTATATTGTTATTCAGCTTCTCTTTTCTTCTCTGCTTTATTTCTGCACAATTATTTTTCCTCTGTTTCGACACAATCTCTCTCCTTTCAAAGCTGAGAATAAAGAAATTCTCATCTTCAAGCTCCAAGTACGTTGGTGGATTTCTCGCTTTTATTTCTCTCAACAATTCAACGGAATTCATAGAGCGGCTTCGGGAGATTGATTTGTTATTGCTTTCCTTTGAATGATCCAAGCTAAAAGGCGGCAGCGATTCTAATCCCATCAGCCTTGCCACAACCCCAGGAGCTTTTAAGGACAGTCCACCGTCAGCTTCTTGGTACGCTGTAGAGAGACTAATTTGATCTGAGGGATGAGTTGGAAGACTGTTGGAGCAAAGAAGGCGACGCAACATCGCAGAAATACAACTTACCTTGGAAGTATAATTAGCATTGCTTGAAGTGGTGGAAACAGAGGATGAAGATAACAATTTCATTATTGTCGACTCAACAAGTGTATGTACGACTAGTGTGAAGGTAACAAGTAGTATTACCGAAAGGAAAAGGTAAGAAAAGCTGGGGTTGGAAGAGTTTGAATCTATCGTTGTTTTTTCTCTTTTTCAAAGATGAGAGAAAACGAGGAAAAGCACAGTGGAGAAAAGTGAGATTTTGAATTGGGGAGAGAGGTGTGTAATGGTAAGGGTGGCGGGCTTTATGTTTGAAAGTTTTAGGCAGTAAAAGAGGGAGTTGAAAAAGAAAGGAAGGAGTATATGTTCCCACGCGGGCCGAGCGGTCAATTTTGATGCTATTTGTCTTCATCAAATAGGACCAACCATGTTACTACTAGTCACTAACATCCACTAGGCTTCCTAATCATAATAGCATCTTGTAAAGGTTGAACCTCCTCCAAATTAATGCAAGAATGATGTGAGTTGCATTTGTTTTTCTTGAGTTCCACAAAATGCTAAACACAATCATTCTCTTTTTTATTTTTTCGTAATACTCATTGTGTTTCAATTTATCTAAATTTATTTGACTGGATACAATATTTAAGAAAAAATGAAGACTTTAGAAATTTATAATTCTAAACAAGTAAAAAAAAAGTCTAGAGTATTTGTGTGGTTA
The DNA here is from genome assembly GCA_032618575.1 of Nicotiana noctiflora. Taxonomy (NCBI): domain Eukaryota; kingdom Viridiplantae; phylum Streptophyta; class Magnoliopsida; order Solanales; family Solanaceae; genus Nicotiana; species Nicotiana noctiflora. The sequence goes on from JASVEL010001167.1 coordinate 152,061, forward strand.
TAAAACTTCTCTTAAGGGTAGAATATGAAGTTTAAGCTAAATTATTTCTAAATTTAAAAAAGGATCATTCTTTTTGGAATAGACAAAAAAGAAAATAAGTTTACATAAACTAAAATGGAAGGAGTATTATTTTATTTTTAGTCTTCTTTAAAATAATAATTTATTTTAAAAATAATTTAAATTTAAAATATTTATTTTATTCTTAATACATTGATTTTGCAATTGTACAAGTGTCATTGTATGTTTAAAGCTATAAGTTATAACTTTTTTTTGGTTTCTCCATGCAATTAAACATGTTCATATAAAATCAACCGGAATGTCCAGTTATTATCACGAAGGTCGCACATTTCGTGTGATTTTAAATATATAATACTATATAAGCTTGAAAACATTGATTTGATATACAAGTGAACAACTTTGTCTCTTTTATTTTAATTTTAGTTTTGTGAAGCGAACAATAATTTTTCATATTTTATTAGACCATGAATCTTTTTTTTTTGTGTGTGTGGTAATTAAGCTTTATTTCCATGTAAATATATACACGTATATCCCCTAAGTTTGGACATTCATCCCCAAACTTAGTAACATTTCTTCTTCGATGTCTATTCAAAGGATAATAGTTGAGCTTTTACAGACTATTCCTCAATTTACTATGACTATAACCTATACAATGAATTTCTAACTATTTGTTTAGTAATATCTTCACTGCTTCTCTTAATCTTTTGAAAATTTCTTCTATTCCTTTTTCAGCAATATGTGATAACACTGCTCGGTCATACACAGCATGTACAACATGGTTTTGGCTCCCTTGCCTTTCACCTACTCTATTGCCCATTTGATCTTCTCATCCCATCCTTTTGGTTCACGACTGATATCCATCCACTTTAGTAGTTTTCTCCATACATCTTCTGAGAAAGAGCAAGTAAAGAAGATATGATTGTGACTCTCCATCTCATGCTCACACAGTGGACATTCTGGACTTACTTGCATTCTCCATTATATCAGTCTATCTTTTGTATATAAACTCATGCGCACTGCCAGTTACATTATAAATTACCACTTTGGACAGCTTCTGTTATTGCATAGCAATCGACTCCAGCTCACCTTCATTCCTCTAATGGAAAATGAATCATCTTGTATTACCCTTTCTATGTCCAAACCTGCTTCATTCAAGTATTTCTCAGCTTGTAGTATCTTCCTTACAATTCAAGAAGCTTTCTTTGCATCAACTTCCCACGATTCCCTTCCTTTTAAATAGTATGCATGCACCAATTTGATCCATAGTTTATCCTTTTTCTTTCCCAAGTTCCATATATGTTTCAGCAGAGTTGTCCTATTCCATGTGTTGAGGTATGTCACTATTAGATCGTAAATCTAATTTTACCACCTTTCAACTTCTTTGAAATCAAAAGATATATGGAAATGAAATGCTATGACCCAAAATTCAACTAGTCGTGATGACACATAACCTAACTCGCTAAGTAAGGCTATTAACAACTATCCAATTCTAATAAAATTCAATGAGACAAATAATAAAAAAACATCTAAATCTTATACATTTTCCAAGTACTAGTAGTACAAAACATGAGCTTCTAAGATTAGAATTTACAAAACCGATAAGAAATAATACATCATTTGTTCGAAATGTACATAAACAGATTTATAGATCTAAGGCTACCATGTACAAGAGGCAGCTATAACCGGAACGCAAGTACATCTTTAAATCCAGCTCCCATCGATCACAGCAACGTCAACATGCAACATCTCTATGCAAGGTAAAGAAGTGTAGTATGAGTACAATCGACCCCATGTATTCAATAAGTAACAAAGCTAACCTTAGGTTGAAAGTAGTGATGAGCTGGAACATAGGGGGAGTCCAATACCAATATCCAACAACAGTTCATATATAATGGAAGTAATAAAAGAAGTAACTCGGAGATAAAATGCTCAGTTCATTCACAGTTCCAGAAAATAGATCCCTTTTTCAATTATATCGGTGAAAACACAAATCTTTTAACGAAATTGTCAAAAATATGAGTAAGTTTGAAAACTGTAAGTTTCCCCATAAAGCTTTCCACAGGTAAATGTTTTATTTTCAAATGACATGAGGAAAATACATCTCTATGCCTATATGTCAATATGTGTGAGAAGTCATGAATGACGTGATATCGTACAACACGAGGAAAATGCATCTTTATGCCTCCATGTCATGTGTGCATGTGAATGCAATGTATCTCAGAGATGAACTCATGTACACACACACTCTCAGAGTATTCAATCTCGCTATCTAAAATTTTTCACCCATCATGCTCAATCATTCGATACGGTCAGTCACTCAGTAATGTATATGGCTAATCTAGCCCAGGAAATATCCATCTCAAATATATACATTGCAACAGCCAATCGGTCCCTCAGTAATCCGGCTCGGGGAAGATCCATCCCCCAAATATAATGCTTCAGGAAAGATCCATCCCTCAGTATAAATCAGTCGTGCTCACTGAGTGGCGATGTAGGATTTCGGAGTGGCTCCTTCAGCCCAAGTGCCATAATAAGCCAGATCGAGACATAATCAATATAGCATACTGCGGTGTGTAGCCTGATCCCATAATAAGCCTGATCCGTCATCAACCTCAATAAATAATAACATAGACTGAGATATGATATGAAATAAATAAACATAACTCAGTATGAAATTATAATTTAAACAAATAATTCAACAACAATATGATCTTAGTGTGTCCCAACAGAATAAGCATGAAGCCTAGACATGATTTCTAACATACATCACAACTCAATAGCTCTAGTACATAAAGATTTTATAGTTACAAATAAGATGAGGTAACTACACAGTACCATAGGAATAACAGAGTCATAATTCACATAGTGCACGCCTACACGCCCATCACCTACCATGTGCACCTTAACACCAAACACGTAACATGTAATTTGGAGTTTCATACTCTCACCACCAAGTTTAGAAGTGTTATTTACCTCGAACAAGCCAAATCCAATACCCAGCAAGCCAAACAATGATCCAAAAATATCATCCCACGTGTACCAACCTCTAAACGCCTCGAAACTAGCCAAAAGCAACTCAAATACATCAAATAATGACCAAGAAACAAACTCAATCGATAAAAGTCGAATCTTTAATTAGAATTCCAAAATCGACAAAAAAGTTATACCCGAGCCCGTGCCTTGAAAGCCAAAAAAAACCTCATAAAATTCGATAACACATTCAATTACGAGTCCAACCATACCAGTTCACTCAAATCCGACTTCGAATATGTTCAAAACTCAAAAATTCACTTTATAAAATCTTAGACAAAACCCCCAAATTTCAATTTGAAATCATCAATCAAATGCTAGAAATGAAGATGGATTCGTGAAATATAACCAAATTGAGTATAGAACACTTACCTCAACCCATATGGTAAAAATTGCCTCCAAAGATTGTCCAAATACAAGCTCTCCAACTCAAAATATGATCGAATGAAACCTTCGATATTAAGTATTTTTGCCCAGCTATTTTGCCTTCTTTTCTGTGTCATATAATCCCGAAACTCGTTTTTGATACCTCCAATATATTTCTTGTGTAATTTCAATTAAGTTAGACTTTTGAATCACTCCACTTAATCTTATAACGAAGGGGATATGTTGCTTTCAATATTTAGAAATAGTGCATATTTTTGAAAACGAAGTTAGGGGCAATGTCGTAATTAATTTAAAAAAGATTTGGCAACCCAAGATTTAAAAAAATGACCATAAAATTTTCATACGATGTCCAAATTTGATAATTCTTTTGTTATGACTCCGTAATTAAAATACAGAACTAATGTTTCAATCGAAACAGAAATTGGAGGTCATTTGTTTAACGTGGTACCATTTATGCTTGAAAAACGACGTCGAATCATAAGAAAAATGAGCGCAACATAGATATAACCTATCTGAAACTCACTCGAACCCCTTGGGACCCCCGTACGAACATACCAAATAGTATCATAACATAGTACAAATCTACTTAAGCCATCAAATCATGCATAACAATATTGAAACGATGAAATGCACCTCAAATCAAACTAAATAAACTTTCGAATATTTGACTTGCAAAAACTTGCGCCGAAACATTCCATACTGGGTCTAAGGGTATAGTCTATTCTATCATATGCTCTTTTTCTAACATATCAAATCTACTTATAATGGATTCAAATTTTGCACACAAGTCCTAACATATCATATGGAGCTACTCGAGCACCCCAAACTAACAGTGCAGATACTCAAAACGACCGATCGGATCATTACATGAAAGATAAACTCAATAAAGATTTTAAGCTTAATAGAAAAAATGACAAATGAAAAGAGAATATTGAAATAGCTCGTACTTATCTTCTTCTTTTTTTTCATTTTTCATTTTTTTTAATTTCTTTTTTATATCAGTTTGTATGTCAAGCATAATTATAAGAAATTTAGTCACTTGAAAGAAGTAAGCGCATGTATGCAGTGAATAAAAAATTAAGATGAAATAAATTAGTTTTATGTCCAAAATCCAAAAAAAAAAAAAAATTACTTGAAGGGGATTACATTATATTTTTGTTTAAAACAAAAAGAAGGAAGCTAGATTAATGTAAGTGATATATATATATATATATATATATATTAAACATTAGATAGATTTGTGTAATTCTCCCTAAATACTGCTCCTACAATTTAACTCAAATTCTAAAGGGATTTTTATCTAGTTATACTATATTAAAAATTTATTTACCTATGCTATTTGTGTTTTGTAGTTTTTAATAAATATCCAGATTTTTCTTACAAATTGTATATATTACTCTTTAAAAGGCTCTCACCCGGTTATGAGTGTCTTCAATTAAGGAATTCAATTACATCCTTTTATTTTCTTCTCTCTTCTCTTCTCTCTCCTTTTTATTATATCAAAATCTATTAATTTACACCAAGAATCTCTATCTTCTCTCTTCCCACCATTGCCGAAAGGTTTATATTATTAAAAAATATTCAGAAATTATATGATAAATATATCATAATTATATTTGAATTGTATTAGATACATCAATGCCTAATACATAATTGTATCATACTTGTATTACAATTGTATCTAACTAGTATCTGGTACATTAATACCTAAAATAATACCTGATACAATACTAATATATTAATATACAATAACGGCAAAATTCGTCATGAATTCACAACTGCTCATAGCAATATGCAAATGAATATACAATTATATACATTTGTAATATAATTCCTGCAACAATTATGATACATATATAATTATAATACAATCGCGATACATTAGTTTTTAAAATTTATGATACAATTGTGATCTTCATCTTATTCAAGTTTCAATCACAACTCTACACTAAAAAATTTCTATATTCGTATTAAAATTATATTAATATTGTATCGAGTATTGTTTTGGATATTGATGTATTATATACAAGTCACATCTCACATACAATAAAAAATTTGGGGAAAAAGAAAACAAGATTCAAAACTTACACAGAACTTAATTTCATAGTAATATTTCAAATTTCGTTTGTTTTATATCAAATAAAAAATATAGTTTTGGGGTGATTAGTAAGAAAGAGAGAAATTAAGTTGAAAACCTTTTAAAAAAAATTGGAAATGCGAGGCGGGGGTGGAGGATATATAAATAAAAGAGAGATTTGGGTGATTATTAAGAAAAAGAGAGAAAAAAAAGAACATAATCTTAAATGTGGGGTTATTGGAAATGAGTTGTAAATGACAAGCTAAAATTAAGGGATCTTGATTTCTTTTTTAAATAATTTTATATATAACTTGTAAATATACATATACAAAGTAATTAATAAGGAATCTAAATAAATATGATAAATAAATTTTTACTATAATATAGTTAGGTAAATTTATCAATTCTAAACGGCCAAGTCACACTCCTCCCCAAACAAAAGCTCATAAATAAAGAAGTATACCCTTAGTGACATGCTATTATTTGAAAAGAGTTATGGAGGACAAAGGAATATTGTCGGAATGCAAACATTAGGGGGATGGAGAGGCGGTGGCCGCACCTCCTACTGTCCCTTTAGCTTTGCCACTCATATTACATTTACAACTTGATGCATGCAACTAGCAGAACACTTTCCATTAACAGTGAAAAGGTTCAGTAATCCCAAGAGTTTGCCAAAGTTTTGACAATCATGTGCAGTAAGGGTTTAAATCTCACCGAAAGATACGATGGCCGCTGAGATATTACTTTATCTGAAACCTAAGTGTTGTTAATTTTGACTCGAAATACATTTGTAATGCTAAAAAAAAGATTTATATTTTTATATATAATGTGATTTTATATCGCGCTGTACTTTAACAATATTTTAACTGTTAAAGTATAGTGCAGTATAAAACCGCAATATATATGTATAAAACATTAAAAATCACGTTACACTATAAAGAATTAAACCGCATTATATATATAAGTGCAGGGTGGCAGTGGCGGAGCCACTCTTGTCCGAGGGGTGTCAACAGACACCTCTTCACCGGAAAACAACATTGCGTAAATAGGTATTTTTTCAAAAAAATTGAATATATATAAGGGATTAACATCCCTTGACACAAGACAAACTCTTAATATAATTGTCAAGGTGGTTCAATGGTTAAAGGTAACTAAAAAGTTTGTTTTGGCCTTGAGGTTTTGGGATTGAATCCTATGCAAGTATTCCTTTATTTTCCTATTTCTTTTCGTTATTTGGTTCAAGTATTTCAATATAAATACTTTAATAGAGAAGTCTTTTATAATTTCTTTTAAAAAATCAACCGTCATTTTTAATAGTTCTTATTTTGTGTTATACGTAAAACAAAATTACATTTTTCTCCTTTTATTTTCAAATTAGAATTATGAGTTTTATTTTATAATTAAAATTTTCATAAGAGAATAATATATGTAGTTTAATCTATTGGTTGAATTATTTTATTTTTGATTTCTTTTTAAATTTAGTTAGTATATAGCCTGCTATCATCTTCGTTGTCGTCGCTGTTGTCTGGTTGAACTGATCTTCGTCCGAATATGCCGAACCACCTGATATCCCCATTTCAAAAAAATTCAATTTATTAGCACTAACTCATGATATAATGATTACAACAACAAAAAATGAAAAATAAAATAGAACCAGTGCACTCCAATGAAAAGGTAACATTAAGAAAAAAGTTCATTTTTCTGACGGGTACTTAGCAGGAGGCGCTAGTGAACGTTAGTGCTTCGTAATAAAATAATTTAATAAGAAATATATCAAAAATAAAATAATTTAACCAATAGATTAAACTATATATATTATTCTCTTATGAAAAGTTTAACTATAAAATAAAACTTATAATTCTAAAAAAGAGTAAAAAATAATTTTGTTTTACGTATAACACAAAATTACAACTATTAAAAATATCGGTTAATTTTTTAAAGAAATAATAAAAGGCTTCTTTATTAAAGTATTTATATCTCACTACTTAAACCAAATAACGAAATGAAACAAAAAATGAAAAAGAAATAGAACAATAAATGAATGCTGGTGCAGGGATTCAAACCTAGAACCTCAAGGCCAATTTAACTTCTTAGATATCCCATAACCATTGAACCACCCACTACTTATGTATAGTGCGGTATAGTATAATGTGGCTTTTTAATGCGTTATATATAGCATTAAAAAAGTATTTTGAGTCGAATCAACAACATTTAGGTTTCGGACTCTACTTTATACGGCTCAGATATTACTTTATATGGTAAGTTTAAGTCTCAATTTTAGTCTTTAACTTTTTTGAATCCCATCGAAAAATTTCATTTTTGATTCCGTAACTATCTTATTAATCGTATATAGTCTCTCCGCTTTAATTTGCGTGAAGCTAATTCCTTTTAATCCGTACAAAAGAATGATCAATTTCCGTACTTAAAAATAATTTACCTTTATGGAATGATTTATGTCATGACCCGAAAATCTCACATTCGGAAGCGTGATGACCCTATATTTCACTTTCTAGGCAAGCTAATATTAGAGTATTTCTTTAGCAAAATTTAACCACTTTGAACAATTTAACCAATTTAACCAAAATGAAGTCCAAAACAAAATACAAAATAACGCAATCTAATATCTAGTACCACTCGGATCTGGGGTCTCAAGTATACGAGCTTCTGCAGGTTCTACATATAGAGTCTAAAATAAATACAACTGTCTCGAACAAGATGGACAGTGAAATAAGGAAAGAAGAAGGGGACTTCAAGATTTGCGAACGCCAGCAGGTTTACCTCGAGCCTCCACGTGTTAATCCGAGCTGATGCACCTCACGGACAGCTGGGACAAACACCGAAATCTGCACAAGAAGTGCAGAGTGTAGTATGAGTACAACCGACCCAACGTACTCCATAAGTATCGAGCCTAATATTGACGAGGTAGTGACGAGGCTATGATAGGACACCCACGTATTAAACCTGTATGGACAAAAATATACGTACAATATAACAATAAATAAAAGTTTAACATGTACTATTGGGAGGGGACATGCGAAAGGGGTCCAAGATACGGTAACTACAGCAGGGAATGATAACAAGAAGCAATCAATAAACCTTCAACCAACAAAAATGAATAAACATAATGAATAAAACTGCACGACATCACCCTTGGTACTTTTATTCTCAGCCTCACTATGAAACAGTAATAATGGTAGCGCGTCACCCTTCGTGCTTTTACTCTCAATCTCCCCATACAATGATAAATACGATAAAACATCACCCGTCCTACTTTTACTCTCAGTTTCATCACGATACATGAATATGACATGCCATATCCTTTGTGCTCTAACTCTCAAATACGGCACGACATTACCCTTCGTGCTATAACACTCTCCTTTACCAAGAAATAATGAACATACAACGACAGGGAGATAGAATAAGCAAGAACAAGCCTTACGTTAACAATAGGTCCACAATACCAACCTTAACTTTAGAAACAATACTCAATTATCACAAATAGCCCATAAACGAGAAAATAACAATCAATTTAATAATTAACTAGTCTAAGTGTGGATGTCATGACCAAAGAAATAAGTAAATACAAGTAACAAGTCACACCCGCATGTTTAAACCCAACAACAACACATAACTCGTCACTTCACATATACATTGTACCAAACATTAAACAAGTAGCAAATAAGCAAACAAGTCCTAATCCTTTAAGTAGAGGTTAACCATAACACTTGCCTCGCTCCAAAATTCGACTCAAAATTCTACCAGGTCCTTTTCCCTAGAATCTGCCTTCAAACCAAGCGTATCTAACCATAATTGACTCAATACTGTCAAATATTTCTAAAGAAATCGATTGCAATGCATACATTTAGGATTTTCACACTTTTCCCTAAAAAGTCAAAAATTGATCCTGGGCCTGTTTGGTCAAAACTTGAGGTTCGAACTAAAATCTATTTTTCCATTCACCCCGAGCCTGATTATGTAATTAGTTTCGAAATCCGACCTCAAATCGAAGTCTACATTCCTAATCTACAAATAGAAAAAAACTAATTCTTCCTAAATCCTTACTTTTCTACCATGGAAGAACAAAGATTAAGGCTAGAGATCAATGGATGATGTTAGAAATGAAAGAAAATGAGTTAAAGTGTACAAACTTATGAATTGATGTTGAGTTTTCTCTTCAAATAGCCCCTGGGCCAAGCTCTAACAGAACGGTTATGAAAAATGGGGGAAATCCTGTGTTTTTGAACATTTAAATCACTGGCCGTCAGGCCTTCTTCACGTTCACAAAGGATCTGATGCATTCAGCTCAAATAGCATACGCGTTCGCAAGATACCCTTTTTGTGAGGCTTACACTCACCATCCTACATGTTCATGAGCCTTGTGTTGCGTTCGCAAAGAGTATTGGTCAGTCCCCCTCCACAGGTCCCATGCATATGCATTTGTAAGAAGCTGGCCACATTCCCAAAGGGTAATTCCCCCATTGCTACGCGTTCGTGACCCAACTATCGTGTTCGCAATGGAGGAATTTACACCAAAATAATACCCAGAACTACGAATCAGAAACCAAATAAAATAAAATTTTCAATAAAACTTTAAAACTTTTATTTTTACAGCCGACTTCTGAATCATGTCAAACTAACTCCATTTTCACTAAATTTGGTAGAATTTGGTGAAAAGTCACAAATATAGTAATGAACCTATACCGAATTCCGGAAAAAAATATAGACCTGGTATCAACAGAGTCAAACATTGGTCAAACCATTAAAATTATTAAACCTTTAAACTTCAAATTTGGAAAAAAGCGATAACTCGAGCTAGGGACCTCCGAATTGATTTGGGACGTATGCCCAGGTCCCAATTCATGATACATACCCACCGGGATAGTCAAAATATGGATCCGAGTTTATCTAGTGAAAACATTGATCGAAGTCAACTCAAATGAATTTTTAAGGCAAAATTTTATAATTTATCAATTTTTAACATGAAAGCCTTCCAGGAAAATACCCAGACTGTGCACGCAAATTGAGAAAGGCTTAAAGAAGCTATCAGAGGCTTCTAAACACGATTTTAGGTTTAAAACTCTAGATGACCTATTGGGTCATCACAATTTATAACCACACAAAATATATGTACCTTGTTTTACACCACAAATTTAAAAGTCTTCTGTCACGTAAATTGAAATGGAGGGAGTCAATATTCTGGAAGTCTTTGCCAATTATTCTCTAATGTACTCCTAAGTCCTATACCTCATTTTTACGTGCAAAACTTCATTTTTAAGCAATCCAACAAGAAACTATATTTTTCTTTTCGAATAATTTAACTTTAAATCTAATTTTATTATGATATACATTGTAGATCATAAGTGTATATCCGTAAAATGGTATAATTAAAACATTTTATGTGGTTTATAGACAAGCAAATTGGTTTGATCCAAAAATAATAAAGAAATAAGACTTATTAATAAAAATTGAAGAATTTGATAAGCCTAGCTCATAGCGCAATATCTACGGGAAAAAATAAACGCAATGACAAGGAGCAAATAAAGTTATTTAATTGAGAGCGTAATTAAAATATAGCATGTGTTTCTCCAAGAATTCGTGTGTTACAATGACTGGTGAGCCCGCTATTTATATCTATACCTAGGGAAACAAGATCCTATGATCAAGCCCCACTTAAATGATAATAAATGAGTCATTAATGAATATGTAACGACATGCCATGCATACAAATATTATTTTAACGATTGCTCATTAGTATTAGAGAATATTCTCTCATTGAATGTTATCTGATGACAAATACTCGATCTATTCCGGTTGAATATGCTCCATTTGGGACTTACCCGATGTAGATTGCAATTGTTATTCCCAATACTAGTTGTTACTTGATTCACCTTTTACATGTCTTCGGTTCCATGTATCATGCTATAATTCGACCATTTATTATAAACCGGTTTTACCCCATACAAATAGTCCATGTGCTTTCCAATGGCATATATTTGTGTTATTGGAAAGTTGGCGGAGACTCCATTCATGGCGGGAAAGTTCATGAAAAGTCTCTGATGATTGAAAGGACGCACGTCTTCTCGTATTTAATATCCCGAACACGTGTTTCCCGACAATTTAACAAATATTTTTATCGGGTTTCGAGATAATCATGATCATAAATTTTGCATTTATAACTTACTTCTACTCATTATTTTACTTTTTACTTCAAAATTTTTCATAAGTCCTTCTTCTTGTTAGCAAAACCAATACTACCCCTTTATTATCATGGCTTCTTTCACTGCATAATGTGGAAACTTTGGCCTTCTCTTCAGTGAAGGTCCCAAGAAAAATAAGGATGTTTTGGTTCGTAGTGCCCGGGATATCGTTGGATCTTCGGGTAATTTGCCATGCCAAAGATATTCGACGAGCTCATTCCTCCACTCCCAAACTAAGTTGGTTGAGTTGGCCTGACAGTAACTGTCCACGTCCAATACCGGGTGCAGAAGTTGGACTACTCTACCAGAAGCATATCCTTTCATCTCTGTTGATAACCTTGAATTAGGCAACGCATCTTCTTCCATATTTTCTTGTCTCGCAATGTGTATGATTGACCATTCCTTGAATCATGCAAGCAATTATTGAACCTTATATAATGTTGCAGACGTTCATCCTTTTGTCAAAAATCTCGTACACTTGGTTTACTACCAGCTAGGAATCACATTTGAGCTCGATGACCTCGGAGCCAAGTTTTCAGGCCAGTTTAAGTTCTGCAACCGATCTCATATTCGGCTTCTTTGTTAGTTAATGGAGTAGTCTTAATGGACTGTCTCACGCTTTCTCCCCGAGGGTGTGACGAAAACTGTCCCGAGGTGGGACCCTTTTACATTGGAAGCTCCATCCTTAAACAAGGTCCATATTTCCGATGTCATTTTCGACACCAACACTGCTTCCCGGATAAAAACAAGACTTAGCAATAGAAACTGAAGAAGATGACAAGTCTGGCTCCGAGCACAATATCTCAAAGGAAAAAAATAAAAGAAATGACAAAGAACAAATAAAGTTGTTTAATTGAGAGTGAAAGCAAAATATAACATGTGTTTCTCCCGAAATTTCATGTGTTACAATGGCTAGTGAGCCTGCTATTTATAACTATATTTAGGGAAAGAAAATTCTATGATCAAGCCCCACTTAAATGAAAATAAAGTAGTCATTAATGAATATGTAACGACAGACAAATGTTAGAGGATATTCTCTCATTGAATATTATCCAATGACAAATACTCAATCTATTTCCGGTTGAACATGCTCCTTTCGGGACTTACCCGATGTTGATTGCAATTGTTGTTCCCGATACTGGTTGTTACTTGACTCGTCTTTTACCTGTCTTCAGTTCTACGTGTCATGGCATCATTCGATCAACAACAGTATAATCCCATTAGTGGGGTCTGTGAAGGATAATGTGTACGCATACCTTACCTTTATCTGTAGAGAAGTTGTTTTCGATAGACTCTCGACATCTCTCCCTCTAAAATCATGGATTGACTCAAACTCACAACCCCTTGGTTGAAAGTGGAGCATGCTCACCATTAAAGAAGTTTTAGTTTTGTTTTTAAAAAACAAAATACCTTCACTTATAAATGTACGGAGTGAGTAAGAACTTCGTTACCAAGGTTAAAAACTTATCATTAAGAAACCATAACAAAAGTAGATGCAGATGTATGGCAAAGTTATAACGTGTGTCAGGAGTGAAGCAAGGAGGTGTACTTAAATATAAAAACAATAGAGAGTTCCTTCTGAAGATGTTGGGGTTGGTGGATGCAGCAGTTTTGTTTGGACTTTCAAGAAAAGCACAGATCCACATAGAGAGTCAGAAGAGGCACAAAGGTGGTCGTAGTGGTTCACTATAAGAGGCCAGTATTTCCCTTGTTCTCCCCTGTTTCTCTTTCTTATTTATGGAATAGACAAGCAACAACTAAGCTTCAGAGCTTCCACTTGTATATTCTCGTTCTATCACTATCCTGTGGTACCGTTTGCATCCTCGAAAACAATTTATGAGTTTGGAGAGGCTAATGATTTGTATGATACGACAATATTTTTCTGGACCATTTTTGGCAATAGTCTCTTTCTAAAGTACTTACTTGTTTTTACATATATGTGGATGCAGTAAATGCAAAAAAATATTATAATTTACTGTGACTATAATTCCTTCGGTTGTATTTGATGTTTCGATAAAATATTAGGCGATCCGGGTGAGGATGTTCGACCCACCTTGAATAACTTAACCAAGTAAAACAAATCATATTGGCGTTATTATACTAGTATTAGAGAAAACAAATCATCTTCCCTAGTTGCTTAGGTAGTAATTAAATTAACTACGTTAAATAATGGGAAGGTACTTGGACAGTCCTCATCTAAGCCTTGCCTGCGCCGAAAGGACAAACGTATTCACCCTCTTTTACTTTAAATTACCATTGTGACAATAGCCAGAATTACAGAAAGAATACTCTTTAGCTAATGGAAGCAAACAATATTTTACTGTCATTTGCTCTCTCTTTGGAATTAACCATACGGTTGTTGAACCAAGAAAGAAAAAAAAGGAAAGCCAAGATTGAAGGAATAGAAATAAACCATGAACCATGAAACAAAAAGCCCTGTTCTTTCTTGTAGTTTTGTTTTCAAGAGAGAAATAATGGGAACACAATCTTATCGACTAACAAAAAGCTCTCAAACCTATTTTTTCAATAGGTTGCAATTATAAAACTGTAGCTAATACCAAGTTTGTGGAACTAGTTAATGAGATTGTTTTGATTTCTGTTTCTCAGTCATTCATCCTTTGGAGCAGATCGGAAGATGTGTGGATCTGTCTGATAGAAAACAATCTCCCCGGAATCGCTAACATAATGATCCTGCTTCATGCTCCTTGTTAAATCCTTAACCAAGTGAAAAGGAATTGGTCCTGATTTCTTGGGTTCCCTGTAATACTTGCCAAGAACTGGCTTTGCTGCTTTGGTCTGCAACATATTTTAGAATCATCAGCAGTAGGTTTCAGTATGAGAATACTAGATAGTACAGTATTACGAATTTTAGAACAACATACCGCTTCTCTCAAGTGATAATGTGGTATCTGAGGAAATAGATGGTGAATAACATGTGTTCCAATGTCATGATGTATGTTGTTAAACAATCCGTAGTCTCTATCAACTGTGGTTAGTCCTCCTCTTAGATAACTCCATTCCTGTTCAATATTTCACCAGGTTTAGCATTTGACACTTCACATACAAAAAAAAGAACAGTCCCGTGTACTAAGTTCCCGCTATGTGCGGGGTCGGGAAAGGGCCGGACCATAATGGTCTATTATTCGCAGCATTACCCTACATTTGTGCAAGATTTTATTTCCACGGCTCAAACCCGTGACCTCCTAATCACATGACAGCAACTTTACCCGTTACGCTAAGGCTCCCCTTAACAGTTCACATACAACATATCAAAATTTTCAAATACTAGATGAGGATATTGATGATGTCTTAGACCTTGCCGCGGTACCAGGGAAGCTTCTTCTCATAACCATGGTGATGCAAGTAGGTAACAAAATCCAGCCACATAACAAAAATCTGAAAACAAGATGCACAGCTCAGCGGCGATTACACAAAAAAAGCAAATTAAGTAGAGATTTGCGTGACTGACCAAGTAAGGAGCGCCATAAATCTTAAACATTTGCAGAGAACCAAAGGCAGTGCACAGATAGACGAGGAGAGCTGCCATGACAGTCCAGCACAGAGTTGATGTAACCACATACTTCCTCTCATGAGGTTGGAACAAATCACTGTATGGGTTGAAATGAGAACCAGATTTTCCTGGACTTCTCTTCATCTGCATCACAGATGTATAACATGAAAGCTTTTGACTAGTATCTACGTTACGTTTCGAATGTAGATAGATGCAATCTCTTACCAGGTACACTGGATATGCCAACAAGGGAAAAGGGATCTTGTATCTTAAGAACTTGGTTGAATAACCCACTTTGTTGTATAGCTTTTCAGTCATCTAGAGGAAAAGAGATTATTATATATTTACTTTATTTATATGGGTAAATAATTGACAGTAATAATCTATGTTTGGCGGACTTTCCAAAATGCTGCCGCAATCGTGTTGGATCCTCCAAAAGTATTCCTCTTGGAGGATCCGACACGCATCTGCCGACATTTCCGGAGAGTAATAATATAAGGAACATACCGGCACCCAAGACTCATCAGTCTCCACATTTCCATGGTTCTGATGGTGAGTTTTGTGGCTGATTCTCCTGTTAGAAAAATGTATCCGTACATTAATTTATGAAAGTAAAACAATGGTAAAAGAAAAAGAGATAAGTTGAAGCACCAACCAGCCATGGTAGGGTACCAGAATGGCAGAATGAAGTATGTGACCAACCACATTATTCAGCAATTGGCTGTCTGAAAAGCTGCCATGGCCACTACAAAAAGAAAAGGGGAAACCACAAAAATAAAGCAACATATTCGAATCTGAAAACAACAATGTTGATTAAGACAAGATAGTTACCAATCATGTCCAAGAACAAAGATTGCCCAAAACATGGTGCCTTGAATAGCCCAATAAACTGGGTAAAACAACCAACTATCCAAATGAATAGCTATGGCAATCAAGATAGCAACAAATACAATGTCCCTGACAACATAGCTCAAGGACCTAAATGGATCTTTAACCCAGCAATGTTTAGGGATGGCATTTCGTATCTCAGCCAGCCTGAAAGGAGGAGGGGCACTGGGGTCGAATTCAAACTCCATCTCGTTAAAGCTGCTCTTATCATAAATCTCACTTATTCCCAGAGACCCCATTGATTTTCGTCCAGAGTCTTCAACCCTGAACCTGTTTTGGGTGGAGAATAACAATGTTAGGTCCAAGATATTTTATAATGCAGAAGGAAACATAAGAATAAAGCAATTATTCCGATATTTTACACCGTCCAAGTAAATAAATATGCTTTTTTCCCCTTACATTTCGGTTAACTAAAGTCATGTGAAGAGAATCTTGAAAAGGTCATTTAACAGAGTATAAACATTTACGGAGAATGCAGATTATGATACTAATATTCTGGGTGAAACCAACGGCTCTTCTTGTTTAGTGGTCACCACATGCAGAGTTACACCATTTTCCCATCTCAGAAAAAGAAAATAAATGGTTAAAAATTGTATGAACGGCGGAGTAATCGAAAAATGGTTTTTTTTTTCCTTTTCTCTAGATTTGTTCCAAAACAAGAACAAAGATCCAAAATATGATATTACAGATAGTCAGAAACACTGTAAAATTTATAGCAACAAATGAACAATTTCTTAAATTGATATAATAACTAGGTATCAAGGAGACAGAGATGGAAGAAGAAAGTTTCCGAGGAAAGTGGAGATTAAGGTAAGCATTTACCTTTTGATAGCTCTCCGTATTTCTCTACACTGCCTCTCCTTCAGTTTCCTTTTGTGCTGTCTAAAAGTATATTTATAGAAATAGAAACTAACCCCGGGGAATATGGGGATACATGGAAGTTAATGGTTACAGGTCAAATGTGAACTATCTAACTCAAGCTTAGGATTTTTTTTAAAACACATTTTTTTAATTCAAGTATTTTTCTTAATTATAATCCGCGCTTGGTTATCGTACCCAAAAAAAATAATATCGATTTTAGAGATAACTATATTCTTATAACCTTTTCAATAATCACTTCTACAAACTGTCCAAAAATTGGTCTGATAAGTTAACCCATAGGGGTGGTTTGGTTACCGGAAAAAGATACTCCCTCTGAGGTAATTTGACTCGTAATGGAGTTTAAAAAAAGAAGAAACTTTTAAAAATTATGGTCATAAAAACTTAAGGGGTAAAAAATTTGTGGGTTTATCATATTTGTGTGGCTATAAAAGCATTTTATTAAGGGTAAATGAATAAAATGAAAGAGTTTAAAGTTAAATTATTTTCAAATGTGTCATTTGTTTTGAATCAGAAAAAAAATGAAAGTACTTTATTTAATATGAAACGGAGGGACTACTAATTTCGAGATAAAATTTGAGATTGTATTGGTTATTACATATTTGGCTATGGATATAAGTTTAATATTGTGCTATTTATACATTATACCCTTTTATAATTCTTAATTTTATGAATGACCTTTTTAAATTTTTTATGTGTAAAAAATAAATTTTTGTATGTAAAGGTAAATTCTCCATGTATAAAAAAAGAGGTAGGATGTAAAAGCCACAAATCCAATTGACATACACTTTATATCAAAAAACTGATGTTGGTTATTTTATATAAATAATATAATAGCTAATTCCATAAAATATCACAGCTTGTCTATTCCACAATTGAATCAAAGTATTCCATAGGGTTAAGCTATTTGCTTGCGTGGACCTTGGTATAAGAATATGGTAAAAAAGAGTATGGCAGTATCGTGGCTCTCTCTACTGCGGTGCACCATTCTTTTTCCCGAGGAAGAGCCAGGATATTTTTTTTTAGCATTTCTGTATAAAAGAAATTCATGAATGGAATAATTAAGATTCTTATTTGAATTACATCCAAATTGTGTTGTAAAAGTTCTTCTGTGTATACATTATTCTTTCTAGATTTCACGATATGAGATAATAATAGATATATTGTTGTTGTGTTATTGTTTGTTGCTTTAAATAAAAATACAAGACTTTACCATTGAAATCAAAATGTATAGCAGTTAACCTTGTTCCGGGAGCAAGGTTTCTGAATGCAGCAATAAGAACAATATTAGACATAAAGCAAAGTATTATTCAGTTTAGGAATAGTGTATAACAATGTTTTAATAGGCGGGGGCGTGAGACGAGACGTTTTACCTTTGACGAGGCGAGACGTAAGCCTTGAGACATGGGGTGTAAGTCCATGGACCTTTAAATTTTACTAATTTTAAGAATTTTAAGATAGTATAAAATAAAAAATAATTATAAAAATTATATCAAAATCATAAAATTATAATAAATAATATATTTAAAATACTAATAATTTATAATTCAACTATGAATAATATAAAAGTATGACATATATCGCAAATTAGTTGCAATGTCGTTACTAGTTACAATTCAACATAAAAAGTAATGTATTTAATACATAATCTTATATGTATCCCTTAAGGAGTAATAAATCTTGAAAGAATTTTGATATTATAATTTGATATTTTTCTTAAAATACTCCTTTTATTTAATATGCTTATATAAAAGCATAATTCATAATTTAAATATGATTCTCTAGCATCATTTATTTTTAAGTTTGAACAAGTTAATAAAGTGACACATAATTTACCATACAATACCACGATAACTTATTATTTTTGTAAATAGTTACTAGCTACTGAGCTATTCGATTAATTAGTATGGTATCTCATAAATATAAAAAACAATATTTAGAAAATAATTATGAAATACTACGGACTACTATAGAGTAAAGACAAACAAAAGTTAATAAATAAATACTTTTTAAATGAAAGATTTATATAAAATTAACTATTATAGTAGCCTTAGTGGATAACGTGCAATAATTTTTATTTTAATTATGACATAAAATACTCTTAAATTAGTGATTAGATTAAGAAAAAAGTAATTTTGATTAGTCAACGATTTATTAAGTAAATTTGAGGATTTACAATGTTAGTTACATACAATTGCATGAAGTTCTATTAGGCGAGCCTAGTACGTTGGGCGTTGGGCGTGTTCGGGGGTAAGCCCCAATGGCCAAGGCGTAAGTCTCACAGAACTAAGTCCCACACATAAACCCAGAGGCGTTTTACGAGTGCTCCGTCCCGGGACGAGCCCCGAGCGAGTCCCAATTCTGCCTTTTAAAATATAGGTGTATAGCATAAGTTTGTCAGAGATTCTCATGTGTTAAAATGATTGTTAAAATAACTATTTATAGCTATACCCAATGAATAAGATCCTAGGATCAAGCCCTTCTTAAATGACAATAAAAGAAGGTCATTGATGAATATGTAAAAATTCTCTGCAACGGTCGATTTCATAATACAGGGGAATATTCTTCATTAAATGGCATCCGATAATAAAATATTCGTTTGCTCTCGTTGACTACGCTCCCTTCGGGATATACACTGATACCAACCAAAGTTGTTGTCCTCGATCTTGTTTTCCACTTGCTTCATCTTCCGTCTGTCTCCGGTTCCATTTGTCATGTAATTATTCAAGCATTTAATATATACCAATTTTACCCTATACATATAATCTCTCTACTTTCTGGTAGCACATCTTTGTGTCACCGGCAAGTTGATGAAGATTCCTTTCTTCGCAAAAAAATTATTGAACCCTTCTGAAAAGTTTTTAACACTTGATAAAATGCCCGTCTCTTTCCATTTAATACACGAACACGTGTTACACAACGATTTAACAATATTTTCGCCGGTTCTTGAGGTAATCATGCCCACAGTATTAGTCGCCTATACCTTTACTTATACGCCTCATTCTTCTTCTTTTATTTCTAACAATTTCATAAGCTCTCCTAACTTTCTTGCATTTACCTCCCTATTGCTTTCATCTCTCTTTGTTCTTCTTCAAAAAACTCTAACATCTTCATATTATTATGGCTTCTTATATTAATTCTTCCAAGAACTCTAGTCTTCTTTTCGGTGGGGGCCCAAAAGAGGAACAAATATAAAGAGGTCGATGTTGATGTTGATCGTCCCACAGTAAGCACCATCATCCCTAAACATCTCAACACCGCCAAAGACTTCGAAGATAAGTTCTCCATATCATTGCTTACAATCTGGTGGGGTGAGTAACCTTCATGAAAAAGGGATTCGCATACATTTACGCGTACCCCTTCACTTTACGTCTGTTTTCTTTGAGTGGGGAGTTTGACCCCATAATTTTGAAATTCTGCCAACGGTGCCACGTCGTTTGAGTTAGGTGGGCCCTTCGTTGTGACAAACGGTGGTCTGTTTGCGGTGGATGTGCCTGGAAATGAAGGATCCTCTCACCTTGGCTCATATGATGAACCTCTACCCCCTCCCCCCCAAGCCTTCCTTGATGGAGCCATAGCCATCATCAAGCATGGCTACCATGTTTTGCTTACCAGGATTGATGACGACAATGACCGTGGATGGATGAAGTGGTTTGTCGTCATTGCTATCAGGGATATCATCCCGGCCACAAATCCATCTTTCCCCGAATTCTGGAATCATTTTACGTAAGTTTAAAGCTTATTTTTTTCTTAAAAAATTGGTTGTTTCATATTTGTCACGACCAAATTTCTCTCCATAGAATATCGTGATAACACCTAGTCTCTAAGACTATGTAAGCCAGTTTTTATAACAATTTAGCTAGTTTTTAATAATAATAATTTGAAATATGGTTTAATATAAGTATCGATACACATGCAAACATAATCATATGTGGCGATAATAATAATAAACTTCCTAAGACTGGTAATACAAAGTCACGAACTCTAGTTGAATACATGGAATGCCATCCTTATGCCTCGTATGATAACAACAGTGAAATGCACTCTTATACTCTGCATAACAACAACCCAATCACACAGCAATTCACATGTACTACCATCACAACCACACAACATAATCAACTAGTATCACAAGTGCCCGTAGACCAAAACTTTTCCATAGATTCCACAATATTAATAATTTCACAACAAATAGCCCACCTCTGAGCACCACATGTATACAATCTCAGTAACAACAACATGAATGAAAGAAGTAACTCAACAAGGAACATCGCCTCCTTTAAACACAACTTCGAGTAAAATAGATTAATTCCATTCGATCACTTCAATTCTAATTAATTATTTAAGGATAAACTCAACATTGAAAGCATCTCCATAAAATGTCAACTCAACGGCAAAAGAAATCACGTAATGGTATAAGTGTTAATAACTCCAAATAAAGCATATACGAGCAAGATCGACAAGCAAATAAAGTGGCATGTAGCTCCAACTTCAAGACAAAGCATATGATCATAGAAATGATGAATAAAGGATATAACATGTGCCAATAATTTCCAATTAGATACATAAAAGATGCCTAAGAGTTTTAACTGGTAGAATTTTTACCTAAAAGCCCAAGTACGTCCTCGTTACCTCACGTACACGACTTTCACATTACACAAATAGCACAAATGACTCAAATCCTAAGGGTAGTTCCACCACACAATGTTAGGCAAGATACTTACCTTAAATCTAGCCAAATCATTTCATAATCATAAATAAAACACATAGGAAACAAATTTCGAATAAAACTTTTAAATGTCAACCTAAAAGTTTACCCTAGGCCCGCACCTCGAATGCCTAAAATTTATAATCCGAATATCTATTTCGATATGAGTCCAATCATACCAAAATTATCAAATTTCGATATCAAATCGTCCTTCAAATCTTCATTTTACACTTTCAAAGATTTTTACAAAAATTCCCATTTTCCTCACTAATTAATGATATAAATAGTTATGGAATCATGAAACATAATAAATTTTGGGTAAAGAACACTTACCCAAATTGAACACGTGAATAACCCCTCAAAAATCGCTCAAAATCGAGCCCTCTAACTTAGAAAGTGATGAAAACAACCAACCATTTGACTTTTAACATTATGGCTAGCATTTCTGCATTTGTGGACAATTATTTCGCACATGTGCTCTTGTATTTGCGTGAAATTTTCCGCATCTGCAGCCTTTACTGACCTGCCCAGGAATCACAATTACGAAAAACCCCTTACACCTGCGATGTCGCTTCTGCGAACCACGAAACATACTTGCAACGAGTTGTGATGCCTTCACCTGCGTGCATTAACTTGCGCCTGCAAAGTCGCATCTGCAAAAAAAGTACACCAGATGTGCAAGACCTCAGCTCCTAGCCATCTCGCTTCTCCACCTTTTTCTCCGCACTTGCGCCCAATGGTCCTCATATGCGACCGCACTATAACTCGACCAACCAGCATTAACCAAAATTGATCCAAACAATTCGAACCTCATCCGTAACTCATCCAAGCCACTCAAGACTCATGGTGTTCCTAGTATTCGAGCCAAAAGTTTTACAACAAAATCACTCTATGATACCTCATAACATAGTCATAAGTTCTAGGTCTCAACGAGCCATTATATATACTCACGACACCTCATTCTTACATCTCAAAATCACAACCGCACGGACAACTCACATGCCAAAATCACAATCCGTCCAACAATAGTCACAGGCTTACAGTCATAATCCTCCCGCCATGCCAGTTTCATACGACCAAGTGGAGTGTTACAACATCTGTCTCTTGGCTTATGTATGGATATTGATTCATTCACACAGCAATTTTCTTCTCGTATCGACAAATTATAAGAGATGTCAACTAGCAACCGTATCTGGAACTAATGATTAGTAGATATTCTTACTGCTAAAGTTGCCGCATTTTGCCATACCAATCCTAGGGAAACTCCAAAAATAGGCCTAGATCATTTGTACAGATAGACTTTTGGTGCTAAGATCCAATGTTGAGTGGATTAATAACTTTGTGTTGATCTACGAATGAGCCTTCTATTTGATTTATAATATACTTCTTCAAGTCTCCATCATTCTGATCTCTCTTTCCTGCCTGTCCAAATAGGCATGATTCTGTAGTCAAAGAAACTTCGTCACTTTTGTGTACTCATCAAACGGCATCCCTTTCAGGGTTGTTCTAACATCGGAAGATTAAAGAAGAACTTGATGAGCAAAATCCGCTAACAAAAAATAGAACTTTTTGAATTCCAATGCCTAGTGTCCCCTGATAGTAGAGCAACTGATTCTAGGGATGACCATTTATCCATATCAAAAGGAAAGGAATTAGTCTGGCAGTAAGAGAGGAATTCCTCTAAGTCACATCATCAATGTTAATAGCATTTATCGATGCTTCTCTACACTATTCTGGTCTCACGATATGGATTCGAACTATTGCTTCTCTTTATTACCGTGAGTATATATGTCGTCCTCCTTATTATTGTCCCCCTAGAATCCAGAGCATTTCGTCGAAATACATCCTATCTCGAGCAACACCTTGTATAGGTTGGACGGATCTTAAAGAAGCAAGCCTCTCTATCAGAGAAAGCCATTGCTTGCTAGACTAGCTAGCTAACATTTTTCAGTTGGTTGTTATGTTAGTTGTAGCACGCCTTCCCTCATTCTCTCACTTTGGAAAGATTTTTCAGTATTTTCTTATGATGACCCGGTTGAGAGAGTACGATACATCGATTTTCGTGAGCTTGGTTTACTTGACCGAAGGGTGAAGTAGAACCTGAATGAGCTGTGGAGAATCGTCATTAGACAATCATGTACCATCCGTTGAAGTAAGTAAAGGGCACAAAGATGCAGATTTGTCCCGCACCCTCTTTCTTTTGTTTAAATAAATACAGTGGTGATTCACATTCCCATTCTAGACTATAAAGAATTTCAAAGATCTTTTATACTGTGCCCAATCCCAAAATTGGTTTTATACATATTACCAGCAGTGAGAAAAATAAATGCAATATCTAAATAGTGATGGAAAATATTAGTCAGCCATCGACCCCAAATTATAGGATCTAATCCTCCATAGAAAGCAAGACATTCCACATATTTTGGCCAATTCAAGGTGAAAAATTGGGTTCTCCCTCAGCAAAGGTTCATACAAACTCAAACTGGATAGAGCAGGATTGGTGGAACCAGTGATCGTCTCACAGGCTCACAATCACAATTTGGCTGGCATGATCACAAACTTACAATCATAATCTGCTGGTATAATCATAGGATTACTTTCATAATCAGCCCAGCATAATCACAGGCTCACAATCACAATCAGCCTGCATGATCATATGTTCAATAGCAACATGAAATGGATAATACCAGAATACATGCGCATGATCAATATATGTCATGTTTCGTACTCATGAGCTAGTATTAGTGGCATGCTATAGTGTATGCTTGTGCAAGTGTATTACTACAGCCCAAATTAACAAGAAATAACAAGCATATCGAATAGCTCATCGAATCAATAGTACAAGTCACGCCAAATGTATGACAAACACAATGGTAGGCAAAACATCACATGAAATTCACCACCACAATGTTTCCAAACCATCACACATAATCCCTGACATTTGCCACCATTATCTCTCCGATAGCCACCGGTATCACTCTGTATTGTAGCCACCCGTATCACTCCACCCTGATAATACCATTATCCACCCTTATCTCTGTTATATCCACCCGTATCACTCCGTATAATAGCCACTTGTATCAATCCATGTAATAGACACCTTTTTTACTTCGTGCAATAGCCACACATATCACCCCGCCCAAACAATAACACAATAGCCACTTGTATGCCATCATTATGCCCTATTGATAACAACAGTAAAATACCACCCTTATACTTTGCATAACAACAACCCAATCACATAACAATTCACATGTACTACCATCAAAACAACACAACATAATCAACTCGTATGACAAGTGACCTAGACCAGAACCTTTCCATAGATTCCATGATATCAATAAGTTTAGAACAAATAGCCCACTACTCAGCACAATGTGTATAGAATCTCAATAACAACATGAACAGAAAAGTAACTTAGCAAGGAACAACACCTCCTTTTAACACAACTTCGAGTAAAATAGATTAATGTCATTCGATCACTTCAATTACAATTAATTATTTAAGAATAAAATCAATTGTGAAAGTATCTCCATGAAATGTCAATTTAACGAGAAAAGAAATCACGTAATGGTAAATATGATAATAACTCCAAATAAAGCATATACAAGCCAACTCGGCAAGTAAATAATGTGACATGTAATGACAACTTCAAGTAAGGCATGTGAGAGTAGACATGGAGAATAAAGGATATAATATGTTCCAACAATTTTCAATTAGATACATAAAAGATTCCTAAGATTTTTTACTGTAGAATTTCCACCTATAAGCCCGAGTACGTACTCGTCGCCGTGCGTACAAGCTTGCACATTACACAAACTAGCACAAATGACTCAAATCCTAAGGGTAATTCCACCACACAAAGTTAGGCAAGATACTTACTTTGACGAATCTAAATTGATACTCTAAAATGACCTTCTCAAGTGAAACAACATTCGGACGGCTCAAATCTAGCCAAATTGTTTCATAATCATAAAAAGATCATTGGAAACAAATTATGAATAATAAAACTTTTAAAATTCAACCCTGGGCCTGCACCTTAGAAGCCGATAAAATGTACAAAATTCGAACACCCATTTCGATATGAGTCAACCATACCAAAATTATCAAATTCCGATATAAAATCTTCCTTCAAATCCTCATTTTACATTTGAAAGATTTTTACAAAATTCCCATTTTCCTCACTAATTAATTATATAAATAGGTATTGAATCATGAACATAATAAATGTCCTAATAAATATCGGATAAATAACACTTACCCAAATCAAACACGTGAAGAAGTTATCAAGACTCGATCAATACCGAGGTCTCTAACTCAGAAAGTGATCAAAATAACCAAATATTTGACTTTTAACAATATGGCTAGCACTTCTACAGTAAGAGAACGATTCTGTAGATTCATCGAGGGGTTGAACTATGGTATTAGATTCAGCATAGCTCGAGAGTTGGAGATGGATACTCCATATCAATAGTTGGTAGAGATCTCGCGAATGTCAGAGGTTATGTGAGGCCGTGAGAGAAAGGACAGAGAGACAAAGAGGCCTTGAAATTTTGGATGATATAGTAGTGCCCGTGCTCCAGCTGAAGCCCGTCATGGCAAGGGCTATGTGAGAAATCCAATTCATTTAGCACTTCCAGCTTCTAGTGGTACTTCAACTATTCTGAGGCTCAGGTTGCCCATTTTGCCCAGCCACTATCCAGTGCACCTCTTGTATAGGGTGCCTTAAATGGCCAGTCTAGCCAACTAGGACCCATTCAGTGTCCACAACCACACCCACTGAAAGCTTGTTTTGAGTGTGGCAATACCAGACATATGGTGATGAACTACCCCAAACTTAGAAAGGGTATACCTCCACAGACTACTTAGGCTTCTCGAATTCCACCTAGTCCATAGACTTCACATGTCATGGTTGCTACTCCAGTTGCCGCTTCACCTGCATAGTCAGCTAGGGTTGGAGGTCAATCAGGTAGAGGTAGCCCTAGAGAGGGAGGTCAGGCAAGATTCTATGCTTTTCTGGGTTGGACAGAGGCGGTTGCATTGGATGCTGTAATCACAGGTATGGTTCCAGTTGTCATCGGGATGACTCAGTTTATTTGATTCGGGATCCACTTATTAATATGTGTCATATTACATTACTTCTTATTTGGATATATCTCATAATTCTTTGATTTTTCCTGTATGTGTGTCTATGCTTGTAGGAGATTTTATTATTGTGGATCTACCGATCATGTTTAGTTGTTATTGGTGATTTTGAGACCAGAGTGGATCTATTGTTACTCAATCTGGTAGACTTTGATATGATTTTGGGCATGGACTAGTTATCACCATATCACTGGATTATCATGCGAAGATTGTGACATTATTTATTCCAGGTTTGACGCTAATGGAGTGGAGAGGTACAATAGATTATATTCCTATCAGGGTTTTGTCCCTCTTTAAGGCACAAAAGATTGTTAAGAAAGGGTTATGAGGCATATTTAGCCTTTGTGAGGAGTGCTAATACTCCTACCGTGAAGTCAATTTTGCTAGTGAGAGATTTTTCTGATGTGTTTCTAGTAGACCTATCGCGCATGCCACTTGATAGGGATATCGATTTTTGTATCGACTTATTCCTAGGAACTCAGCCCATTTCTATTCCACCATATTGTATGGCATCAAGGAGTTGAAATAATTAAAAATAACAACTACAAGAGTTGCTTGATAAAGGTTTCATCCGACGTAGTGTGTCACCTTTGGGTGCTCCGTTTATCTTTGTGAATAAGGATGATGGTTCTGTGGATGTGTATTGATTATAGGTAGATAAACAAGGTTACAGTGAATAACATGTACCTATTACTGCTCATTGATGACTTATTTGACCACCTTCAGGGTGCCTGAGTGTTCTCAAAGATTGATTTGCAGTAAAGGTATCATCAACTAAAGATTTAGGATCTTCATCTTTTGAAGACTGCTTTCAAGACTCGGTATGAATACTAAAAGAGTTCCTTGTGATGTCATATTGGGCTGACCAACACCCCAGTATCATTTATGCACCTGATAAGTAGTTTATTTTAGCCATATCTTGATTCATTCATCATTTTGTTTATTGTTGACATCTTGGTGTATTCCGTAGTCGGGAGGATCATAAGCAATATTTGAGGATCGCACTTCAGACCTTGAGAGAGAAGTGGTACGCGAAATTCTCAAAGTGTGAATTCTTTCTTGATTCGGTGGCGTTTTTGGGTCATGTGGTAACCAATGGGGGTCAAGGTAGATCTGAAGAAGATTGAGGCAATTCACAGTTGGCCCAGACAATCTTCAACTACTAAGATCGGAGTTTCCTTGGTTTGGTTGGATTTATTTATTATTTCATAGAGGGTTCCTCGTCCATTATTGCACCTTTGACAAGATTGACCTAGAAGGGTTCTCCTTTTCGGTGGTCTGAGGAGTGTGAGGCAAGCTTTCAAAAGCTCAATGTTGCTTTGTCTATAGACCTAGTGCTGGTGTTGCCTACACACTCGGGGGGTCTTATACTGTGTATTGTGATGCGTCACATATTGGGCTTGGCGCGATGTTGATGCAAGATGGTAGGGTGATTGCCTACGCATCTTGACAACTAAAGGTTCATGAGACAAACTATTCGGTCCACAGCTTGAAACTAGTAGCTATTGTTCACACATTGATGATTTGGATGTATTATCTGTACGGTGTCCCATGTGCGGTATTTACCGACCTCCGGAGTCTCTAGCATCTGTTCAAGCAGAAAGATCTTAACTTGCGACTTTATCCAGGCACCCTGAGAGTGCTGAGAGTATGATTCAATAACATTATGCTAGTCAACGCAAGAGTGCTAAGACTATGATGGAGGGGTACTTGTGTCAGACACTATGAATGTGATGAGATTGTGTATACTTGTTGATTTTAATGTAAAATTATTGATTTGGCATGTATATTTGACATGTAGGCATAGAGTTTTATTTTTCTCATGCTAATTACTAATTGGTGTCTCTACGTGTGGTTTAGAGCTTGAAATTATAGTATACCTTGATAAATCTTTGTCTACGTTATTTTTCTGAAAATGTTGATGCCTTGACTGACATCCCGAAAAGTATATCAAAATTCCAGTCTATAGTGATTTGTTGGCAGGCCTGATAAATGATATCCCGCTTTATTTCATACTATATTCATACTTCATACGCTTACTGAGTTGTTAGTAGAAGTCGAACCCTCTACACTACTTCTTTGAGGCTAGACTTGATACTTACTAGGTACCGTAATTTATGCTCATATTTTACTTCTACATATTTTGTGTAGGTTTTGAGACTAGTATTCGCGGTATCCTTGCACTGAGTAGGAGTGTTATTGGAGGCTTCGTGATGAACTACTTGGCATGAACAATTCACACCATATGGAGTCCCTTTTCCCTAATTATCTATTTAGATCTATGTATTTATTTTTAGGACGAATGTGTTTATTCAATTAATTCTAGTTACTCTTATTAGATTCTCGTGATATAGTGACACCAAATTTTGAGCGTTGTAGACGGTTGTGGTCGAGTTTGGACCTTATCATTGATTATGTAATTATAATGTTGAATTGAGATTTATTCCACATTGTTATTTACATCATGAAATAGTTAGATAGTTCAATAATAGGATTCTTTCACTACAAAAAATAGTTAGAATTAGATATGAACGTCGTCGATAATCTATCGGTAAAATGCTCGTAGCTAGAAGAATTTTTTGATAATTTGTTGT
Source organism: Nicotiana noctiflora (assembly GCA_032618575.1). Lineage (NCBI taxonomy): Eukaryota > Viridiplantae > Streptophyta > Magnoliopsida > Solanales > Solanaceae > Nicotiana > Nicotiana noctiflora. The sequence continues at coordinate 181,495 of JASVEL010001167.1, forward strand.
TGTCGCTAAATGAGATTTTAGCGACGGATTTTTCTGTTTACCTACAAAATTTGTCTGTCGCTAAAATTTAATTTTTTTAGTAGTTTTTATTGCTATTGAGTGTTGCTTGCTTTGCGAGCGGTGTCATCACATCCTTTGATAGGACTTTGGTTCGTGACATTGAGATCGTTTTAAATTGAAAATAATGTTTGATTTTATATTCTATCATAATATATGTATACAAAATATATTGCGGTTTATGAAAAGAGTCCACTAGTTTACGACCTTATCTATTCTGATAAGAAAACGTTCTTAGTTCATTTCGATAGATAATAAATCTCCAAAATTCGATGTTGTAGGTTTAAATCATACACAAGAATTTTTTTCTTAGATCGAATTAAAATAAAATAGATTTATTCAATAACTTTCACAACAATTAAAAGTTGACCTCCATGCCTATGAATGAAAGAAAGGAGGAGAACAATCAAAAAGAGATGTTAATTAATAAAATGACCAGCTAATTACCAAGCTTATATTATAAATATGCAGTTACAAATAATCAAGCCATAGTAATAGAAATTCGACCTAACACGATTCCAAATAGAATAAATTCAGTCATTTCTTTCGGAACCTAAATAGTAATCTAAATTGATATGAATCTCAATGAGAATGAATAATTGATAATTGATAAAGTAAGTAATGTAAAATACATGTAATCCCGCAGAATTTTTTTTTATGAATTATTCATTTTAAATATTCAGTTTAAATAAGTTGTACCTTATTCAGACCAATTAATAGAGGTAAGGTTATAGTTAAAGCCGTTAATAGAAAATCAAAATAACTAGTTTAGTAAGCATGAAAAGACTGAATTAAATGAAATATATTTTCTTGTACATTTTGTTTAAACATCAGTTACCTAATTTTCAGACGTTGCAAAAAAAAAAAAAAAAAGGATTGGCAAATCTCAATTTGACTTAAAAAAAATTGAATGAAATTTTTTTTATTCATCTATTATTAATGGTAGATCACACTAACAAAGATAAAGTGACAAGCACATAAAAGAAAGGAATTTTTACCTAGCTATACTATAGTAAAAACCTATTTACCGTATTTATTTAGGTTCCTTATTAATTACTTTGTATATCTATATTTACAAGTTATATACAAAACTATTAAAAAGAAAAAATTCAAAATCCCTTAATTTTAGCTTGTCAGTTATAACTCATTTCCAATAACTCCATCTATATTTAAGATTATGTTCTTTTTTTTCTCTCTTTCTTAATAATCACCAAAAATCCGTCTTTTATTTTTATATTCCCTCTCGCATTTTCAAAAAAATTTCTTTTCCAAAAATTTTCAAACTTAATTTCTCTCTTTCTTCCTAATCACCCAAAATCTCTTTTTCTTATTGATATAATGCAGATGAAATTTGAAATATTGCTATGGAGTCAAGTTCTGGGTAAATTTTGAATCTTACTTTCTTTTTTTCTATTATTTTTATTGACTTGTATATGAATACCCAAAACAATACTCGATACAATACTAACACAATTTTAATGCGAGTATATTAAATTTGTAGTGTAGAGTCGTGATTGAAACTTGAATAAGATGAAAATCATAATTGTATCACAAATTTTGAAAAATTAATGTATCGCGGTTGTATTATAATTGTATATGTATCATAATTATTAGGAATTATATTACAAATGTATGCTAATTGTATATCGTTGTATATTATTACGAGCGAGTACATGACAAATTTCACAGTTTGTATCACGAGTACGATAATTGTATATTAATTTATTAGTATCGTATCAGCTATTAGTATATCAGATACTAGTTAGATACAATTGAAATACAAGTATGGTACAATTATGTATTAGCCATTGAGGTATCTAATACAATTCAAATACAATTATGATATATTTATCATACAATTTTGAATATTTTTTATTAATATAAATCTGTCGGAAATGGTGGGAAGAGAAAAGAAGGAGATTCTTGGTGTAAATTAAGAGATTTTGATGTAAGAAAAATGAGAGAAAAGAGAAGAGAGGAAAAAAAGAGGAAAGGATGTAATTGAAGACACTAATAATGGGGTGAGAGCCTTTTAAGGAGTAATATATACAATTTGTAAGAAAAAATTAGATATTTATTAAAAACTACAAAATATAGAGAATATAGGTAAATAAGTTTTTAATATAGTATAATTAGGTAAAAATCCCTAAAAGAAATTGATTTTTCATTTGTAACATTCACCCATCCCGCAATTCTAATCAACTGATTCATTGAGTAACTCTTGAGCAAACTATTAAACTAATAAAAGTTATATCATGTAACTTCGTGCATAAATAAAATTTGAATATTTATAATATCAAAATATAAATGATTATTTATAGTATATTTAGACTTGGTTATCAAACTAAAATAAAGCTTAAATGGGGCATTATTTGATATCTTCAGTCTTTTTTCTGTGTATACATGATGTCGTTCTCGTATATGTATTTCTTGTCCTCTGGGTAGTCAGGTTCCCCCTTTTTTTTTATGAGGTGTTTTTTTTCTTCCTTTGTTTTTGTAATTTATGCGAACAAAGGGGTTCTTTTAGCTAAGCTTGCCTTGGTTTTGGTTTTAACAGATGAATTACCCCTCCTCCTTGTTCATTTTTTAATTATTGTTATTATGTAAATAATCTCAGTATCTCAAGTAGGGGTTGCTCTGATCCCCGCTTCCAATCAAGATGTCGTAAGTTCGAGTCTCCCCAAGAGTAAGGTGGGAAGGATGCCTTACCCCCACTAAGTAGGGGTATATTGGGTTGTTGTATCTCAAGTACATCCTCCCTTTCATCTAGCTATAGTTCTTTGTGCCGAGTTTTTATTTGGAAACAGCCTGGATTACTGTTGTATCTCAAATACCTCCTCCCTTTCATCTAGCCATAGTTCTTTGTGCCAAGTTTTTATTTGAAAACAGCCTTTCTACCCCCACTAAGGGTAAGAGTGTTGTTGGGGTCACTTTTTCAGCATCATAGCGTTCCCATATGTTAATTCCTTTATTGTCTGTGTTGGTTTTTTGTATGCTAATTTCAAATTGCGTCAAACTTGAATGTGAATTGGTATATCGAGTGGCCATAATCACCCGAAAAGCCATAATCAAGATTCAAGAGAAATCAAGCATGAGTGGGAAGGAAACTTAAAAACTACCTAAGGCCATGGAACAAGGGAAAGCAACTGCCATAACAATAAGATGTTAATTCAACTCCGAGCATTTATATATACATTAATTAAATATTTTGAAAGTTTAATGTACAGAATATCTAACTTGTGACTTGCACAGAGATGTTTTCTTTCACATAAGAGTCGATCATCACGTCAAGTTTTCTTTCAACTTAATGAAATTTTGGTGGTAAAACCAACTTGGATTTAGGATGCCTTCTTGGATTTATACACTTTGGCGCAGAAAACATAGATTACTAAGTTGCAGAAGCTAAGTGCAGCCAAGAGCCAGAAGAAATAATCGAGATGCCCACTGTTTAAGTTGTTTGGAATCCATCCAGGTTTGCCACCTTGAGTTGTTATGGATGTTACTAGAGTCAGTATGAAAGAGCTCAAGTAATTCCCCAAAGAAGTAGTCATCAGCGACAACGCACTACACAAGCTACGCATGGCATCGGGTGATTGATCATAAAAGAACTCAAGCTGCCCAATGAATGTAAATATCTCAGCTGCTCCCAATATAAAATATTGAGGAATCTGCCAAAAGATACTGAGAGGTACTGCAACGGCTTCATCAACTAAATCAAGGTCTCTTGCAAGTTGTAGACGCTTGATCTCAACAATAGCAGCAGCTGACATGCACAACATTGAAAGGAAAAGGCCAATTCCCATTCGCTGTAATTCCGAGAATCCCCTCTCCTTTCCAGTAAACCTCCTTGCAATTGGAACAATGACTCTATCATAGACTGGGACCCACACAATAACACTGATGGTATCGAAAGTTGAAAGAGAGGCCGCAGGAATTTTGAAGGAACCAACGGCAGTGTCCATCATCGACCCTTGCTCCACAAACATAGTAGACATTTGTGCATAAACAGCAGAAAAGACTATTCCAGTTGCCCATATTGGGAACATGCGGATCAAAATTTTCAGTTCCTCAACCTGCGTGACAGTACAAAGCCTCCAAGTATTTGAATAGTCCCCAGTTTTTAATTCGACGTCTGAAACTACAGCAGCTTTGTCAAGGCACCTGAAGAAGATAATGTTAGAAGATCAAAAAGCACACTAACTCTAACCCTTGCAGGAGAAATTATTTTCTCAATAGCTCCAAGTAGTTAGAATTGATCAGCCTTATTCAAGCACATCAATTAAAATCTTGCTTATCAGATAACTTTCCTGGTGAAGGAGAGAGAGTTTGACAAGCTAAGAAAGTCATGTTGAAAGCACGCGTCAGAAAATGCTCAGATCTTCAAAAAAAAATCCAACTATTCAACACGGTTTCTTTTTACACAAAGTTTTTTTTTTCAGAAGAAAAATTCATAAATTTTTTGCAAAGGTAGTCGGTTGTCCAAGCGGCTAAGATGTTTGGCCATGTAGCATAAACTGATTTTGTTTACTTTATATGAAGCTATCATTAAGCTTTGAATCAATACATGTTAGAGAGAAAAAGACAAAGAGAAAAAGACAAATCCGCGTGCTTAGAAATATGTACAAGAGAACCAAAAGATAGACATAAACCATCAAGAATAGAAAATAAAGAACAACAGAGGAGAGGAATGAAAGATTACACATTCCAAAAAGCAACGATGCACAAATATGCTAAGTGAAATTTGAGATTCTTTCGAAAATATACACCAAGTAGTCACTAGCTAGTGAAGTAAACATACTGAAGTGAAGATTGAAAAGAACACAGAGGAGAAGAGAGTGGAATACACAAACATTTCTCTTTGGCAATAAGAAAAATATTAGTACCTCAGTTCATCAGTGTGCAACAGCTTTCGGCTTCCTTCAATTGCAGAGCTCTTGTCTGGAGTTTCATAAAGTAGTGTACTATCCTCGGGGACAGACAAGTTCCATTTGTGGAATGCTGCAACCAAAACCTGGCACATTCTAGTGAGGGGACTTCCTCCAGGCTTCTGAAATCTGTAGAGTGGTGTACCGAAAAAGAAACTTGCAATGGCAATGCCCATGAAAAGTGCAGGAAAGCCAAACCCAAGGCCCCATCCGGCATTTTCTTGAATCCACACAATCAAACTGCTTGATATCAAAGCTCCAATGTTGATAGAAAAATAGAACCAATTGAAGAAGGAACCCTTTTTAACCCTCTCTTTTGGATCTGTGTCATCAAATTGATCAGCACCAAATGACGAGACACATGGCTTAATACCACCAGTTCCAAGAGCAATCAGATAGAGGCCCAAAAAGAGTATGACATATTGGGCTGGAGTTGCTGCTGGGCACACAGAATCCATACATTCAGGGGGCTTAAAGGCAGGAACTGAAGCTGATAGTGTCAACGTGCACATACCCTATACAGCCAATCAAAACAAAAAAAAAAAACATGAAGTAGAAAGAGTAAGTCCAGCAAGCAGATGCACGAGAAAGAACGGCTGCAAGAACAGGATATGCATCATAATTCATGTTGCACTAGAGGCTAGAGCAAAGGTAAAAAATCAGTTGCAAAAGGGAGATAAGGCAGTAGACAATCAGGTTCCCGCTCACAAGACAAGACATGTATTTTACTGTCTCACTTGGACTAGCTGTATTAGTTGTAAAGATGAGACCTCTCAACATAACAGTTCTAAAGAGGCAAGGCACTGAGCAGATATACAGCTATACTTTGATACTTTCTTCCCTGTTTCCCAACTTTAGTTTGTTTAAAACTTTGTAAATATCACACTTCACAAAGTTGTGATAAGTGCCATATCACAAAGTTGATAGCTAAGTTAAAACAGTATTAGAGGGTAAAGCAGATCTATTTGGACCAGTCATAACAGGAAATTAGCACTTAAGCAGTTTTCCGAGAAAGTGTCTCTACCTTCCTCAAAGTTGCAACAACAATATGCAAACCTAGAACCAAGGTCACATCATTTGGTACCACAATTGTACCCACCAATTATAAAGAAATGAAAAAAGTTAAATATGAATAACTTGACTCCGTAGTTTCCACTATATTCCTCTTTTCTTTTCTTCGTAATTTATTGTGTTACAGATAGGAATGAAAAATATTTCCAGATATCTAAAATTCCCGAGGAATGCCATTCCATTGTCTATTATAATGCTCCAGATAGGAATGACAAACTAACTGATACACAACAGGTAATCAAATGTGCAAATTCAGTTTGATTGTCATCTAAATGTCTGCACAAGAATAACCGCAAAGTTGAATGGCCAGCCTGCACCAGTACATCTTCTGTTTCACCAAATTGTACAAGAATAAGATTCACCGAGATCAAGGAAAAGGTGAAGGCCCACAAAACCATTAGCCAGACCTTACATTGAGCTTCCTAATTAATATAAAGAGGGAAAAAAGGTCAAATTTTCCCCTTTACCATCCAAAATTGAGTAACTTTGCAGTCCGTTAGACTTCTGGTATAATATTACTCCTGCCATTAGGAAAAAAATCTCATTTCTGACAATGACCGTTACAAAGCTCTAACCTGAGTATAATCCATTGTCAAAGGTTGAGGATTAATTTAGACCTTTTTCCTTGAAGAATTTGGATACGCCGAGTCCACCCTTTTAGCCTAAGAGCTCTGCTAATGGCAAGAATACGACACGACTTGCTAATGGCAAGGGTATGAGTGAATCAAATATCTAACCCGGGGGGGGGGGGTAGCAATTAGTATAGGAACAAATTCAGATCTTTTCCCTAACCAATACAGTTTCAACTATTTCTAGGAAAACATCAAAATTAAGTATGTCAGAGAAACTCTCTGGTAGGAAAGGGAAAATGACAAAATATGAATACGCAAGTCACAAGAAGATAATTTTAAAACCATCTTACACACACCATAATTTTGTATTTTCTCTAAAATGAAAGTGAGATATTTACTATGAAGTAGATCGTAGAGAAGGTAGCAATTGTCCAATATCTTCCCCAGTATGCATCTGCTAGCACAGCTCCAATTAGAGGAGTTAGGTAACAAGTGCCTGCCCAGGTGGTGACATTTCTAGCAGCTGAGACATTTCCCTCATGTAACTTTGTTGTAAGATAGGTAACAAGATTAGTAGCAATGCCATAGTATGCCAAACGTTCACAGCATTCATTACCTGACACCAAGGTTAGCAAGCAAATCACCCACACTGTAAAACAGAGTGAGAAAAGCGAAATCTGAGTCTGACATACCAAGAATGAAGGGGCAAGCTCTCCAGTTCCCAGTCTCACTCTTCAAAACAGGATTACCCTTGATATCAACAGAACCATCTCCAGTGTAGAGTCCACTATTCTCATCCTGAAAATAGGAAATTATCAAGAAAAGAAACTTGAAGAGAATCGCATTCACATCTGCTTATCATCTTCTATATCAAATAAGAATGATAGACTCCATGCTTTGACATGTGGAAGAGCCAGAGTACTTATAAATGCCCAGCTCAATTTTGTAAAACAAAGATCTATATAATAAAAGAAAATATACAGCAGCTAAGTTGAAGACCAATGAAACTAAAGGGGCCTCGCCAAATAGTTTCGCTGCCTTTTTTTATTTTATTAAGAACTTATTTCACCTTGTTCCTTCTCCAGTCAATTCTTTATTTCATATTTTGCGGAATCACAAATCTTTGCAGATAACCACTGAGCAAAGACGGAGAAAAGATGTGACAGATTACTTTCATGACAAAAGGATTCTAGAGGCTGGGGTTTGAACAGTGTAGAGTCTAACAAAATTTAGGAACATCATTTAATGCTTTTCCTTGAAAAAAGTTAGATGAAGGGGCTGTTGATAATATATAACTTTCATGTTAAAAATCTTTTTCCAGTATGGACCTTTTTATCAACAATGGGTCCTATTCTACATTTTCTTTCTTGAGAATGATGCTTTGTACTGTTTGAAGGAAGAGACTTACTCGGTAATGATCAGTTACAATACAAGTATAATAAAACATCATCTCTGTTCAGGAGTGGAATCACCTTGGTTGTAGAGGTGTCATCCGACACCGCTTCATCGAAAAATTTAGTAAATATATGCATGTAAATAGTATATAAATACAAAATTTTGTTAAAAATGCGTAAAATGACCCTGTTTGTCACAACTTGCACTTTAGCTCTCTTGGTCGGTTGCCTCCATTTTCTTGAAGAGGTCATGTGTTCGAATCTCCTAGCAGTCATGTTCTTCTTATGATTTTTGAGCCCCATCTTCTTGGATTTTTGTATGGCTATTTGGTGCTTAAAATGTGTTTTATTAATATATTAAATGTTGAAAGCGCTTACAAAAAGTTCTGCATACGCCCTAGTTTGTGATGGTTCATATTGCTCCTACACTTAATTTCAACTGCCTAGATTAGGAATCCATTTATTAGGACTTCTACTTGTTCCCAATTTAAGATAATGAGCTCTCTTTCTAGTTAATTTTCTACTCAACCCACCTTTTCACTTTTCCAATAGTAGAATCTAGAACTGGGAAACTAGCAAAAACATGGCAGAGTCATAATTTGCGATTAAGCCAAAATGAAAATTCCTTAAAGTTTGACCAAAGAGGAAACAAAATTAAAAGAAGATCAACCAAACACAAATTTTGCCTTCTTAAAGAAAAAACACTGCTCCTAATAAAGAAAAGCATCGAACCCCCCGAATGGAATTCCCAAATAATAAACTATTCAATATAAAGTGTGCGAAAATTGAAAAAGAAAATCGATATAGAAGTAACTAAGGAAAAATTAGAACCTCTAGAATCCCATCTTCAAGAAGAGGTGTTGCTTCTGTTTGAGTACCCATGCACACACCTTCAAGTTGATGGATCTCACAGTTATTATCTACGACTAAAAATTGAGAATTTTTGCTTTGAAGAGATCCAAACACAACGCAAGAAAACAGACGAATGCGGTAGAGGTGGAAATAGAATATGGGTCCAATTGGGTAAAGCCGTAATGGGGAAATTATTGGGAAACGTCTCCTCTAAATTAAGATTTTGGTCAATAATGCCACCTTGTAGTTTACAATCTCACTCCATGTTTTTCCTATTTACACAGCACACCCTCTCTTTTGTCTTTTTCTCCTATTAATCTGTTTTTTTTTTTCTTTTAAATTTTCAATTTCTTTTGTTGGTCATTAGTAGTTTCCTCGGGGTAAACATGATTTCATTAGAATATCAAATATTGTACTATCTAACATCTAACAAGGGAGAATAAGCAGATAGCATGTCACATCACATGCCTACTTGGGATTTAAAGGCAATCTAATCTTTTCAGGATAAATGGAGTAATATTATCGACTAAAGTGTGTATTAATAAATAGCCCCGGAGAGATGTACTTAGATTTTGAAAACGTATGGCTTCATCGAATACAATTGTCTGCATCATAGTGTGTAACGATACAACTAGTCGTTTTGACTTCTAACATTCTGGTTTGCAATTCGAGATATTAATAGGTTCATTTAATAGTTTTATGACTTGTGTGCATGATTTGGTTGACTTTTAAAAGGTTCGGGATTATTTTGAAAGACTAACTCTCATTTTGGAAGATTTAAGTTGTAAGAGTTTACCAAAGTTTAACTTTTGAATAAACGGACTTGAAATCGAATTTTGATGAATCTGATATGTTCTTATGGTAATTTTGGACCTGTACGCATGTTCGAATTGAATTTTGAATGTTTCTAGAAAGATTCGACTCCATTTGTCAAAAAATGGCAATTTGAAAAACTTAAGAATTCATAAGTTTGAGCAAAAGTTGACTTTGATGTTATTTGATTTCGATTAGTGCTTTGAGACTTCGGATAGATTTTTACTGTTGAAGTAAATTGTGTGCAAAGTTTAAAAGTAATTTGAGGTGTCTAATGTGATTTTGGACACTTTTTTGAAAGAACAGAAATTTAACAACTTAAAAGAAATTCTATTCAATTTAAACCTCAATTCTTTGTTGTGAAATTTTTGTGGGTGTTTTGCGCCTTTAGACAAGTCTAAATAGGATATTTGAACTTATAGCAATTATTGGATGGAGTTCTCAGGGGATCTCGCGAGTTTCGGCACATTTGGAGCATATTTTAAAAGACTCAAACTCTAAGGCTTTCCTATCACATGAACACCTTCTCAAAGTAGCACACCGCTGAATCACTTTCCTTGTAAATCACCTCTACCCGAAGTATAAATTCTGAATCTTCCCAAAGCGTGGACATAAATCGATAAGGCCAATTATAGCACACATTCCTCAAATCATTCGCTCAAATCACAATTGATGTCCTCTTTCCTTAGTCGTAATAATACACCAATATGCTGATAACCAGAAATCTCACAAATAGACAATCATGCAATCCCATAGTAGGCGGTGGGGCTCTCTCACTTAGCTTGAAGCTACTATTGCATAATTATGGACTCCACCAAGACTCTTTGTCCCCCATTTACATGATCTTGCACAATCAACCGTATGATTTTCTCGAAATCTTCATGTTAACCATTTCATGGACACTCTGAATCACTAGCCAAGTTTACATATTCAACCTCTCACCGGATAGACGGTAGAATTCTTCTTATAAGTTTTGTCAACCACGCGACCGGTGACCTGCTCATAGGAGAAAACCCACATATGGAAATTCATGCCGACATCCTCCAACGTCATTGTACTAGGTACAATTACTACCAAATCAGTAAGCCCTTCTGAGCCCATGCTCATTCATCAGTCGTACAAGTCTGCTCATTCCTCATGGACATCAACTAAAAGGTGCGACAATACAGTACATTCCAATCCAAAGTCATGTTGTACCCCTATTCGTATCAAACAACTTTTTTCTGTCCTATACAATCTCCCCCATATAATACCCAATATTCCAAATTTAGTTCGTAGACCTAGTGTCACGACCCAGATTCTGCATCCTTGGAAGTCATGATGACGCCCACTAATATGAGCTAGGCAAGTCAATCCTTCAAAACTAATTACTTTATTATATGATTATTTCTTTTTAACAAACATAAAGCGGTAACTTATAAACAACAAAAATTTAAATTTAGCGGAAGAGAACGATACAATATCTGAAATCTGCATCTATTATAACTACTTAAAGCCTGAAAAGCCCAAAATCAGATTTCACTGTGTCACAGACGATCTAAGAGTACTAAATACAAAGTTCTAAAATAAAAGATACATTTTCTCAGAAATCAAGAGATGAAACGGGAAATAAAGGATAGAGGAGACGCCAGGGCCTGCGGGTACCTGTAGGTCTACCTTTAATCTCCGCGTGGACTGAAGGTAGGCACTCAATCTACGATCCAAAGTCTATAGTACTAGGATCTGCACAAAAGAGTACAGAGTGTAGTATCAGTATAATCGACTTCAGATATTGGTAAGTGCCTAGCCTAACCTCGGCAAAGTAGTGACGAGGCTAGAACCAGACTACCAAATAACTGTGCAATTATATAATATACATCAAAAAGTAAAACAGAAATAAACATGTAAAGATGGGAAGGGGAAAGCATGCTTTGGGAAAATAACTGGTAAATAGAATATCAAGAGAATATAAAGGAACCATCCAACTACTAACAAGAACAGGGAAAACAAGGCAGAATTCACTTTCATTTCACATCTTGTTGCAGGTGTGCAACCCACTCTCATTTTACGTATCTCGTTGCAGGCATGCAACCCGCTCCCATTTTATATACATCATGGTAGGCGTTCTACCCTTTCCCAATTTGTATACTACGTGGAAGGCGTGCCACCCACTCCTATTTCATATATCTTGTGGCAGGCGTGTCACCCACTCTCATTTTATTTATCTTGTGGCAGACGTGCCACCCGCTCCCATTTTATTTATCTTGTGGCAGGCATGCCACCTGCTCCATTTTATTTATCTTGTGACAGGCGTGCCACCCGATCCCAGTTACAATTCAACAACAATCACAAAGAATCCCGGTAAGAGAACAAGAGCAATATAACAACATTCTGGTAAGGGAACAAGAACAATATATCAACATCCCGGCAAGGGAACAAGAATATCAAAACAAACATCCCCGCAAGGGAGCAATGACGATGGTAACAAGTGAGGCACAATAAACCACAACGGAGTTATAACAATTATAATACAAGACTCACGGGCATGCTTGACACTGACATATAGATACTCGTCACCATGCCTATACGTCGTACTCAGCAATTAACACGTAGCAAATAAGACATGACTCCTAATCCCTCAAGCTAAGGTTAGACCAACACTGATGCCACAAACACAATTCACATTTCAATTATAGCTTTACCCATCGATTCCACCATCAGTTTGCTCGTATCTAGTCACAAGTTACTTAATTACATCAATAAATACTAAATGAATCAATTCGAATGCTTGAAATGAATTTTCCAAAGTTTTGCCCAAAAAGTCAAAAATTGCCCCCGAGCCCACATGGTCAAACCCCGAGGTTCGAATCAAAACCCGATTATCCATTTTCCTATAAAATACCCAATTTCTCTCATGAAAACCATTGTTTTTAAGTTGAAATTATGTTAAAAGATGTTAGTGATTGAAGAAAATGAGTTAAAATTAACTTACAATCGATTTGGAAAAAGATTTCTTCTTGAAAAATCGCCCTAGGGAGTTTGTGTTTTGAAAAGATGTGAAAATAGGTTAAAATTCGTCTAAGTATAAAAGTTGCAGGTCTTAGATATGGGAATTGTGAACCCCGACCTTTCTAGGTTGGGAAATATGAAACACTTCTCGCATTTGCGAGTTGGGAATTGCAACTAAAGCATCGCATTTGCAACTCAAGGCAGAAACAGGGGAGTTTCACATTTGCGGAAGAAGACTTGCATTTGAGATACTAGAGCTCGCATGACTTCCTTCTCAATTGCGACAAGACACTCGCATTTGCAATATCGCATTTGCGAGCCAGGCTTCGCAAATGCAAAGCCTACAGGCCTGCTATGTACAGCTGAAAATCTGCAATTTTTCTAAGTCCGAAATGCATCCCGTGGCCTATCCAAAACTCACCCGAGCCCTCGGGGCTCCAAACCAAACATGCACACTACCTCAAAAATATCCTACGGACTTATTCTTGTAATCAAATCACCAAAATAACATAATGAACATTGAATTAAACCTCAAGATCAATGAAATTTCTCAAAACTTCTTTAAACATCAAATTTTGCATTTAAGGTCCGAATCAGGTCAAATGGATTCTGTTTCTTACCAAACTTTACCGATAACACATATAAATTATATTGAAGCTACACTGGGCTCTGGAACCATAATACAAGACTCATACCATAAGTTTCACTTAACATTTCACTTTCAAAAATCATTATATTTTTCAGAAAATAGTTTCTTTCAAAAATTCATTTCCCGGGCTTGGGACCTTAGAATTCGATTCCGGGCATACGTCCAAGTCCTATATTTTTCTACGGACCCTCCGGGGCCATCAAATCATGGATCTGGGTTCGTTTACCCAAATATTGGTTGAAGTCAAATTAATTTATTTTATAGTCAAAATTTATTATTTTTCATAGATTTTCACATATAGGTTTTCCGGCTACGCGTCCGAATTGCGCATGCAATTCCAGGTGATGCTAAAAGGGGTTTTTAAGTCCTCGTGATGTGGAAGTCAAAGTGATGACCTTTTGGGTCATCACATTCTCCACCTCTAAAATAACCATTCGTCTTCGAACGGACAGAAGGAGGAAATACCTGAGTCGAGGGAAAAGACGGGGATAACAGTTCCGCATATCAGACTTGGACTGCCAGGACGATGCCAGAGCAGGCTGACCTCTCCACTGAAAATGAACAAAAGAAAAATTCTTTGATCTTAACTGAAGAACCTGTCGGTCTAAAATAACTACAGGATCATCCTCATAAGACAAGTCCTTGTCCAACTGGACAGTGGTGAAATCTAACACGTGGGAGGGATCGCCGTGATATTTTGAATCATGGACACATGAAACATTGGATGCACGACTGATAATCTCGGCGACAACGAAAGTCTATAAGCCACCTCTCCCACTTGGTCAAGAATCTCAAATGGGCCAATGAACCTAGGGCTAAGCTTGCCCCTTTTTCCCAAATTTCATTACGCCCTTCATAAGTGATACTCGAATAAATACCCGCTTCCTAACCATGAATGCCAAATCATGAACCTTGCGGTCGGCATAGCTGTTTTTCCTGGACTAAGATGTATGAAGTCTATTCTGAATAATACTGACCTTGTCCAAGGCATCCTGAACCAGATCCGTACCCAACAGCCGAGCCTCTCCCGGCTCAAACCATCTTACCGAAGACCGACACCATCTACCATAAAAAGTCTCATAGGGAGTCATCTGAATACTCGACTGATAGCTGTTATTGTAGGCAAACTGTACTAAAGGCAAAAACTGATCCCACAAGCCTCCAAAGTAAATGATGCAGGCTCAGAGCATATCTTCCAAAATCTAAATAGTCCGCTCGGACTGCTCATCTGTTTGAGAATGAAATGATGTGCTCAACTCGGCTCGTGTGCCAACTCCCACTGAACTGCTTTCCAAAAATGCAAGGTAAACTACATACCTCAAAGCAAAATGATAGACACGGGCACACCCTAAAGATGAACAATATCCCAGATATATATCAGCTAACCTCTCAGAAAAATATAAGACTACCACAGGAATGAAATGCGCTAACTTGGTCAGCTTATCAACAATGACCCATACTGCATCGAACTTCTTCAGAGTCCAGTAATGAAGTCTATAGTAATGCGCTCCCACTTACCCTCAAGGATCTCATTCTTCTGGAACAAACCACCAGGCCTCTGATGCTCATATTTAACCTGCTGACAATTCAAACACCAAGCCGCATAAGCAACGATATCCTTCTTCATTCTCCTCCACCAATAATGATGTCACAAATCTTGATACATCTTTACGGCGCCCGGATGAATATACCTAGAGCTATTAGCCTTCTCTAAAATCAACTCTTGAAGACCATCCATATTAAGCACACAAATTCGACCCTACAATCTCAAAACTCCATCATCACCCAAGGTAACCTGCTTGGCACCTCTGTGTTGCACCATGTCTCTAAGGATACATAAATGGGGATCATTATACTACCGATGTTAGATACGCTCCAATAATGAAGAACAAGCGACTATGCAAGCTAACACACGACTGGGCTCAAAAACATCCAACCTCGCGAACTGATTGGCCAAAGCCTGAACAACCAAAGCAAGCGGCCTCTCACCGGCCGAAATATAAGCAAGACTGCCCATATTGGCTGACATCCTACTGAAAGCATCGGCCACCATGTTGGACTTTCCCGGATGATATAAGATAGTGATATCATTATCTTTCAACAACTTCAACTACCTCATATGCCTCAAATTCAACTCATTTTGCTTGATTAAATATTGTAAACTCTTGTGATCCGTGAACACCTCACATGCCACGCCATATAGATAATGCCTCCAAATCTTCAACGCGTGAACAATGGCTGTCAACTCCAAATCATGAATCGGATAGTTCTTCTCATGAATCTTCAACTGCCACAGAGCATAGGCAATGACCTTGCCATTCTACATCACAACTGCACCAAGTCCAATGCGAGATGCATCACAATAAACTGTATGTAGACCTGAACTTGTGGGCAAAACCAACACTGGTGCCATAGTCAAAGCTCCATTGAGCTTCTGAAAGCTCACCTCACACTCGTTTGACCACCTGAACTGAGCACCCTTCTGGGTTAACTTAGTCATCAGGGCTGCGATTGATCAAAAGTCTTCTGTGAACTGAAGATAATAGCTTGCCAAACCCAAGAAACTCCGGATCTCTGTAGCTGATGTTGGTCTAGACCAGTTCTTGACTACCTCAATCTTCTTCGGATCAACCTGAATACCCTCTACTGATACCACATGACCCAGGAATCCAAACTCAACTAGAAATCATACTTCAAAAACTTAACATACAACTAACTATCCCTCAAAGTTTGAAGAACCATTCTAAGTTGTTGCTCGTGTTCCTCCCAACTGCGGGAATAAATCAAAATATCATCAATGAAGGACGAATGAATCCAAGTAAGTCCTGAACATTCGGTTCATCAAATCCATAAAAGCTGCTAGGGCATTTGTCAACCTGAATGACATTAATAAGAACTCATAACGCCCGTACCGAGAGCGAAAAGCTAAATTAGGGACATCGGATTCCTTAATCCTCAACTGATGGTAGCCAGATCTCAAGTTAATCTTTGAAAATACCTTGGCACCCTAAAGCTAATCGAACAAATCATCAATCCTCGGTAGCAGATACTTATACTTGATTGTAACCTTGTTCTTTTGCCGGTAATTTATACATATTCACATTGATCCATCCTTCCTCTTTACGAACAACACTGGCGCACCCCAAGGCGACACACTAGGTCTAGTGAAACCCTTTTCAAGCAAGTCTTGCAACTGCTCCTTCAACTCTTTCAACTCAGGCGAGGTCATACGATACGACGGGATAGAAATGGGCTGAGCATCCGGAACCAAATCAATGCAAAAATAAATATCCCTATCGGGTGGCATACCTGACAGGATTGAAGGGAATACCTCCTAAAACCCAAGAACAATGGGTACATACTCAATAAAAAGAACCTCAACACTAGAATCACGAACATAGGCCAAATACCCCTTCTCAACCATACGTCGAGCCTTCACATAGAAGATAACACTACGGGTAGAATGACTAGGAGTCACTCTCCACTCCAAACTAGGTAAACCCGGTAAGGCTAAGTTCACAGTCTTAGTAGTTCAAGATAGCATGGTAAGGTGATAACTAGTCCATCCCCAATATGACATCGAAATCAACCATGTCCAAAAGAAACAAATCAACACAAGTCTCAAGACCTCCAATCACAACTATACATGACGATTGACTTGATCTACTACAATGGAATCACCCACTGGTATAGATACATAAACAATAACACTCAAAAAATCACTAGGCATGACTAGATACAGTGCAAAATAAGATGACACATAGGAGTATGTAGACCCTGGATCAAATAAAATTGAAGCATCTCCGCTACAAACTAGAACAATACCTGTAATAACTGCATTGAAAGCCTCAGGCCTGGCTGGAAGAGCATAACATTGGGGTTGGTCCCCACCACCCTGAACCACATCTCTAGGACAGCCTACTGCTCGCTGGCCTCCACATCTAGCAACCTGAGATCCACCTCTAGGACCTCTACCCGAACCTTCCAACCTCCAGCTCCTCTACCTCCAACCTTAGCTGGTTGGGCCGGCTGTGGAACACTCGGGCTGGAACCATGGCACGGGAACCCTAATACTGAGAGCTATTTTGTGCTCGAAAGAAATACCTAGCAATGTGCCTTGTGTTACCACAAGTAAAACAAGCCCTCGGCTGATGGGGCTGAAGACCCTGGAAACTCTGAAGCAGCGGTGCACTGATAGGAGCTGGTAGTGCACTTTAGGACTGCTAATCAGAATATTGTACATGGGAACCACGACCATCTGAAGCACCATAAGAAACCTAAAGTACTAACTGAAAAGTCCTGGGAGGATGGCCTCTACCATACGAATCTCTACCTCCAAATGAGGTACCATTGAATCAACATGAATGACGAGACCTCTTGTTTGACCCATGACCACCTCCTCGCGAAAGAACCATCTCAACTCTCTAGTCACATTGGCCGCCTCCTGGAATGAAATCTCACTCCTGTCTCCCTAGCCATCTGAAGACGAATCGGCTGAATAAGTCCATTAATAAACCTCCTCACCCCATCTCTCGATGGGAAGTGTAATAAGAGTATGACGAGCCAAGTTAATAAATCTAGTCTCATACTGGGTAACAGTCATAGAACCCTGTTGGAGACGCTCAAACTGCTCTGATAGGCCTCTCTCTTAGTGATATGGAGAAACTTCTCCAAAAATAGTTGAGTAAAATGCTCCCAAATCAAAGCTGGCATAGCAATAATCTCTCCACCAAGTCTTGACAGATCCAGACAAGCGAAAAGTAGAAAAATCGACCTCATTGGTCTCAACTATCCCCATGTTCCTGAGAACTTCATGATAGGTGTCTAGATAATCCTGGGGATCCTCAAAAGATGCACCACTAAACATAGTAGTGAAGAGCTTGGTGAACCTGTCCAATCTCTACAAAGCATTGGCAAACATAGTTGCTCCATCACCAGCCTGGGCTACCATACTCTGCTGAACTGCTCCAACTGGTTGAACTACAGGAGTTTAAAACTGAGGAGCTACCTACTCCCGAGTGTGAGTAGTAGGAGTTTGGATCCTCCTCCAGCCTGAGAGATGGTCGGTGCTACAAGAAGCAAGCCTACCCAGGTGACACTCTCCATAAGGCCCACTAGACGGACCAGAGCATTCTGGAGTAATGGGTAGCAATAAACCCCTCTGTGACCTGAGCTGCGCCCACCAGAACTGCTGGGGCTGGAACCTCATTATCAAAGTCAACCTGAGGCTCCGCTGTTGGTGCTACTGCCCTGGGCTGAGATCTGCCCCAACCTCAGCCTCTAACACGGCCTCGGCCTCCCCCTCTGCCGCTCATGGGAGTTGTTACTAGGGGCTCGGACTGCTGGTCAGTATACGAGAAAGCACGCATTCTCGACATCTACGAGAGAACAAAATAGAAATTCAATCAGCATTGAGAAACCAAACCACACGACAAGAAAGAATGATGTGAAATTTTACTAACTTTGTTGCCTCTGGGCAATAAATATGTATGTCTCTCTACCGATCCCTCAGACTCTACTAAGCTTGTCGATGAACTGTGAGACCCATGTAACCTAGAGCTCTAATACCAACTTGTCACAATCCAGATTCCCCAGCCTTGGGAGTCGTGATGGCACCCACTAATATAAGTTAGGCAAGTCAATCCTTTAAAACTAATTACTTTATTATCCAATTATTTCTTTTTAACAAACATAAAGTGGTAACGTATAAACAGCGGAAATATAAATTTAGTGGAAGAAAACAATACAATATCTGGAATCTATATCTATTACAACTACTTCATCTATAATCACCCAAAACCTGGTGTCACAATGTCACAGACGATCTAAGAGTGCTAAATATAAAGTCTGAAAATAAAAGATACACTATCTCAAAAATCAAGAGATGAAACAGGAAATAAAGGATAGAGGAGACGCAAGGGCCTGCGGGCGCCTGCAGGTCTACCTTGAATCTCTATGTGGACTGAAGGTAGCCACTCAATCTGCGGTCGAAAGTCTACATCACTGGGATCTGCACAAAAGAGTGCAGGGTATATTATAAGCACAATCGATCCCATGTGCTGGCAAGTACCTAGCCTAACCTCGGTGAAGTAGTGACGAGGCTAGGACTAGACTACCAAATAAACTTGTGCAGTTATATAATATACAGTAGAAAGTAAAACAGAAATAAACATGTAAAGATGGGAGGGGAAAAGAATGCTTGGGTGAAATAATAAGTAAAAAAAATAGCAAGAGAATTATAAAGGAACCAAAATCCAACTACTAACAAGAATAAGGAAAACAAATCTAAATGCACTTTCATTTCACATCTTGTTGCAGGCGTGCAACCCACACCCATTTTATGTATGTAATTTCAGGAGTTCAACTCGCTCCGATTTCATATACATCATGGAAGGCGTGCTACCCGTTTCCATTTTATATATCACGTGGCAGGCATGCCACCCGCTCCCATTTTATATATCTCGTGGCATGCGTGCCACCTACTCCTATTTCATATATCTCGTGGCAGGCGTGCCACCCACTCCTATTTCATATATTTCGTGGTAGGCGTGCCATCCTCTTCCATTTTATTTATCGTGTGGCAGGCATGCCACCCGCTCCCATTTTATTTATCTTGGGGCAGGCGTGCCACCCGATCCCAGTTACAATTCAACAACAACCACAAAGAATCCGGACAAGGGAATAAGAGCAATATAACAACATCCCGACAGGGGAAAAGAACAATATATCAACATCCCGGCAAGGGAGCAAGAATATCAAAACAAACGTCCCGAAAAGAGAGCAATGATGATAGTAACATGCGAGGCATAATAAACCACAACGGAGTCATAACAATTATAATACAAGACTCATGGGCATGCTTGAGACCTACATATAGATACTCGTCACCATGCCTATACGTCGTACTCCACAATTAACACATAGCAAATAAGACACGACTCCTAATCCATCAAGCTAAGGTTAGACCAAACACTTACCTCGATGCCACAAACACATTTCACGTTTCAATTATAACTTTACCCATTAATTCCACCACCAGTTCGCTCGTATCTACTCACAAGTTACTTAATTACATCAATAAACGCTAAATGAATCAATTCGAATGCATGAAAATGAATTTTCCAAAGGTTTACCCAAAAAGTCAAAAATCGCCCCCGTGCCCACATTGTCAAAATCCGAGGTTCGAACCAAATATGCACACCACCTCAAAAATAACCTACGGACTTATTCGTATAATCAAATCACCAAAATAACATCATGAACATCAAACTAAACCTCAAGATCAATGGAATTTCTCAAAACTTCTTTAAACATCAAATTTTATGTTTAAGGTCGAATCACATCAAATGGATTTTGTTTCCTACCAAACTTTACCGACAACACCTATAAATCATACTGAACCTGTATGGGGATCCAGAATCATACTACAATCCCAATACCACATGTTTCACATAACATTTCACTTTCAAAAACCTTTATATTTTTCAGAAAATAGTTTTTTTCAAAAATTTATTTCTCGGGCTTGGGACCTTGGAATTCGATTCCGGGCATATGCCCAAGTCCTATATTTTCCTACGGACCTTTCTGGACCATCAAATCATGGGTCCGTGTCCGTTTACCCAAAACGTTGACCGAAGTCAACTTAATTCATTTTATAGTTAAAATTTATTATTTTTTTATATATATTCACATATAAGCTTTCTGGCTACGTGCTCGGATCGAGCATGCAAATTGAGGTGATGCTAAAAGAGGTTTTTAAGGCCTCGAGACCTAGAATTTAATTTAAAAATAAGTGATGACCTTTTGGGTCATCATACCTAATCACTGTCCACCATGAATCCCAAATCACTCTGAACTTTTCTCAAAGTGTCTAGTCATCCTACCATAGAACCCATATGCTACCCTATCATTCTTCCACTATGGTCAAACTCACTCCTTCACTGCCCAATGGTTGCCTTAAATCAAAATCTATCTCGGTAGCACTTGAATCGATAGATCGCTACCAACTTTAAAACATCTAGAAAATCATTTTTTTGGATCAATTAACACTAGGGATGCCAATTCGATCCTGAACCATTGAACACTGCAACCTCTGACAGACGATTTCCCGGCACCATTCACAATACTCTGCCCTAAAGGCAAATTGAAGAAAATCACAACACCGGTGAACTTAGCACATTGTATTCAGTCAAGGATGATGAATCCACATCACAGATGAAGATTCCACCACGCTCAAAAACACCAAGCCTCATTATTCCATCAACCCAAACTTGAACATTCATAGTCTGGTTGTCGTTCCTCCGTCGAAAATAAAATACTGAATCTCTGAATCGTGCACTTAGTAAATCGCCTTCCAAGTTATTCACTGCTTCGACGCATAAGCAAGTACCCTACTATTACACTAACACTATGCGATAGCAACGCACGAATCGTCATAACAATCAATGTCAAATCTCAAAGCCTTAGGTAGTGATAATACTAAATTGAAATGAAAGAACGACCTTCCATAAGGTGACGACAATAGCCCAATCAAATAATAGGGAAAAACATCATGCACCACATCTTTAGTATCATTACAGTTCCTCGATTCTCGGTAGATAACAAACGCTTCATGTCGCATAAGATTGAGTAGGAATGAAACAAAGGAACAAACCTTAATGAAATCAAATCGCACGATAAGGAATGAAGAAGGTAATAGCGCCTAACAGTCATGTAACCTTTCAAAGATAAGTACATACGTCTCTGTACCGGTTTGCAAAAGTCTACTAGACTCACTCATGACTCGTGAGACCTAAGTGAACCTAGTGCTCTGATACCATATTGTCAAGATCCAAAATTCACTAAAGGTCGTGATGGGGTCGGACACCACTCTCAAGCAAGCCAACACTAAATAGTTAATTAAATTATCATTTTAATATCTTGAAATCATAAATTTCCTTCAATTTAACTAGTAAAAGATGAACTTTACAGACTACAACAACAACAACAACAACCCAGTATAATCCCACAAGTGGGGTCTGGGGAGGGTAATATGTACGCAGGCCTTACCCCTACCCGGGGGGCAGAGAGGCTGTTTGCAGGAGACCCTCGGCTCAAGACATCAACAAAAGACGATAAATTAGTACTATCAATAGACTCATATTAAAATAACATAAACTAACAATATAACACAAAATAATAAAGTAGCAGCAGTATAAGAAATATAAGAAATACGGAATAGATGAAATGTATACTAATATCCAATAAATAACTCCATGTACTGATCCGTAACCTCCTACGATTACCTCCTAACTAGCCAATATCACTCTAGTGCGTTGTGGAATTATCCACAACTTCTCCCTAACCTACAACTTTAATGTTCGACTTCCACAATCCCTATCAAGGGCCATGTCCTCAAGTAATCCTAAGACGCGCTAAGTCCTGCCTTATCACCTCTCCCCAATACTTCTTAGGTCTTCCTCTACCTCTTCTCATGCCCACCACAGCCAGTCGCTCACACCTTCTCACCGGTGCATCAGTGCTCCTCCTCCGAATGTGCCCGAACCATCCGAGTCTTGTTTCTCGCATCTTGTCCTCTATGGGGGCCACACCCACCTTCTCTCTAATATATTCATTTCTAATCTTATCCATCCTTGTATGCCCGCACATCCACCTCAACATCCTCATCTCTGCTACTTTCATCTTCTGGGTGTGTGAGTTCTTAACCGGCCAACACTCGGTCCCATACAGCATTGCAGACCTAACCACTGCTTTATAAAACTTACCTTTTAGTAAAGGTGGAACTTTCTTGTCACACAGGACTCCCGTCGCTAACCTCCACTTCATCCAACCCACCCATATACGATGTGTGACATCCTCGTCGATCTCCCCGATCCCCTGAATAACTGACCCTAGGTACTTGAAACTACTCTTCTTAGGGATGATTTGAGAGTCAAGTCTCACTTCCACTCCCGTTTCCGTCGGCCCCGCCCCAAACTTGCACTCGAGGTATTCCGTCTTTGTCCTGCTCAACCTGAATCCATTAGACTCAAGGGCATTCCTCCAAACCTCTAGCCTTTCGTTTACCCCGCGTCGTGTTTCGTCAATTAGGACTATATCATCAGCAAATAGCATGCACCATGGAACCTCCCCTTGAATATGATGTGTTATGGCATCCATCACCAGGGCAAATAGGAAAGGGCTGAGTGCCGACCCTTGGTGCAACCCCGTAACAACTGGAAAATGCTCGGAATCGCCTCCTATTGTCCTAACCCGAGTCTTAGCTCCTTCATACATGTCTCTAATCACCCTAATGTAGGCTACCGGAACCCCTTTAACCTCTAAGCAGCTCCATAAGACCTCCCTAGGAACCCTGTCATACGCTTTCTCTAGATCAATAAACACCATGTGAAGATCCTTCTTCTTATCCTTGTACTGTTCTGCCATCCTCCTAATAAGATGGATAGCTTATGTGGTAGATCACCCCGGCATAAATCCGAACTGGTTGTCCGAGATAGACACCATCCTTCGCACTCTCATCTCTACCACTCTCTCCCAGATTTTCATGGTATGACTTAGTAATTTGATACCTCTATAGTTGTTACGGCTCTGGATATCGCCTTTGTTCTTATACAACGGAACCATTGTACTCCACCTCCACTCTTCAGGCATCCTATTAGTCTTGAATATCACATTAAACAACCCAGTAAGCCATTCCAATCCTGCTCTACCCACACACCTCCAAAATTCAACTGGAATTTCGTCTGGCCCGGTAGCTCTACCCCCCATCATCTTACGCATTGCCTCGGTGACCTCATCGACTTCAATGTCCCTACAATAACTTAATTCATGGGGAATGTCGGTGTTCCGCAATCCACCTAGTACAATTCCCTGATCTCCTTCTTCATTTAGGAGTTTATGAAAGTAGGTCTGCCATCTCCTCTTAATCTGGTCATCCCCCATCAGAACTTTGCCGTCCTCATCTTTTATGCACCTCACCTGGTCCAGATCCCGAGACGCCCTCTCTCTTAGCTTAGAGAGGCGGAATAACTTCTTATCCCCGCCTTTGCTACCTAGTTCCTCATACAAACGAGCAAAAGCTGCCGTCTTAGCCTCCGTTACTGCCATTTTCGCCTCCTTTCTAGCTACCTGATATCTCTCCATGTTCGCCCTCTTCTCCTCCTCGCCAGTGCTCCCTACTAATCGCATGTAAGCTGCCTTCTTCGCTTCCACTTTACCTTGGACAGTAGTATTCCACCACCAATCTCCTGTATGGCCACCGGCGTGGCCAGAAGATAACCCCAACACATCTCTCGCCGCCTTCCTTATACAATCAGCTGTCGTCGACCACATAGTGTTTTCTTCTCCACTACTTCCCCAGGCTCCCATTTCTGATAACTTTCTTTCCAACTCCTGAGCTTTATCCTCAGTCAAGGCGCCCCACTTAATCCTCTGGCGGCCTCGTATTGATCTTTTTTTCCTCCTTATCATAATGCCAAAGTCCATCACTAAAAGCCTATGCTGTGTTGCAAGGGTCTCACCTGGGACAACTTTGCAGGTGAGACCCTTGAACTTTACAGAATAGATAATCATATTTTCCAATTTCAATACTGAATATCTCATAATCATCTTAGAACCCAGTGTCACGAATGCATGAGCATTTACTAGAAAATAAAATGCAATAACTGTCCTGAATACAACTTTGGACAAGAGAGGAAAAAAATACTCTGAATGAGACTTTACCGATTGCAGATCATAATATAAGATGCAACTCATCTAAGTCCCCATATCAACATGCTGCTACGCCCACAAGGTTATTAGACATAATGCGTACCCAGTAAGTATCCCGTTTAACTTCAAAGAAGTAGTAACGATGGATCGATTCCGACACTTACTATGGCTATAAATAATCTTTTCAATGATATAATTTAAACACGGGTTATATAAAACGGCTATAAGCCCAATATTTTGAAGTAAGTAAGCAATTCTTTTATAAATAGGAAATCTCCAAATTTATTTCTCATCATTTAACAATTTATCTCATGTCAAAGAGGCAATATCATTTATTATAAATTTTAAAGCAATCAATTCAATTATGCGCAAATCATGTCGAGGTCGTACTGCCCGATCCAACATATAAATATAAATTATGCACTGCCGAGGATCGAATGACACGAACCATAAATGTACCTATTAACCCGCAGAGGCGAAAAACCCGCTCCCATAAGAGAAGTGGAAATTTATCCCGTTCAGGGAATATAATTGCGACGCGATTACACATAGATTTCATAAGTTATTATAATATTCCTCAATTCTTTTCGAAAATACGAAATCCAAATAAAAACTTTTAAAATCTCAAATCCCTCAATTTCAACTCTTTTCAAGACAATTAATAAGAAACCCCAATCTCACTCTTTCTCAGAGCAACAATAACCATAAATCAAATAACAACATCAACAAGGTATGATCTAATCAAAAACTACCAGGACATAGGCATAGCTAGTAGTTTCGATCAGACTCTTGTCACCTCGTGTATACGTAGCCCATAAAAACAGAAGCACATATTAATTTAGTTCACCCATGAGATTAATTATCTCTTACAAGGTTAGAAAGGAAACTTACCTCGCTCCGCAATTCCATAGCCAGCTCCCAAGGCTTTCCAACAATTCAAATCGATGTCAACGCTCCAAAACTAGTCAATAAATTTACAAATCCATAAATATATACTCCAATACTTATTATAATATAATATACAATAATATTCAACTCTGCTCGAAAAGTCGATAAATCAATCCTCGGGCACGCGTGCCCGGATTTCAAAAAATTTCAAAGATAAACATTACCCATAAGATCACGAACTCAAATATATTATTTATTCTCAATTATATGCCCAAATTCGTAGTCAAAAGCCAAAAATACTAATTTTTAGATTTTCTACCAAAATCCCAAATTTTCATATTAAAATCCATATATAATCCAATTACTTAACTTGCAACAGGCTGAAATCACTTACCTTCACATAGATGATGAAGATGGAGCTCCAAAATTGCTCCTAGGTCATCTCCCATGGAAGAAATGAGATGAAATGAGCCAAACCTATTTTTGCAAACTTATACACTGCTAGGCTTAATGAGCTTTAGAACTTCAAATAGACATGGCTATTATTGAATGTTTGGATTTGGAATTTCACCAAATAGACATGATGACAGCTTTTCCCAATCGAGAACTATACGAGAAAATTTACATAGAACCTCTAGGCTTTATCGTTAAAGGCCAAGAAAAGAATATCTGTAAATTAAATTAAATATTTATGGCCTGAAGCAATCTTCAAGGTAATGATATTTGAGATTTCACAAGAAGGTAATCTCGTATGATTTCACCATGATCAATGAAGACCATTGAATTTATGTAAAGAAGTCCAATGGGATGTTTGTAATTCTTTCTCTTTACGTGGACGATATTTTATTGGCCAAAAATAATTTGGAGTATATGAAAACTATCAAGTCATGGCTTTCAAACTCATTTGACATAAAATATATGAGTAAAGCAGACTATATCATTGGAGTTAAGATCTAAAAAGACCGTTCCAAAAAATTATTGAGTCTATCTCAAGAAACTTATAAAAATATATTTTGGAGTGTTTTCACATGAATAGTTGTAAACCAATGGATACTCCTATAGCGAGAGGCGAAACTTTAAGCCTTGAAATATGTTCTAATATTGAAAATAAAAAGGAAGACATGTCTCAAGTTCGGTATTCACGTGTTGTCGGGAGCTTGATGTACGCTATGATATGTACTCCCCCAGATATTTGTTACGTCGTAGGTCTAGTTAGCAGGTATCAACTCAATCCTGGAAGAGATCATTAGAAAGTTATAAGGAGATTTTTTAGATTTTTGAAGGGAACTGCATATTATTCACTATGTTATAGTGGAAATGATTTATACTTGAGAGAATACGAAGATGCTGATTGGGCTGGTGACCAGAATGATAGAAAATTAACCTATGGTTATGCTTTCTTACTAAATGGTGGTGCTATTTCATGGAAAAGTAAGAAACAAACTTGAACTGCCTTTTCGGTGATGGAAGCTGAGTTCGTGGCTTGTGCATCTGCACTACAAGAAGCTATTTGGTTGAAGAGGTACTTTGAACATTTGGATATTACAAAGAACTCTCAGGGTACCATGACTCTATATTGTGATAGTCAAGCAACTATTATATATAGAAAAGATCTTAAGTATCACAGCAAGATCAAACACATTGATACCAAGTATAAATTTGTGAGAGACATGGTAGCAAGTGGAGAGATAAATTTACAGTACATTTCTATGTGAAGCATGATAGTTGATCCTTTTACAAAGGCGATATCTAGATACCTATTTGAGAAATACGTTATGACTCTAGGTTTGCGAAGAATATGAACATATTTATGTATTTTAAAATGACTTTATTGTTATAATATGCTCATCAATATTTGACTCATGAATTTATGCATATATCTCATATGCATGTGATGATATTTTATTAATAAAGTATGTCAAACAAGTCACGGGATTGAATCTCTCACACGAGCAATTGCCTCTTTCGTTAAGAATCGTGAAGAGATGAGACCTTATATAACCTTGGATAATGCGAGGTTATATTTACCTATAAAGGTCGGTCTTAACAACAAGTCAAACTTACGTATTTTACCATTCGATTATGACTTATTTTGTAAACTAGATGCGAGTTTTTCCAAAAAGTTTGATTTGAGGAATATTGAAGTGAGAAACTCAGGTTAGACATTTGAAGATGTCTAGACCAAGATTTATACAGTGTTGAATGATTGAAAGAATAAGACACACGCGTCAATATGAGGTGAGAATATCGTAACATGTTCATAACACATGTGCTATCGACCAGTGGGATAATAGAAGAATGAATCCATGCTTCTTCATTGTGTGGGACCCCAATGAAATTACATTAACTTTTATTGAAATGCCCTTTTAACTTTTACTATCTCTTGAAGTGCCAAACATATTTACTATTTTATCATGTCATTAATAGCCAAGCAGTTGATTTAGAATGGAAAGATTCACGTAGAAAGGGAAGACAACTAAAAATTTAGTAATTTAACTTGTATTTATAGGTCGACCATTACAATTACCATGAAGGTATCAAATGTAATTATGGATACAAAGTTAAACATAAGCTCGAGTTCATCTCTTTCGAGGTTGAGGGATCGGATAACTAGCTACTCGAGTAGCATGTAATGTTGGGGTATAGAGAGTAATAAGATGTGCATGTTAGTAGTGACTCCTTTCCGAATGTAATTGGACTTCTACATAGAGCTTTAGAATAACCTTAATAGGTTTAAAATATTTTATAGCTCTTGATGCTCACAGATCGCACGAACTATTTGTCCGTAATAACATGTGTTATTGGCATGATATTGGTTTGAGTAGAGCCCACCATGAGTGAAGTGGGAGATGTTCAATTTATTTTCAATTTGGGTCGCGGTTGCTCCATGTGGGCTCACCCAACCCATTTATGAATAGATAAGATTAAATAACCTCTTATAAGAAGTTACTTCACATGTTGAATTTGTGAGAGCATATTCTACATGGTTATTTTTTGGATGGAAATAGTTTTCTTCATAATTGCTTTCTTCCGTAACTTTGAATAAAAGGGAACAATACATAATCTTCAAAGATACAAGAAAATCACATAGAACTCATCTCCTTTCTTCTCACAAGAACTACACAAAGGACACTTAGTTTGTGGAATCAAAAGTTTTATTTCCAAAGTGAAATAGAATCGGGTGAAACACTTTCTATCACACAAATTTCAACGATCTTCCGTTGCTATTAAGAGGTACACAAATTCGAGGTCCCTGTTACTATTAGATCTTTAGTTGTTCATTCCTCATATTGTTTATAGCCTTGCCGGCCTAAGATATTACATAACGGTATTCAGTTGACTTTGTCTGCCTAATAAAAAAGGGCCGACCCAGTTCAATACCCACTTCGTGGGTGTCTGGGGAAGGGAATACTCTAGGCAGCCTTCCCCCTGCTTTGCAAAGAGACTGATTCGAACCCGCGACCTGACACACCACGGCAAGCAAGCTTACCGCTGAGCCAAGTCTGCCTAATAAGTCATATATATTCAAAAAAAGAAGTCATATATATTCAGATAACACAAGTTTAGTTGGTACGCTTGTCAAATGAGACGAAGGTGCTGGTCTCGCTTGTCCGAATTTGGGGTGTGACACTTGGATGCACGTGAGGAAAATCCCTCAGATGATTTGCTGTCACGTTTCATGAAGAAGAGAGATGCGGAGGACAACCTTTTCCCAAATAATTATGTCCTCAAACGTATTGCTCTTAATTTTGTTCTTGCCGGTAAGGTGGCTTTAAATTCGTTCTTCTGGCTAGTCATGAACAATCCACACGTAGAAAAGAAGGTCATTAATGACATGTCAATTGTTCTAATGGAAACCCGAGGAGAGGATGATGAATCGAAGAGCCATTGGTTTTTGATGAAGCTGATATAGACTCGTTTATGTGAAAGCAGCATTGGCTGAAACCATACGTTTGTATCCTTTAGTACCAGAGGATTTCAAATAATTGTTTCCAATGAAGTTCTGCCTGATGGCGCTTACGTTCCTGCTGGTTCAATTCAACGGTTGCTTAATTATTCTATTTACTATGTGAGGAGAAATAAGACTATTAGGAGAGAGGTGAGGATTGCTTGGATTTTAAGCCGGAGAGATGGCTGTCGATCCGAGGGGTCCGGTTCGAACCGAGAAATTAAAAAATAGCCAGATTTACAAGTAGTCGTTCAAAAATAGCCCAGTTTCTAGCATAAGTATACTTGAACTCCAGCATATTATACTGGAGTTCCGGGATAAGTATGCTAAAGCGCTGGAACTTCAGAATAATATGATGGAGTTCCAGCATAAGTACACTCAACTCCAGCATAATATAATGGAGTTCCAGCAAAGTATACCGGTCAAGTATAATATGCTGGAAATTCATACACAAGTGCTCGAATCTCTAGTATATTATGCTGGAACTTTCCCTGTGTTGGACTCCAGCATAATATGCTGGAAGTTCATACACAAGTGCACCGAACTCTATTATATTATACTGAATCGGTCTCTGTTGCAGCAAAATAGTGGCTATTTTTTATTGACTTGGTAAACGCTGGCTACTTTTGAATGACCAATCTGAAAACTGGCAAGATGGTATTATTTTTACCTAAAGGATGGGTATAAGAGCCTGTTTGGATGGGCTTTTTAAGCACTTATTAATTTTTGAAAGTGTTTGGGAATTTAAAAAAAAGGCTTAAAAAAGTTAAAATCTGCTTTAGAAAAAAGTCAAAACCATCGAGTTGGGTAAATCAACTTTCTTGAAATTGGCTTAAAAGTCATATTGCTTTGATCAAGAATATTACATTCTTATAAGTTTGTGGCGTTCATCGGAGGACCTATAACTTGCTTAGGCAAGGACTTGTAGTTATCATTAATACTACGGAAAAGGTCCAAATACCCCCCTATACTTTGCGAAAAGGACCAAATATACCCCTCGTTAAAAGTTTGGCTTATATCCAACCTTGTAGTTACATTATTAGCACGGATACCCCCCTAGACTTTACGATAAGGTCTATATATAATCCTTGTTTTTTAACAATATTTTATTTTTGTAAAAACTAAAAATTATTTGTTGAAAATAATTTTTTCAGTTCTTAGAAAACGACAAATATTTTGTTAAAAAATGTTTTTTTCTTTTTTTACAACAAAAAAAAACAGTTTTACAAATTTATTTTTCCAGTTTTTACAAAAAAAGTTTTTAAAAACAAAATAATGAAGAAAACAATATTTTTCAAAAGAGAAAATAATTTGTTGAAAATATTTTATTCAGTTTTTAAAAAATAAAAATATTTTTGTAAAAATTGAAAATGTTCTAATTCCTCTATTTTTATATTTTTTACAAATATGTTTTTACAAAAAAAAAATATTTTGTTAAAAAAATGATTTTTGCAACTTTTTTAAAGTTTTACAAAAAGAAATTAGAATATTTCCAAAAGAAAAAGACATTTCTTTTTGTGAAACTTTAAACAAATTGCAAAAATTATTTTTTTAACAAAATACTTGTATTTTGTAAAAACTGGAAAAAATGTAAAAACAGAGGAATTAGAACATTTTTAGTTTTTAACAAAATATTTTTGTTTTTTAAAAACTGAATAAAATATTTTTAACAAATTATTTTCGCTCTTGAACAGTATTTTTTTTCCTTCAATTTTTAGTTTTTTTAAAACTGAACAAAATGGAAAAACAAATTTGTAAAAACTTTTTTTTTTTTGTAAAACCAGAAAAAAAAATATTTTTTATCAAAATATTTTTTTAAAAAAATAGGGTTATATATAAACCTTATCGTAAAGTCCAGGGGGTATTTGGCTCCGTTTAAAGTTCAAGGTGTATCCGGGCCAATAATGTAACAGCAAGGTTGGATATGAGCCAAACTTTTAACGAGGGATATATTTGGTCATTTTCGCAAAGTATAGGGGGGTATTTGGACATTTTCCGTTAATTCTACTCATGAAAAATGAGCTTAAAATTTACATGCATCCTCGTGAGCTTGCAGCTGCAGCTCCAAAGGGCGCCATGTCTGCTTGAAAATAGTAATACGGGAATATAATTGTCCTTTACTTTTAAAGGGTGTGGTTTCCCAAAAGTGTATAGTGAAAGGGTAATTATTGGCTATTTTGATTTGTATTTTCTTTCCTCTATTTTTCAATATTTGTTGATCTGTTTGGTCACTTTGAGATTGAAAATGAATACTTTACAACAATGTATTGTTGAAACGGATATAAGTTTACTGTCGACTAATACCGTTACAACGATATTGCTGATATACTTCATAGGTTACTGTTATTCAGAAAATAATTAAAGTCCACATTTTTCATTACTCCGTGACTAATGAATTTAACTTTTACATTTCATAATCTTAAATAGATTTATACTGCCAAGTGTCCATGAACGGTTTAAATAAATCAACTCACTTGCTACAACATATTAAAATACACTATAATAGAGAAATTACAACATACTAAAATACACGAAAGTAGAGAAATTACACTATCAGCATATATAATTTGTAGTATATATAAGCCTAAGATCCTTTGTGAGTTCCCAGATAATTGGAGAGAAGTATGGAAAGAAAAAAGTCGGTTCTCTATTGGTCCTAAAGGAATTTATTAAAATACTTGTAATAGAATTACTGTCTACCATGCAACATGCCAAAAATTGGTTAGTGGAAACGTAGGTTCATAATTCTTACAAGAAAACATAGAAACTGTTTTCGGTATATACTACTAGTGCAGAATTTGATTAGTAACTTTACACAGATTTACAAGCTATGTCAGTGATGTATTCTTCTTCATTTGGTTGTTGCATCAGGTAAAATATAGTCTGGTATAGTCGTGGAAATCTTGGAATCTCCTGGTCTAATCAACCCAGTGTCGAAAAGAGTTGTTCCCCATTGTTGCCTTCTGGTACACTGCCAAAAGTATTCCCACCTATTCTCAACTATATCGGTCTAAAACTCTTTTCAACTCGAATAGTCATGCCTTCGTGATTGCAGCTAACGTCCAGCATAACTCGAAGGGCTTAAGTTGCTGCCTCCATGGAAATCAGTTCGAAGTTTCAGTCAATAATCTTTTCACCAGTCGAAAAGGCATTCCAAACTACAGTTCCAACCAAGTAAAGCCCAACTGAAACCTTAAAGACATCATCCCAAGAACCTGAGGAGCCAGACAACATAAAATAAATTTATTAAATGCACACATGCTTTTGAAGGGCGAAGTGTCATTATTAGGTTTCAATGACTCTAAACACTGTTCTAGTATGACAGCAGACGAAATGCAGTTGAAGTGCCCTAACTGAACAAACTTGACACTGCAACACGATTAAGATCATTATGTAGCTTCTGAAAGAACTAATGCTTTAGGTAAACTATGTTTCTAAGATGGTAGTCTTGATCAGCTGAAAGCAACTCTACTCATTAATGACAAGAACAGGTGAAACTCGAATAATCTAATTTTCACCAAGCATATCACCTAAATAACTGATTGTTGAACGTATAATTTACAGATAATTTAAAGATAATCACTCTTAAAGATTAATATATGTTATAAAGTTCCAAGTGATTCTTTCGTGTAAACCATAAGCAATTATTATTTAAAGCGTTGGTTTACTAAAACGAAATTTTTGAAGTCAGGTGAAATTAAAACCAGCAAGCCCATAATCTGTTTACCCCCACACAGTTAGTGACATCCAGTGGCGGATTTAGGGTGGCGGAAGGGTGTTCACCCGAACACCCTTCGCCGAAAAATTACACTGTATATATAAGGTAAAATCTATATTTTACCTCTATATATTAAGTTTTGAACACCCTTAACACTATCCAAAAGTGTAGTTTAGTGGTCAAGGGTGTTCAAAATTTACATAAAGATCATGAGTTCAATTCCCACTAGCTACAATTTTTTTTTTGAACACCCTTCATGAAGGTTCTGGCTCCGCCACTGGTGACATCTTAGAAGTTCTTGGTAGTACGGTGGACAAAAAGGCCAAACTATCATAGGTCATTCCCACTGGCACTACAGCCAAAAATAATGAATATAGTCCATCTATTTTGAAGCACAGGTAGCCCAAAATTATCCGAGACTAAAATGTGAAGGATGAATGATACCATGTTGCAAGATGTAGCCAGTTGTTGCTGTGCCAAAAACACCAGCCAGCACCCCAGCAGTATTAGATAGTCCAAGTAGTACTCCCTGCAAACATATCATACATTACTCACGTTACCCACAGTATGATATACTATTTATTATACTAATGTGCAGCAATAACGCATCATAAACAATCCCTTCTTCAGAACATAAGGTAAGTCAAATGGTTACTCCCAGATAGTGGTGGCAAATGGGCGGGTTGGTTCGAATTTGGGCGAGGCAAAAATAGGTTGGGTCTCAACCCACCCATATTATGTAAGTGTAATATTTTTTCAAGTGCAATTTATAATTTTTTTTTTTGACATAATCGTAACTGGAATAATATATACTCTTCTTCGTTCAAATTTATTCAAATTTGACTATCATATTGTGAACTTAAGTTACTCTTCTACAAAATATGACCTTTTTTTTAGCAAGAAAATGTGCTTAATGCACTTCAAGCAATTATCACTAATAATAAATGAAAAGAAAATACTCATTTTGTTAAAATGAAAGAAAATACTTTTTCTACATCATTTTGTTGAAATGAAAGAAAATAGTTTTCTACATCATGAAAAGAAAGTACTTTTTTGTTGAAATGAAAGAAAATATTTTTTTACATCATGAAAAGAAAATACTCATTTTGTTGAAATAAAAAAAGAAAGTACTCTATCTACAACATGAAAGAATGTAAACTTAATAATATTTCTATTTAGGGTAGGGTGGGGGGTTGGGGTGAGTGGAAAACTATACAAATTTGCTTCTACTTCCTAAACTATTTTCGGTTTTCAAGCATGCATCTAGAAAGAACAAGAACGCTAAACAATAGCAAACAATACTTACAATGTTAGAAGGAAAAACAATACACACAGTCAACTATAGTGAGAAGAACTTATGAAGGAAGAAGAGTTGGAATACCTTTATAGCATTTTCAGTTTAAAAACATCATGGATTTTGAGTGAGAAAAAATTGGAAGATAACCTACTAGGCTAGCCAATATTTTACCCACATTTTACCCGTGAATACCCATATTTCTATGGGTTGAAGCCCAAATTTTATCACTCATCCAACCCACTAAAATATGAGCGGATAGGATGGGTTGACAAAATATGGGCATTTTGCCAGCACTACTCCCGGATATTGTTTAAAGCTCATTGGACATTAAGAAAGACAAACAAGAAGGAGAAAGACGAAAAGGTAATACTCACAGAATACCGTGGAGCTATATCCTGGTGGTTTGAATACAAACCAGATTGTGAAAACGCATCACTTCCCTGTTTCAAGAATGAAAAAGATGTCAAGGGTGGCAGCATTTAAGCTGAAGCAAGAAGAGATTACATGCCATCAACTACAGCTAATATTGACGGAAATCTGAACAACGCAATATTATTAATTCAACTTTTTCAATATTTCCTCCTTGTTAGCACTACTCTATCCATTCACATGAAACAGAACATTCCACAGTGTTAACTCATAAGCAGGCTGACAGATGGTATTTCCTAAAGACTAGATGGAGAAGAGGGTATCTATGGCATCATTTCACATGTCGTACTAGTTATATATCACCAGTTATCTTCCCTTTTTTAAAAAAAAAAAAAAATCAAGTACATCACCAGTTTTCACTTTTCACAGTTGAAGAATATCAAACAGTTGCTGGAATCATTATAGTTGTTCAATATAAGAAGACAAACCTGACTGCATGACATACATAGAACTGCCATTGCAGGAGAGTCAACATGGCTCAACTGGGTTAAGAAGAAAGCAGGTCCAAGAAATCCTATTGTTTGCATAATCTGCAACAATGATCAAAAGAATTAAAAAATAGCTGGTCTGAACATTTTAGATAGGTGAGTTTTTTATACAGCAACTGCTATTTCAAAAACTGGTAAGGAGATAATACATTGACTTTAGCATAGGATGGCCATATACTAAATATGCCAGCATTTTAAGACTAGGAAGCCATGCAAATAAAACTAAATTATTGGAGTCAAAATTATCTTCTCTATCTGAGGGCAGCCACGTAAAGTTGAACAGGCAGACAATAATGTGTCACGACTCTAAGTAAGAATAATTGTTCTCAGAGGTATCTTTAGAAAACAAATAAAATAGGGTATTGAGCATCTCAAGATCTACACCGAACACTGAAGTGCAATAACATCAACCAACAATGGTTATGGTGGGGTAGTAAATACTCCTCCATCTTCAACCAAAGGTCTCGGGTTAGAGCCCTAGGTATAATGTTGCCTTTGTTAGAGCACTTAGCCCCCCAAGTGGGACTTCCAGGCGTGAATCCAAATTTAGTCGGACCAAAATGCGGTACAGGATACCAGGTGGATAACCAGAAAAAAATGAAAGAAGTGCAATGACATCAATAAAGGTGTGTAGTACCTTTCTGACTACAGTCACTGATACACCTTTCCTCACCAGGGAATCTGCAATCCACCCACCAACATTTGCAGAGATTGCCATTGTGAGCCATGGCAAGACAGCATAAAGTCCTGATTCCGTGAGATTAAACTTTAATACCTGCAGTAGAACAATAAAAGTATGACCATCTCTAAGTAGTAACAATAATTTAATAGTAGAAACCATTAAATGTGGGATGACGATTAAGCATCACGGTTGATGATTTAGAGCCTGTTTGGCCAAGCTTCCGGGAGGCTAGAAGTACTTTTTTTGTCAGAAAAAGTACTTTTTCGAAAATTTGATGTGTTTGGCCAAGATAGAGAAGTGATTTTGAGCAGCACAAGAAGCAGTTTTTCTACTTTTGGGAAGAAGCTACAAATTCTAGCTTCTTTTAAGAAGTACAAGCAGAAAAAAAATTATTTTAAGACAAAGGTATCTTTACTATAAATTTATATTTTTCAAGTTATCCTTTAATTTAGCTTTTTTCTTTTCCTTTTTTTGTTTCAACAATCCCTTTTTATTTATTTTATTTCCATCGTATTTTTATTTTCCTTTTCTTATTTTTCTTTGAAATAGTCTATCCACTATAAATAGATCTCTTCTTTTATATTGAATTAATTAAATTCTAATAATTTATACTTAATGATTATATTTAGAGATATTTAAATTATTATATAGACAACAAGTAATACTAGATACATAATATTATTGGTTTGGATAACTGTATTTTATATTGCTTAAAATCTTTAATATATATTTCTACTTTATGTTTTATATTCTAATTAAATAAATAAAAACTAATTTTTTATAATAAATATGTAAATTAATTTTCTCTTTTAAATAAAAACATTTACTGTCATTTTTTGTAATTTGACATTCAAAATTACTTTTTGGAAAAATATCCAGATGCAATTTTCTTATCAAATATCGAAAAAAGTACTTCTCAAATAAATTGGCCAAATACAAATTGTAACTCTAAAAAATACTTTTTTGGAAACAACTTTTCAAAATAAGTAGTTTTTAGCAACTTGGCCAAACGGACTCTTTGTGATGGACAAGACTCTGATCCTAATCCTATTCAAGATATTGACTGTGACCCCCTAAGAAGGAAGAAGTGATGTGAATTACCTACCCTCACTCTTTGCTCTCTCAAACTCAAAAAAACCATCCTTCCTATAACCATCCTTCTTTGCTTTTTATCGTTTTGTTTACAAACTTACAATCATTGCACTTTTTTCTCGCACTAGATAAAAAAGACCACATATCTCCATATCCAGCACTAATAACTTACCTTTCAACATACACTACAAGTTGAAGGACACATTCACCTCTAAGGTTACATTATTTTCCAATGCCTAGTGCAGAATATTATTACAAAAAGCCAAATACATAACAAACCCTTAAATGTGTCACAAAATTTTATTTAGACACTTCAACTTAGCTTATTACCCATTGAACACTTAAATAATGTAAAGGTGTGTCAATTGAACACGAAAAATTCAGTCCCAACAAAGAAATAAGTATGTGAAGCTCAATCATGCTTACGTGGCAAGGTAACCAGTGAAAGATAGCCACGTCAATAAAAAAGATGCACATTTTCACTTTAGACCAAGCCAACACCTACCCCTCCTCTTCTCCCTCCACAACCACCTCTACCCACCACCTCTGGCCTCTTCCTCCCCTACCTGCTTCCTTCTCAACCACCACAAGCACCACCATATCACAACCGGTGAATGAAGCATTTTGCATTCACGCAGGGTGCGAGGAAGGGACGCGCACCAAGGGGTATAGTGTAAGCAGCCTAGCATGATGCAAGCATCAGTGGTTGATTCTACGGTTAGAACTCGTGACCTACAGGTCACACGGAGCTTTACGGATTCAACCACCACATGAAAATCACATCTTTCCTTTTGAAACTTATAGTGAAAAGTTTTAAAAATTACAACAAAGTATAATCACACTTCTAAGCAAACCAAACCTCAAACACCAAATTGGGTCATCATGCTGCTGATGGCTTTCTTAATTAACAAATTCAGATAAACCCACAAATTCGTCATATCACTTCCCTCGTCATTCAGCCCGACATGCCATATCCCCTTCAGTTCTAGGCGCCCCCACTAAATATTGCATCCTTGGACTGACGCCATCGCACCCCAACACCCACCTCTGTTTTCTCGGCCAACTAGTAAATATTAAAATAACCTTTAAAGTAAAGCTTAAAATAAAATCAGTTACTATAGTAACGAACAACTCTATCGTTATTAACGCTAAAGCTTTGACCGGAAAACATGACCCCAGTCTTTGTCGCCGGAAGATACAGTCTTTGTCGCCGGAAGATACAGAGGACCCACAAAGGGGTTGGACAACCTTAGATGCTAATGTTTAGTAAAAAT
Source organism: Nicotiana noctiflora (assembly GCA_032618575.1). Lineage (NCBI taxonomy): Eukaryota > Viridiplantae > Streptophyta > Magnoliopsida > Solanales > Solanaceae > Nicotiana > Nicotiana noctiflora. The sequence continues at coordinate 220,342 of JASVEL010001167.1, forward strand.
CCAATCTTTAAAAATTTTGAGGTTTTATCTTTGAAGAGAATCTGTAGGAAACCATTATTGAGAAATTAAGAGGAAGATGAAGGAGAAAGTCAATGGAAAAAAAATTATTTGAAAAAACAAACATTTCAGTTATTCACGGCTTCACGCGCTTGACTCTAAGTTAGATTCACTAATTGTGCCATGTAAGAGTGAGGTGCTCAGTACACACACTTTGATAGTAATTCGAGTGTTCAACAAGTAATTGGCTCAGTTGAGGTGTCTAAATGAAATTTCATGACAAATTTAATGGGTTGTCTATGTATTTGGACTTACAAAAATCTACCATAAAAGGTAGTGTATCTTTACTGCCTAAACTGTCCAACCTTATTCTTGAAGATAGATGTGGAACCTTTGATCTTGGTCAATTATCAAGTGTTCATGAACCAAATTAATGCACTGGGACCAATATCATATAATAGTAAAAAAGATGTCAAATGTTTATCTCCACTAAATTTCTTGTCCGACAACTTTCTCGTGAAGACGATTTTCATAAGTTTGTCTTATTTAAGAATTAGAAAAGTTCATGTTTACACCAATTACATAATTTTTAGCAATTATTGTAAGTCATAATTATGCAGAAAGCAAATGAAGCAATATTACTAAAGTGAAAGTACTACCTGGTGATAATACGTTGGCATCCAGGTAAGAAGAATAAACGTCCCCCAGTTGTGACAGAAGTGAGAAACTATCAAGGCCCATACAGGTGGTTTTGACAGAATCAATTTCCAAGGGATTGATTTAACAGGTTCCTTGGAAACACTGCTACTAAGAATAAGCTTCTTTTCATCAGGCCGCAGCTCAGGATCATCAAGGGGTGAACTGTATGCCTACATGAAAATTATCTGACATGGATAAGCAGTACTACTTATAGCCTACCAGGAAATTCCAAGTTTATGAATAGTAAGATTTTGCACGATGTGATTTGTTGGCTGAGTATGTCTAGGATCAAACACAATGGTTTCTTTAAAAATGAAGTTAAAGAATTCAACATATGCAACTATGGAGCTTTTGACAAATATATAGCACAACCTGAAACCATCTAGATGATCCTCATTGTTTGATAAACAATCATCTTAATAAATGTTTCTTTTACAATCAAAAGAATATACAGATTAATATGTACCTTATTGAGCCACACTGCAACCCATACAGTGCCTAAAGAACCAAAAGAAAAGAAGACAGAAGGCCACCCAAAGTTGTGTATCAGGAATGGCGAAAATGCTAGTCCAGTCACAGATCCAAGATACATTCCACTGTAGACGAGTGCCAGAGATCTACTTCTTTCTGATACAGGAACCCATTTAGAGAGAATGTTATTCATTGCCGGCATTGCAACACCCTGGAAGCGATAAAGTCAAATCAGCTAATCAAGAAACAAGGAATTGAGTTATAATGCCAGATTATTCCAAACGAAAAGACCTCATTTGACCTCAAAATTAAATCAGCTTAGATCTCCTTTCAATGAGTTAAAATGAAAATAAGAATGAAAAATGAACAGAACCAACCTCACCAATTCCCATGAAAGCTCGAACAACAAATAAGAAGGGCAATCCAAGCTTTGCAGCAATGGGCGTGAGAACTGTAGCAACAGACCACCACACTACTCCAAATCCTAAGACAGCTTTCCCACCAACAGTGTCAGCCCATATACCTCCTGCTATCTGGGCTTAATACCACATGTATTAAAAAATGAAATACAGAGGGGCCTCCTCAAGTCTATTAAGTATAAAGGATCCATATTATGAGGTGCAAGACAATGTGAAATAAGAGAGCTAATTAAACAAAAATACTAAGGCAAGAACAAAAAAATGACACTTTCTATCTTTAAAATCCAGAAGCATATTTTGATAAATCAGAATAAATAAATAAAACTACTAGATAGATACACTAATAATGAGCAGAGTGAAGGTGGATATCCTACCTGAGTGAGAAGATAACCCCAGAAAAATGAGGACTGTATTAAACCAACAGTGGTAGGACTCCAGTGGTATTCGGATGCCATTGGAAGTATGGCGATACTCATGTTTACCTGCACAGCACAATCTGATTAAAGTTTCCAACTGAAAACCCACTAAAACGAAAAGGAAGAAATTAATCGCTTACTCTATCCATATTGCAAAGAAGAAAAGCGGAGAAACAAAGAAGCACAATAACCCATCGCTTTGGGAACTCTTCCCACCAAGCTGGACCGTCTAAGCTATCTCCATCTTCTTTCTTTCTCAGTAAAGCTTCGGAGATGGGATCCTCGAACTTCAACGATTCTGACGACTCAGCAATTTTGAAGGGCTTTGACTTGACATCAGCCCCCACCTTCCAACTATCATTATTCCTCCGAACCAACCCTCTGCTCCCAAACTGAAACAATCGAAATGCGCCCCTGCATTCGATCCCAGTAGTATCGTAAAGAGAACCAAAACTGAAATTTCTTCCACGGATGTTGGAATTGATATTTTTGGGAGGAGAGCAACTGTAGTGGGAGAGGAGAAATGCTTTCGCAGTCATAGCAGCGGAGAAGTAAAGCTCCGCCTGAGTGCGTGTGCGGGGATTTTTCTATTGCTGGTGATGCATTTGGAAGGCAAGATTTTTAACACAGTTGGAAATGTGGTGGTGCTACTACTAAATTGTTGTCACTTTCCACCAAAATTATTGTACGGGATATTTATGGCCACTGGTTCTGTTTCTTACACGTGTCATAATACAGTATTCATAAGGATAATGAGTTTCATTACAATTTTATCCTTCTACGTCGTTGGTTTCTTTGTATCGAATTGTATTCCAATCTTAAACATTCATATTTGTATGATTGTATTTCCAATCTTAATATTGTATTAGCAATACTATTGTATTAGCAATACTAGAAATCTAGGAAAAAGCGACCAAAAAAAACGACTAACCCAAAATTGATCGCTTAGGTGGTAAAAAATAATCAAACAGGGTTGGTCGATATTTTGTTGGTCCATTTACCTTATGAACCAAAATTGATCGTTAATTTTGTAAGGTAAAAGGATCAAATATTCCGTTTAAATAATATACCGACCAACTTTGGTCACTTTATTATTTTAGCGACCAAAGTTGGCTCTATTCTTAAATTATATTTTTTTTATTATTAATCAAAATATAGCGACCAACTTTGATCTTTATTATTTTAACAATATAATTTTAGCGATCAAAGTTGGTCTCTATTCTTAAATTAAGTTTTTTTATTTATTATTAATCGAAATATAGCAACCAACTTTGTTCTGTAAATAAAATATTATATTTTAAAATCTAAAAAATAGAGACCAAAGTTGGTTACTATTTTTATAATTTTTTTAATTTTTTTAATTTTTTAAACATAAACGAGCAACGTTGGTCGCCAATTTCTAGAATTTAATTATTTTTTATACATAAGCTACCAGATTTGGTCGCTATTTTTTCAGAAAATATATTTTTTTAGTAGAGTAGCGACCAAAGTTGGTCGCTTTTTGAGAAATATGGGTTATTTAGCGACCAACCTTGGTCGCTACTGCCCAGAAAATTAATTATTTAAAGAGAAAAGCAACCAACTAGCAACCAAAGCTAGTCACTTTTCTGGATATAATTTTGGCAGAAACTGCCTGTTTTGGTAGCTACACCACCTGCTAGCATACCGAAATTCCTAAATAGGCATTTTATGCCAACAACAACAACAACTGCCAACAACAATAAACAACAACAACAACAATAATGTCATGACCCAAAATCCATTCGAATGAGTCGTGATGACACCTTGTCTCTAAACTAGATAAGCCTAACATTATCTAAAATTACTTTGACATTTACTAACTTTAAATTAATTTACTCTCAACAAATTATAATTCCCAAAATCGGTAGTAGAAGTCACGAGCCTTTTTAAGAGTAGTTATACAAAATAAATATATCATTATCCCAAAACAAAAGGAACAAATGGAAATAAGTACAAATGAATGTGACTGTGAGGTCTAAGAACGCTCTAGCAGGTTTACCTTGAGTCTCCAGCGCAACGACCCGCACAGCCACCACCGATCAAATACATGTTCTGTATACAAAAATATATAGAAGTATAGTATAAGCACACCATGGCGGTGACTAGTAAGTATCAAGACTAACCTCGGTAGGGTAGTGATAAGGAATAGTCCAGACACATACTGATCAAATAAATTGAACGATATATGATAATAAACTATCAACCTAATGGTGACAAAGTAATATCAACAACAGGTAGATCAAACTACAATCGGTAGAAACAATAAAGGGAAACACGGATGGAAATGAAAGATAACCAAATAAATTAACACCAACATAGCTGGAACACATACAAGTAAAAATGTACTAAAACAAGGAAGGTCATGTCAGCTCGATAAATCATATCATTTCAGGTGCACGATTCCAGCCATCTCAAACTCGATGTCTCATATCATACCTCAATCACAAAATATTTAGCACACCCGGCACCTTGTGCCCACATATTTCTATTTCCCTTTACATAATAGCATTCTTACATTACTCAGTATATAAGGTCCATAACCCATGTAGTTAAGATATTCACGGAGTCTCATTTGCATAACATAAAGTAGAGTACATCTTCTAAATCGAATAGGAACTCAGCAAGAAAAGAGGAAGTTATTTTTAGAAATCATTTGAATAAGGAAAATATCATTTTCAATTAAAATACGATATCTAATGAATTAATACCTTTAACAAGTGATTTAATAAATTAACTTAGTAGGAATTCTTTTTTTTAAAGAGTAAAATACAACCTCGGTCGGTTCAAGGGAATTTAATTGAGTAACTAATTGAATTAAAAATGAAACAATTATTGAAATTTGAAGTATTGAAATATACATATAAATACGATGAAGTATTTAATTCCATCACAAAGGATTGCAGCAATAAAGCAATCTGAACAGTTAAAACACTTGAATTGGTAACAACAAATAAGCATAGCAAACAGAAAGTGTACGGCAACACCCTTCGTACTTTAACACTCTCCCACGAATATTGTGCACGACATCACCCTTCGTGCTTTACACTCTTCCTCACCCAAGAAACAATCACAGGCAATTTGGGAAAGGGAATCAATAACATCATAATAGAATAGAGTAACAATAGAAAATCAGAAAATAAACGTAAACAACACCATAAATCAGTTACCAGCAAGAGTCGGAAAAATAAAGGACAAGTGCAAGGCATCACCCTTCGTGCTTTTACTCTTGTCCTCACCATAGAAATCAATATAATCGGCATGACATCACCCTTTGTTCTTTTACTCTCGTCCTCACATAATCATAGCATAGAATGATCCTTCGTGCATTATCACTCATATAAAGTCACGGAATGATACACCGTGCGACCCGGCATACCCTTCGTGCTTTATCACTCTTCCTCACAATATGCATAAATAGAAAATTGCACGGTATCACTATTTGTGCTTTAACTCACTCTCACAATATCATGCACGGCATCACCTTTCGTATTTTACACTCTTCCTTACCCAAATAATAGAAATAATAAAATCATGGCAATGAAGTCAACAATATGAACAATAGAATCAATAACATCCCGGCAAGGGAATAAACAATAGAAACAATATTATCCTTGCAAGGAAATCAACAATAACCAATCTTGTTTCAACAGTTAGCTTCGCAGCATAGATCTCAACTCCAGTCAATACTCAACAATGAACAATTTTCAAGAGAATGCCATAAGTCTTATTCGACTTGAATAATCAACAATTTAAACAGGAATAATACATAATAATGATCACGAAGAAACCAATAAGCACGATAACCTCAAAAAAATAACCATACATAATAAGCATGTGATAACTACACCGGTAACCACAACAATTGGACATGTAGCAGGTTTATATGAAGTCATAAAGGAAACTCACAATCAAGAAGTATCGACATAATAAGGAAGGCAATCAATTCAATTAAGGCAATTAAGGGTCAAGTAACACGTACGAATTAGAGGAAAGTGATAACATCATATGGAGCATATAGAGGCAATTTAAGCAATTAGGAAACTCAACCATAACGGGATACTTTCCCCATAATAAACATAAGGACCTAAGAACCCTAGAGGCAAATTTCCCACAAATAAGTCTGAGCACGCACTCGTCACCTCACATGCATAAACTACAATTAGCATAGAAGACTCAAATCCTAAGGGGAAGTCCCCGACACAAGGTTAGGCAAGATACTTACTCAACTCTCTAGGCCCACACCTCGGAATCCGACAAAATTTATAGAATTGAACTCCCATTCTGCTACGAGTTCACCATATAAAAATTATCTAATTTTGATATAATTTGGTCATTCAAATCATCATTTTACATTTTGAAAGATATCACAATTTCTCCCAAAATTTTCTTTAGATTCTCATGAATTTGATGCTAAATCTAAGATATAATCATAAAATATAGTTAAAAATTGATTAGAGACACTTACCCAAAAGTTTAGAGAAGTTTGGGTCCTAAGAAAATCGCCATGGAGGTTTAGGGTTTGAGAAAATTGAAAACTGGGTGAAAATCTAGTCAAAAACCTCACTTAACGGGACTCAAATGTCGCATTTGCGACCAAGATTTGCATTTGCGAACACCTCGCAATTATGAACAACCCAGGGCTAGAAAAAGTTGCATTTGCGACAAAAATCATGCATTTGCGAACAGGGCATCGCAAATGCGATAAAATATTCGCATTTGCGACCACACCATAACCAACTGTTTTTTCTGACACGAAAATGAGCATAACTTCCTCATACGACGTCCAAATTGATTTATTCTTTTTCTTATGACTCCGTGACTTTGATATGGATCTAATGGTTCAAGAAAAACTGAATTCAGATCTTATTTGCTCAATGTGGTATTATTTGTTCTTGAAGAGACGACGATGAAGCATCCAAAAACAAGCGCAACATACCCTAAACCTATCCGAAATCACCCAAGCCCCTAGGGCTCCGAACTTAATATGCACGCAAGTCTAGAAATATCATACGGGCTTGAACATGCAATCAAATCATCAAAAAATTGAATTTGACCTCAAAACTCATGATTTTCTAACTTTTCAACCGGACGTCCAAATGACGTCAAATAAATTCCGGTTTTCATCAAATTTTACAAATAGCACTTAAATATCATAACAAACTTGTATCGGGCTCCGAAATACAAATACGGCCCCGATACCAACGAGTTCAAACATTAATTCATATTTTTATTCTCATTAAAATATAGCACAATAATTTTCTTCAAAAATTATTTTCTAAGGCTAGGGGCCTCGGAATTCTATTTCAGACATATACCCAAGTCCCATATTTTAGCACAGTCCTCTCGAGATTGCCGAAGCACAAATTCGGGTCCATTTACCAAAATGTTGACCAATGTACTAAAAACCAAATTTTAACTCTAAAAATTACTATTTTCATATTTTCACATAAAAGCTTTTCGATTTTCACGCGCCGAACTATGCACGTATGTCGATTCACATAATGTGAAGCTACTCGTGACTTCAAACTGCCAAACAAATTTCTCATAAGGACCAGTCGGGTCATTACAAATAATAACAACAACATCACAACAACAACAATAATAACAACAACGAAAACAACAACAACAACACAACAACAACATTAACAACAACAAAGTATAAAGTTCAATTGAAATCTGATGACCCAAAGGGGTCATCACTTATTTTCTTACCCATCTTGTACTTTCGAGGGCTTGAAATCCTCATACAGTAATTGTCTCTATTTGCGTGCGTAGTCCGAGCATGTAACCGAAAAGTTAAAATATGAATTTTGTGAGAAAAAACGCTAAATCTTGATATTAAATTAAATAAATTTGACTTCGATTAATATTTTTAGGTAAAATGATCTGGAATCGTGATTTGACGGTCTAAGAGGATCCATAGGAAAATACGGGACTTAGGCGTATACCCGTAATCGAATTCCGAGGTCCCAAGTTCGAGAAATAAAATTTTATGTGGAATTATTTTTTTGAAATAATTAATGAAATCGGAAATGAAATTTGACCAGAAGACTATGGTATCGGGCCTATATTTTGGTTCCGGTACCTGGTACAAGTCTTATATATGATTTAAGCACTTTCTGTAAAGTTTGGTTAAAAATGAACGTCGTTTGACGTGTTTTGGACTTAAAATGGGAATTTGATGTTCTATGAAAATTTGGAAGAAATCACGAGCTTTAAGGCTTGATTCTATATATATGATATTGTTTGGCGATTTGATCGGACAGATAAGTCCGTAGGATGTTTTTGAGGTTGAGTGTATGTCAGGTTTGGAGCCCTGAGGGCTTGAGTGAGTTTCGAGTAGGTTCCGGGATGTTTTAGATTTAAGATTTTCTAACATTCTTGTTGGAAAATGAGCCTTAAACGTTTAAAGAAGCATTGTCTTCTTCGAAAGCACAATATTGAAAAGAGGTTGTCAATAGTAGGATAGAATCTATATTAAGTAATCATACTTGGGAAAATGGTTGATCTTCCTCCAAAAAATAAACCTTTGTATTCTAAGTGGATTTTCAAAAGGAAAATAAAAGCTGATGGTATTATTGACAAATATAAGACAAGATTGATTAAGGATTAAGACAATGAGAAGGTCTTGATTACCCTGGCACATGATTACCGGTAACGAGAATTACATCTATTTGGATGGTAATAGAGTTAGCCACCATGTATGGCCTTGAAACCCATCAGATGGACGTAAAAGACAACCTTCTTAAACATAGATTTGGAGGAAGAATTTATATGGAACGACCTGAAGGGTTCATGGTTCCTGGGAAAGAAAAGAAGGTGTATCGACTTGTTAAGTCACTTTAAAGACGAAGACAAGCACCCAAACAATGATATGTGAGATTTGACCAAATAATATTATCAAATGGTTTAAAAAATTAATGAGTGTAAACAAATGTGTTTACGTTAAGAATACTTCAAATCATATGGTCATTATTTGATTATATGTAGATGATATATTGATAAAATATTTAAAATGTGGGGGCTTTTATCTTATGCATGACAAAAGCAAATGTTAGACGTAATGTGTAAATGATATAATTTTTGAAACTCATTGATATAGTAGTTGGTAAATTCATCAGTTGTTTAGTCTTAATGAAGACTAGTCGATGAAACTACTAATTCGGAAGTTGGTCACATGCCTTTCTCGAAAAGTCATATTCGTTAATGAAAATCTATATTGTTTAGTTCTTTTATGAAATGATGTCACTTTGAAGGTTGTGACTTCTCATAAAATAATACATATGTACGTTTTTGTATGGACATGACTGTTCATGAACGAATATATTAATACATTGGTCTATAATGAGGTGACAAACCGATGAACATGACCAAAATCCATTGCAAGTTGGATTTGGTTCATAAATGAAGGTGCTATAATTTGCATATCATATAGACGTATGAATAAATAACATACAAATGCTTGAAAATGATGGAGTGATTGATAAATGTGTTATATATTAAAATGTTGTGGTCACAATTGATGCCAATCATTCCCGTTGTTGTTGTAATATACTATTACTACATTAAGTGTAGTCAATAATATGATATGCAATTGAAAGTCGAGACATTTAATCTACAACATAGGAAGGTTGTATTGAACGTTCATGACAATGAAACGAGTTTTGAAGTATACTCCAAATTATATTTTGCACTACAATAAGTATCCTGCGATAAAAGAGGGGTATAGTGATGAAAATTAGATCACCGGTTCAACCGATTCTAACCAGTTGGTGGATGAGCGATGTATTGGAAGTCGTCCAAACAAATGTGCATTGATCGCTGTATAGTGGAGGCTAAGTTTATAGCCTTAGACAAAGCCAGTGAATAAGCTGAATGGCTCTGTAATTTCTTGAAAGATATTCTATTTTGCCCAATTTTTGGCACCTATATGTATATATTGTGATAGTCAAGCGACAATAGGAAGGGCTGTGAGCATTATGTATAACGGAAAGTCTCGTTATATAAGACGCATGCATAGAACCGTTAGACAACTACTTTCTAATGGAATTATCACAATTGATTATGTAATATCAAAGGATAATTTGGCGGATCCGCTTACAAAAGGCCTAACTAGAGAGGGAGTTGAGAAATCATCTAATGGTGAGACTATGCACGAAGACAAGTCATCATGGCGGTAACTCTACCTAGAATTTTGGAGGTCCGAGATCTAGGTTCAAGGAGCAAACAAAGTTATGCATGACCGGTTCAACATTGTCAAATATAAATTTTAGTTAATTCTCGTGATGAAGACAATGTTCAGTAACAAGGATAAAATGTTAAGATATTTTTAATGGTTTCTAAGTTTGATACACGGTATATCAAATAGTGTATCTACGTGATAACACATTTAGGAATCACCTATGTAAGTGTGAAGTGTAAGCCGCTTCAAGGAGAATTGTGTAAGGCCAGTTCTCTATGCACTTATGAACCAAGTGATATTCATGACTGAAACGAACACAACGATGAGAACCAAAGACGGTTAAGGGTTGATTGTGTGACTTATGGTTGTCTTGGTATACACCAAAGCTCGATGGTTTAAAGATACTAATTCTACCGATTGACTGAGTATATCCGACATAAGTTCACTACGGAAAGTTCAAAGGGAAACCTACTTATCCAGATGCGATTAATCTTTACTTGCGAATCACACAGTATTTTCATGCATGTTTTTCCACATATGCCCATTCCCCATTCATGTGTGGGATTGTTGCCTTTTTTTAAAGGGTGTGAATGACAAATGGAAGAGGTACCTTTTGGATTGCACCTCTCCATCTCACTCTTCCTTTCTCTATAAATTTAGAGGATTGGTCTCATTTTTAAGACATGAAAAATCTGAAAATTTCTCCACTCTTTTCAATATTGTTGCATTATTTTCAAATAAACATAAGTGTCAAGTGTGATTTGCTCCGTCTGTTGAGTTCGCTGAAATTCTATAGTTTCGATTGTCGTTATTGCAGAATAGTTATTCCGTTCTATCCTGGGAGGAATTAATCCAAAACTTTGGGCAACAGTGAGGGGATTAAATCCTTAAGGGCACACAAGCAACTTGTGGGCTCAGGATTATTATTTCACATATTATTTATTGAACTAACGTTTGCTTACTTCTCTGATTTTCTGATTTCGAACACAGAATACCAACAAAAAAAATTATACCAAATTTGGCTGTAACTTCTTATCAAAATTTAAGATGAATTTAGTCGGAAAAAAATTGTTCATAAGTAAAATAAAATTGATTATATTCACCATAACTATAATATACTCCACTAAAGGCTTATAAAAATAGAGCAATGATATTGCCTCTTCAACTCTATATCAGTTGCAACTTGCAGTTTATAATTATTATAACTATTATATGCACCATGTCGCTTCACCATTTTCTCTTTTCCATATCCACATACCACATACACGAATAAATTTTTGAAAGGCTTTCGTGGTAGATTTTGTGTTGGACAATTCTGAGTCTTTCCCCTATTATCACCAACATTGTAGTATGTTGAAATTCAGTGGACAAGGTAAAAGGCAATTTTTGAGGATTTGGTGATCTTATTTTGATTTTTCACCAAGTTTTACTCTTTGCAACTGATTGATTCTTTTTCTTTCTTTTTTCTTGTGTAGTCTGTACCCTAAATTTAGGGAAGATTTAATGGTGTTTTTAGATGGCAGTAGTAGCAATTTGGAGAAAGAAGCAAATTCTCTAAAACTTTTCTAGTAAAAATTTGAATAAGAAGATCGGAAATCGGGCGTTATTAAAAAAAATATCAAAAAGAATAACATACGTCAAGATTTTAAGCTGTTATAGAAAGAGGCATAAGGAAAATTTTGAGAAACTTTCGTTTCGTATGTATTTTACAAACTAAATTTTAAAATTGGTTAATGTTAAAGTGAGGTGGCACGTCCGTACAATCAACAATTGTATATTTTTTGTCCTTTATTTTTTATTGAACAAATAAAACCTTTTTATGGCTAGCAATTGTATTTCTTTTATTTCTTTTTTTATTATTTCCAAATAAAACAAGCAAAAAGAAGTAAATTAATCCAAAGTATCTTTTCCTTATAAGTTGTTAATTGGAAGTAACTATTTTTACTATTTCAGAGATTGTTGTTGATAGCTACATCACCTTTTAAAACTTACTAACACTCATTTTTAAAAGTCCTTTTATCTTATTATTTTACTATCTTTTCATTCTAGAACTTCTTTGTCAATTTTATCAATTTTCAAAGTCTAAAAATATAATTTGAAAAACTAATGAGTGCATGATCATGAAAAGATATTGAAAAGATATTTCATTTAAGAAAAGTCAACAATCACCTTTTTACATTGTGTTATCAACAGGCACAAACAAGCAAATTTGCTGAACATTGCGCCAAGTAACCTTTTTTTTTTTCAGGTTTACATAAAGTTACTCTTCTTAGCACGAGGATTGGAGGCATGTTGATCGATAATTTAGTGCTAATTAACCTATGTAATACATGATATGATTTGGTAAAAGGTACCAATATTAACCTTTTCTTTTTTTATAATTTACATATGCTTATATCTTTATCGTGTATAGAAAGATTATACATCATGCACAGCAATTAATAACCGCGCGAAACACAAACAGATTTACTAGTATTTTAAAATTTTAAATCCATTAATATTAGCTTACACGACTGTAGCTTCGTACTTTAATATAAGAGTGAATGTAAACGAAAGCCGTGATGATAATTTTAATAGGATGACCATGACAACCGTAAATTCTAGTATCACTTTGTATGATAGTAGCAACTCTATAAATTTTATATATACTAATATAAGATATCTTTCTCACAAAAAAAAAAAAAAGCTTCAAACTTCAATAATATCTGCGAGGCCTAAGGTGGCGTTATGATTTAGGGTTAAACCCACCCTAACGCCGTTATTTGTCTGCTCACATAGAACCGAAACGGGGACGCCTATTTTTTCCTTATATTTATAATTTATGTATATATAAAAAATCACCGCTTCGCTAGGTTCAGCCATTTTGATATTCAGTCTGCTGCTGCTCCTCTTCCATCGTTAGCCACACCGCACACGCTCATTTTCTCTCCAATTCACTTGCTGCACTTTATTGGCTTGATTGATTGAGATAAACCCTAGGATTTTCAGGCACTGGTTTGGAGTTTGGGCATTCATTTTGACCTACACAAGGCGTGCAATCTCCCTTCCGTCTTTTCTTTTATATCTATATGTGTGTTTATTTATGTGTATCGGAGTGATTTTTTTGGGATTTGCATTTCATATCTGGTGAATGTTCGTGAGTGGTGTTTTTCCCCTTTTTATTGTTTAGTGATTTTTGATCTGTGAATACTTCTTAGGATTGAAATCCGTCTAATCATGCTCCTGATAGTAAAGTTTTTTTAAGGTATGAAATTTGATTAGGTTATGATACCTTCTATCTAAACTCTATTAATCTCATTTTTTCCTTGCAGCAAATGATTCATTGTCTATTTGTTAACTTTTGTATTTCTGTTACTCTGTGCATTTTTTCCAATTCAAAAGAGTCGAAGCTTGCAATTACTTGTAGTAGGCTAGATTAAGAGTGAAGTTAGATTAAGAACAAGCTCTCAGGGTTTACGGAATTGGCATCACTGGAATTTTCTTTGCCTGTGCTTATTTTTGTGTGTGTGATATATATATGCATCCTTCCGTTATATACATTCAACATATACAAGTGGTAGTGCATGGGAGTTAATTGCTGGTGGATCTGTGGCTTTTTAAGTTTTGAGCTTTGACTTGTTAATTTTCTTGCCTTCATTTATTATCCGAATATGTGTTTCATTCATTGACATGTTTTTAATTGTGTAGTTATTTGACGAGCTTTGGAGTTTGCACCTAGGGAGCAACTTTCATCTACCAGAGGAGGCAACCATAAATACATTGGATGCGTTGTGGGAACTGACTTTGCACTCCTGATTTGATATGGGTTTTGATATTGAATGCATAGTTGACATCCATACCTATCCTGGGGAGTATTTCTGTCCTGTTTGTCGTACTCTTGTCTTCCCTGATGAAGCCCTCCAATCACAGTGCACTCATCTCTACTGCAAACCTTGTCTGGCCCATGTTGCCAATGGGAACCGGGCCTGTCCCTATGATGGATACTTGGTGACTGAAGCAGACTCTAAAGTGGGCTCCCTGTACATTGTACTTTTAGATAATTGCTGATGGTTTTGCTACTTGTGGTATTTCAAATGTGTTGCATTTTACTTTTCTTGCAGCCCCTTATTGAGTCGGACAAGGCGCTTGCTGAAAGCATAGGCAAAGTTAAAGTGCGTTGTCTCTATCACAGAAGTGGATGCACATGGGAAGGTCCCTTGTCTGAATGCACTTCCCATTGTTCTGGCTGTTCCTTTGGGAATTCTCCAGTTATATGCAATAGATGTGGAGTCCAGATTGTGCATCGACAAGTGCATGAACATGCTCAGAGTTGTCCTGTGAGTGATTTTCATGCATATGTAGTACTCATCTTTTCCTATGAGGAATGATTTCTTAGTATATCTTCTATCCAGGGTGTATATCCTGCACAACAGGCAGCTAATGGTGCCCAAGATAATCCTAGCTCTGGAGCAGCCACCACTGCTGCTGGTGATGACTCGAATCAAACTACAACCCATTCAGGAACTCCAGCTTCTCAAACACCAAATCCTCAAAGCACTACTGCTTCCCTGCTTCATGGACAAGATCCTAATCAGAAGACAAGTGCCAGCTCTCAGGCTCCTGCTACAGCTTCAGCTGCTGTGCCTACTTCAGATCAGTGGTATCAGCAACAATATCAACAGTATTTTCAGCAATATGCTGGATATGATCCTTATCAGCAGCAAACTTATCAACAATACTATCCCTATCAGCAACAACCCGTCCAACAATATCAGCAACAACCTCCAATTTACATGCAGCCACCAGCACAAGCCCAGACCCCAATCCCAGGACAGCCTCAATCCCAGCCCCAGCCGCAACCATTGAATCCTCAACCTCAACCTCAACCTCAAATGCAAGCTCTACCTAAAGGGCCAACTCAACCACAGGTTCAAGCTGTGGCTCCGCAACACCAAAACCAGGTTCAAGTCAACCCACAGCAGCAGCTTCCACCTACTGGGCAGTCACATACCCAAATTCCATCACAAATATTTCCAGCTTCTCATGCTCAGCCACCTACTCAGCCTCCGCCATATCCTCAGCCACCTACTCAGCCTCCGCCATATCCTCAGCCCTATCCGATGCAACCTCATTCACAACACCATGTGCAGGTGCCACAGTATCAGCAGCATCCTGCCCAGGCTCACCCTCCCCAGTCTTCTCAAGCCCAACCGCAGCCGTTTGTGCATCAACCTCATTCACAACTTCAACCGCAGATAAGTGTTCAACATCATCAACAATCTCATGGCCAATTGCGCCCCCCTCAGGCTGGCCAACCTGCTCATGGACAGACTCAGACCCTCCATTCAACAGCCAATGCTGTTTCAGGGTACAATTCCTATCCACAATCCCAGCCCATGCAGCAAATGCCTATAGGGTTTACACAGCAAACTCCAATACGTCCACATCCTACTAGTGGGCCTATTCCTCCAGTTCAAACTCATAATCAGGTTCCTCAACAACCTCCTTCGCACACCAATCAGCAATGGGGCTTGGTACCTTCTCAAGGTCAAACTCTTGCACAGTCTCAACTTTATCCTGCTCCACAAGCAGGGAATTTAATTCAGCAACATCCTGTTCAGCCTAATCAACAACCAATGTCTCAGCAATACAGTCAACAGCAGGCATTTCCTGGTCCATTGCAGAGTCAGTCACACCAACAGGGTCATCTTACTCACCAGCAGCCTTTGCAGTCCCAGTTTCGCCCGCAAGGTCTTCCTAGTGTGGTACCTCAGAATACACACGGGTATATCCAACCACAGCAGAATGTTTCCTTACCACCTCCCCCACAGCTTCAACAATCTCAAACATATATAGGAAGGCCTGGGATGCAAAATCATGTCCAGGGAATTTCTCAGGCCCATGGTGGGTATAATACTGCACCCCAGGTCAGATCTGTCCAGCCTGCTTTAAGCCAACCACAACTGAATCCAAGTTATGGGAACCACATGAGCAATGAGCTTGTGTCTATGGATCAGAAGAAACATTCAGCCCTAGAAAGCCATGGTGATAAGTTACCTGACAAAACCGGAAGGCCAGAAATGGGAGTTCCTTTCCAGGACAATGCTCAAAATGATCTAATTTCCTCTGCAGCCAAATCAACTGATGCAGTGGCCCCAAGATTTGAAGCTGACTTAAACGATGAACAACAGAAGCTTAAGAAAACTGTTGACGAGTATAGACAGAGGGCCAGCAGTGATATACATGCTCATAAGGGTGATTCGGACGAGCTTATGGACAAAAGAACTGTTAAGGAAGAGGGGAATGAGAATTCTTTGGAGCCTAGATCTGCTAACAAATCAGATGATGTAACAGTTAAAGCAGAGAAAGATGCCTACCATGATGCTCCAAAAGAACTGGACAAGTCTTTGGCAAACCATGCATCATCTGATGCTGCTGATGGTTCAATTAAGAATCTTAACCCTGGAAGAAATTCACATGACGTTGCCGTTGACAGAGGGGGTTTTCAGCAGTATGGGCATGAGATGCCACCACCAAACTCTGGACCATCTTCTCAACAAAGGCCTTTTGGTCCTATGATAACACCAATGCCACCTCCAGGCTGTGCTCCTCATGCCCAAGTTCCCAGATATCCCCCCACTGCAATGATACCTTCCGGGGATGTGCCCCAGTCTTGTCAGCCATTGAATTCTCGTGATCATCATCCACAATTCCTGAAGCAGCCTAGTAATGCCTCCGTTGGTGCTATACCTGGTCCAGGTTCTACAACACCGTTTGGTAGAGGGCCTGGTCATTTTCCTCCAGCAGGTGATTACCGAGAAGGGATAACGGGAATGGGAAGAGCACCATTTAGTGGTCCTGAAATTCCCAGTGGAACACAACACTCGGTTAATCCAGCTGAATCTGTAATGTTTCAAAATCAAAGTAATCGTTTTGATGGAAATCAACCAAACCCGTTTCTGCCAGGGTCTTTTGAAAAGGTTCCATTTGGCCAATCTGGAAATATGGAATCAGCTAGGAATAAAAGGTTGAAGGCGCCTATGGGAGAGCATTTAAGTCCTTTACCAGTGCCTCATGATCAAGGTGAGTTGGAATTTGATATTCAACAATTTCAATAATCATTTATATTTATCGGAAGAAAAATAATTAGTTTCCTAAATGAATAAATGATACATTAAATAATGAACTTGTTGATGCAGCATCACGGCCACTTGACAAGCCACCTCGCGGATTAGTATATGATTCTGGATCAAAATTGGAGGCCAGTGCTGGGGTTCCACCTAACAGATTATTGCCACCATATCATCCTCCTGGTTCGATGCATTTCAAGGACAGTGGAGAAAGAGAAGCACCACTTGGTCCTCATGTTGATGATAGAAAAAGGGCAGGACCTGGGTTTGGTGTGCATCATATGGGTTATTTGTCTGCCCGAAATCCTGATGGGGAGGTCTTTAACATTCCACCGCGCGGATTCCGTAGTCACTCAGGTTTTGAAGATATTGGTGGCAGAGAGCCCCGCCAATTTATTGAAGGGCCTAAACCTTTAAATTTTCCTTCCAATGTAGATGGTGGTTTATTCTCTGATGGTAGGTTCCAACCTTTGCCTGGCCACTCACATGGACTCGAGGTTGATGGTCATGGGGACTTGAGAGGTACCGAGCATACTACCTTTGTTCGTCCCTACAACCATATCCATAGTGGTGATATGTTTGGAAAAGACGCTCCGAATCATTTGCATCATCTTGAGCCTTTGGATCCTCAGAAATTACCAAGTCATTTACGTTTTACTGAACCTGCTGGCTTTGGTACCTTTGCTGGCCGTGCTTATAGGGGGGAGTTGTCAGGGCCTGGTGATTTTCCTGGTTTTGGCGAACCAGTTGGACGCAACAAACCTGGTATACCACGGTTTGGGGAGCCTGGATTTAGGAGCAGGTATCCTGTCCCGGGATTTCCAAACGATGGACTTTATGCGGTAAGTGTTACATTATGAATCCTGTAATTTTCTTGTTCTTTTCCCTCCATTAGTATATTATTTCTTGGAAATTGAGCTTTATAGCCTGGCAATCTTGTGATGCTCATTATGTGCATGAAATGAGTAGTGTTTTTTTAATTTTTTTAACTACAACTTCACAGGGTGATATGGATTCCTTTGATAGACCAAGAAAGAGGAAGCCCGTGAGCATGGGCTGGTGCCGCATTTGCAAGGTTGATTGTGAAACTGTTGAGGGCCTAGATATGCATTCACAGACAAGAGAGCACCAGGATATGGCTATGGATATGGTCAGGACTATCAAGGAGCAAAACCGAAAAAAACAGAAGTGAGTGTTCTGTAGATTTTGTAACACCGGCAAATTCCACAGCGTTAGATTGTTATTCCATCTGCTACCATTTTGTAGGACTTTTAGTGATCGTGCTGCAGTTGAAGAGACAGGCAAGCCTAGAAAGGCAGTGTTCGAGGGCCGTGGTAGAAAAGCATGAGCCTGGGATGGTAAACAGGAAGTGGAAGTCAGTGGTTGATGGTTGTTACTAAGCTCTCAATCGGGCGTTTGCATTGCAGTGTAGGTGCTAATTACAGTGTCTTTCTTCCTTTTCTGGGGGGTTTTTATCCTAGCTTTGTCATTTCAGGTTGCTGCCCTGTTGTTGGAGATGGTTTTGGATTGGAAGTTTCTGTGGCAGTTAAGTTGTTTTGCCTATGGTTTTGAAATTTTACTTTTCCCATATCAAGACGATTTATGTCAACTTAGTCCTAGTGGATTTGTAGCTATGTTAATGCACTCTCTTACTTAAGCAATCTAGTTTAGGGAAATATTTCCTGCGAATTAAACGTTGCTATGCATTAGGTTCAGCTGTTCAGTACATATGAGAGTTTCTATAAAATGTATGCTCCAGAATACCTTTATCTTCTAATGCTCCTTCATGCTTCGGGAAAGAAATAATAACTAGTTGTGGTACTTCTTTGGATATGTGATAGTGAAGACTGATCCTTAAATAATAACCTTGAAATCATACCATAGAAGAACACTTCTCCACAAAGAATGGTATAGAAGTAGTCCTGCTATCTGCTTCCTAGCCAAAATATTACAATCTATTAGATGATGGATTTTTGGAAAATAAGAAAAAAACAAAAACAGTTTGTGAAGGTCAGTTTTGGCCCTGATAGTGCAGTTTGCTGGGCATAGATTGGAAATCCAGTTTACTTTTTTGGTGAGCTGAATATCCACTACGCTTAAGAGGGGTTCTTATGCCACCTTGGGTTGCAGTGACTACATAAAGTAGTGATGCACACACTTATCCAAACAAAAAAAAGCAGATACACAAAGACAGAAGATGTGATCCATGGAACATTATGAGCTGATACTTGTCCTTTTTTTGTATTCTGCATCCTCTGGATGCTTTTGTTATTGATATACCACTTACTTTATCAAAAAAAGAAGAAGATGTGATCCATGAATGTATTGTGCACTTAGCAACCGGAGATAAAAATATACCTCCCTTTTTTACAATTTATCATCTTAGTTTTTAGAACATGTACTTCTATTGGCTAGAGTCTAATTTATTGAACACTGGAATGAAACGGGTTTAAATGGAATGAAATCATATGAGGGTCCTAATAGCCAATCCCAGCTAGCTTGGGATTGAGGTGTACTAGTTGGTAAGGCATTCTTTCATTGCTTGAAGATGCTTTCCCGGTCTTAACATTGAAGTTCAGTAAGCACTGTCTTGTGTGCATGTTGTATGGTGTCTGTTCCATATATGACAGGTCTATGTCTAAGCTTTTCATCTCAAAAAAATATATGACAGGTGTATGTCTAAGCTGTTAAATTACTGTGCTGTTGCATCCATTAGATTGGTAGGTTGGTACAACTGTATTATATCGTGTAAAGTTACAGCTGGTGGCCGTCGGTTAACAGACTGTCGATATCGGATTGCTCTTTTTCTTGATTGAGCGGAGGGGGCTTGTATCGAAGATTTTTATGCAGTTTCTTCCTCTTTTCTGATGTTATGGTTGTAGACTTTGATATTCTTCTAAGTTAATATTTTCCTAGAAATTGAGTTATCTAGTTTACCTATTTAGATAAACGATTACGGTAAGTTAAGAATTGGACTCCACCATAGTTATCTTTGTTTTAAGTTTATACTTCAATTTTGAGCTTTGACCAAGGGACAATTGTAGTTCAAGACTCAAGAGTGGGTAAATGTTGTCCTGGATCTTCTTTGTTTAGGTGATTAGGATAATGCGGTGTCTAAGTTTTGTCACCAACTCACAATGTTCTAATGATGATTTAGTGGCCAACCAAAAAAACTATGAAAAAACACGTTTATGCTCTAGACTAGTCGACCAAGTTTAGATGACATGAAAATGAAATTTTGTTAGAAGGGAATCAGTTTTAAGTAGATAGTTAAAGCTTGTTCTTGAATACATGCTTATTCCGTAAAATGTGAGTTGTGGTAGGGAGAAGCTTCTCTTATTGATCGTAACACATAGCACCTATTTATTTATTTATTTATTTTACAGAGGCTTTTTTTTGTGTTCTCTTTTAGCACTTCCCAGCAGTTTTTTTATTTTGTTATGTTCTTTCATGTCTTGGGATCACATCCTGGTTTTCATGATTCTTAATCGATCCATCTTGTAATTCCTGCCTTGGTCTTTTAAGCTGGTCTGCCTATTGCGCAAGCTTAATCGTCAATCTAGGTTGCTTATTTCGCTCTCTCCTTTCCCGACACTGGTGATGCGACATATGTAGTTTAGTCCTAAAGAAATAAGAAAAATGTGATCATGTTTGCCCACAAAATGTTACCCTTTGGTGATTCGAACAAAAGTTAGTAGCAATAATATGAAATTTAGTTATAGCTTGTTTGGCCAAGCTGCAAAAGTCAGCTTATCTTGATAAGTGTTTTTTCTCAAAAGTAATTTTGGTGAGGAGTAGTTTGTGTTTGGCAAACTTATTTGAAAAACACTTATGAGCAGCAATGAGTGTCTGGCCAAGTTTTTAAAAATTGCTTTTAAGTGTATTTTTTTCGAAAGTGCTTTTCAAATAAGTGCTTTTGGGAGAAGCTATTTTTTTCTGCTTCTACTCAAAAGCACTTTTTTTCCCTCTAAAAGCTTGGCCAAACACTTCAATTTTGGAAAAAAAAAGTGCTTTTGGCTTGGAGAAGCTTGGCCAAACAGGCTATAAAGCGGGACTCTATTTGGAGCCTCCCTAGTTTATGTTCCTCTTTTCATAACCTCTTTTCTACTAGGTTCTCTGTTTATTTCTTCTTTGCAAGTTAAAGCACTGCTCTGCTGTTTCACTGGTTAATCCGTTGTCGCAAATGTGGGAAATAGTTTCTTATTATTTCAAAAGTTTATCTTTCTCTATGGGGCTACATTTTGAAGTTGATTTTCTTCTGATTGAAATTTCTACAATAGATCTTTTCCATTCAACCTGTCTTTTTTGGGCGAGGCAGAAGAGATAAAAGGTTGACTCTTCAGCAGAACAGTTTACCTGCAACTTTTTCGGTGGTAAGGATATGCTTGACGTATAAAACTTGTTTATCAGCATATGTAGTGTTTTGTTGGTTGAATTGGTAATCTGCTGGATCATATTCTTTTTTTTAAGCCCCTTTAACATTCTTAGACATCTGTTTAATAAATTCTCTTGTAGTTGAGTAATTATTTGGAAGTATTTTTAGCTGTGCTCTATTTTGGAGTTTAGGTATTAGCTGCTACACTCAAGGTTGCCTTAGTGTTTTTGCCTCATGCAGTGTGCATGTGGCGGCTTCTATGTGGAAGCTGACATTTCTCAGTGTCCACCCTCTCTGAGGGTGGGGTTTGTGGATTCATTTTATAAAAAATAAAAAAAATTATGATTATCCTATTATGACTAGTGTAGGCATAATTATTTGAATGTTGGCCGTTGCTTAGTAAGTGTTTAGATTCTCTTAGGTACAAACATAATCCCATTAGTTGTGAATCCAACAAGTGCCCCTTTGCGTGCAGTATTTATCTTTTCAATAGCCACATGATATTTTAAGGGAAATCTTGATTGGTTGTGTCTCATCAACGTTATAACATTGATTGTGTATAGCTGGAAATTCACTGGCGAACTTTGCTGTAAACAGGCATATTTATGGCATAATTTGAAGCAACAAAAATTGATGCTTGCTTCACGAAAAATCCACTCGGTGCAGCACTCTAAATGTCACAAGGCATTTTTGAGCTTTTGCTATGTAGTATGTTGCTTTTCAGTAGCTGCTAGTGCTAGGGCTTGTAGCTACTGGTATGATGTGTTTATTCTAATCTGTGATACTGTAAGAGTAACAAGCATGTCAATTAGCCATTAGCTACTCTTTCTTTAAGTGTAACTTCCCCACTGTCCAACCAGTTTCCACTGCGGTATCTAGTTTTTACCCTTGTTCACTATTGTCGTGGAGCATTTTAGATGATAGAGTAGAGCTACTTATTCTCATGCCGAAAGATTAAACATTGTAGTGGTTATGTTGACTTAATAATATAATATTTAAAGAAAAGGGAATACTCGGAACACAGCTTATGGTATGAAGTTAGGATTTGGTTGGTTCCTTCATGGGAATTTGGCAGTCCCAGGATATGTTCTCAAAGCTGTAGAGATGTTTTTGCGATGATATGGAGTTGAAATGATACTTGCCTTTTCTTATAGGTTTCCGGCTTTTTGCAGGTATGATTATAGGAAATATATGAGATCCATCTATCCTTGGTCACATGATGTAGTTGACTATAAATTAAAGAGATGTTCAAACCTTTAGTTGATCCATTTTAAAATTGACTCAAAAATTGATTACCTGATATCAGTGTCCTTTGAACACAGGAAGATTCGAACTCCATGGATTGCCAATGATACATTATTACTATAATAACTAGCTTCCGATGAAAATAAATTACAAATTGCTTAGATGTATTTTATAATAGTTGCACATCATCTAGGTTCTATGGATGCCAAGTACTCCGGTCCAAAATAAGTGAGTTTTTGTCTTTTTTTTTGTGGTCCAAAATAAGTGATTTTTTCGGATTTCAAGAATGACTTGATGTTTTTCCTACGTTATCCTTGGAGTAAATAGTATTGGAATATGTGTTAGGAGTGTTTATGTGAGACAGTAAGGTTAAAATGGTCAATTCTATTGTTAATTAATGCTAAAAAGTGACTTTCTTAATATGTGTGAAAACATCCAAAAAATTACTTATTTTGGACTGGAGGGAGTACTATTTAGTAGCAGATGTATGTATCCAAATCCATTGCGTCCATGATGCTATTAGAGTTTAGAATTAACTGGTGTTATTAAGACGTCGTTTGATTCCTCATATGGGGGCTTGAATCTAGATTGTTCAGATTTCAGCACACTTAAGCGCATGTTTTTATTTATAATCATTTTTCTGAATTGGTCCGGTTCATAAATGATATGTAGTGTTTTGAAATTACTAAGACATTGATCACTATAAATATTCCGTTCATAAATGTTATACAAAGTTTTGAAATTATTACGACATTGATCACTTCAAAAGTTCATGTCAATGTGATCTTTTATGATTCCATTACTAATTACTCCCACCCAACCTCCATGACACATCTGTCATTGCTAGTCACAACCACTGATATACGCGAGGCATTACAAGACTCCCACAATTGCATAACTACCATTGCTAACCTCTACTATACCAATGTTGAGCTATTAGCTTTTTGACAAATAAATAGTTTATGTTTATGATTTTCTTTAATATTTTGGAGTTATGTAAGCATTGTTGAATAATATATTATTAATTTGTGAGTTGAAATAAATTTGAACAGTCAGACGTTGAGGCAAGTAGAGTTAAATGTTTAGTGTTCATAAGTATAGGTAATATAATACTTACTAAGATACATATTCATGTTCCGATGTTTACAATTTTAAAAAACGGGTTTTAGAATTTCTTGAACATAGTTGTACGGATATTGATATGATATATGGGTTCTTACGATCTGTAGTGGTTGTTGCATTCAAGTTTTAGCTTTTGAGGGAAGTGGATCCAGGACGCGCTAGGTACAAAATGATCTTTCTCATACAATATAAGGAGTATTGGATGATAAACCAGCGACATATCTCCTCTCAAAGAGTGGCTTTAATCATTGGAAATAATGGCTAGAAGGACTAAATTCGAGATGATCGAATGCTTTGTATCTGGTGCGCTACACGAAGATGTGACAGATCGTCCAAAGTTGATGATCAAGAGTGTAAAATCGTGCTTAACTGAGGTGCATTTGACTTGGTGTGGTGTGTATGTTTGCTTCGTTTGGATGTTTGTCTCATGGACCTTGGTCATTGAGTAGTTGCAGTTGTTTGATCGTGAATCGTCAGTGTTAGCTGAGTTGGGTGCTGATGGTGAAACTTTTGGTCTTCACTTTAAGAGCATGTTTGGAAGGATAACTCGTAGTACATTTTTTTCATTTGTCATAATGTAATTATTATGCAAGTCTATATGTTATGTTTGGTTGCACAATGTAAGTCTTTATTATGTTTGGTTGCATATCTGTAATTATGTATTTAGATTTTTTTTTAATCTTAAAATAAATTTAGCAATACAAATATAAATATCTTTTCTTTAAATGGGTAATTAAATTGATTTTTTTTTTTGGGGTCAAACCGAGTAGTCATCTCTCCCTATATATATATAAAACAAACTATGTATAATTACAATGTAGTATGAGAGATTGTACTATTTTAATATGGGGTAATTCTTCAAAAGATTTACTGTTAAAGTTCTGATTTTTCTAGTAAATATAGGTTCGAGGATGTTTGCACACAGTGTATCATTTGCAAACACCGAAGGAACTATCAAAACTTTAAGCCATTCAAAAAACTGCTTTTTAGCTCCTTCTTTGCTGAAGAGGTTTGCTACTTGGTTTTGCTCCCTATAAGTATTCTTTATTGTTGGATTTTCAGCTGCTCCATCAATAACCTGCATTCACAACAATAAAGTTATAAGGAAGGTGGCCCTTTATGATCATCCTTATTACTTCTATAAATCACTAATAATTTCTAAAGGGATCATTCTTTGTAGAAGGGCAATCTTTAAGCCATGCTAGTGCAAAAAGTTTTGCCATTGTATTGGTAGCGTGAGGAATGCCTTTCATGTGACCCACTACCTAGTCCCCTCTATTATTTCTAAAGACTCCACCTAGGACTTCTATTCCTAAATTAGTTGTTGAAGCACCATCTACATCAAGTTTAAAAAAACCCTTGCTTCGGGGGATTCTTACTTCAAGTGAATAATGACTGATTCAACACTTACCCAATGGTGTCCTGCCACGCGGCAGTATTCCACAACTTTATATAGGCTTGGTTCACAGAAATTGGATTCTTCTTCTTATCAAACAAATTATTGTTTTCATTAGCCAAATATTCCAAAAACAAAAAGAGAAAAGATTCTTCCATGAGATATTGTTATTGAACTCCATATTTTTTTTAAAACTTATTCTAGGTGTAAATTTAATAGTACTGAGAGAACGAGAGAAAAAGAATGCATGCCTAGTTGGTATAAACATTTGACAGATTCTATCATAAGAGTTTAGCATTAGGACATTCAAAGAGATATGTTAAATAGCTTCTTCAGCCACTTCACATAAGAAAAGTTAAGATTAATGTTCAGGCCATTATGGTTGAGGTACTGACCAATAGGAAGCCTATTGTGATAGATGAGTCATGTAAAAAGGTTCATTTATTGGGAACTTTGAGCTTCCATATCCAACCAAATTGGTCCTCCTTTCTCCCAGTTGGCTCCCAATTGGAGTCAATAACGGTGTAGGTTGATTTTGTAGTGAAAATACCATTATTGGTGAGGTTCCAAATGATTCTATCCTCAGTAGAAGTGTAGGGAGCGATGAATGTGTTTTGATTATGGACTAAGGGAGGGGATAAGAGATACCACTTAAATTGCAATCTCCATTATTGAACATAGTGTTAATTTTGATGGATTAATCAGGCTCTTGCTAAGGACCTTGGAGGATGGAGTTGAGAGGTTACATGTTTGGAATCCAGGTATTAGAAATGAAGCTAACCCTATTACCTTTCTAGACCACCCATCAAGAAGCTTTGGTGCAAGTTTTTCAGCCATCAATAATACAATTGCCAAGTCCTAGTTTTACAATTTTCCTTAATATGATGCGTGGGAGATGAGGGACAACTGTCTCGAGGAACAACCCAATATAATTACTAGTACCAAAACATCTATCTAGCTTTTCTAGAATTAGATCTTGCCTTCTAGAGTACCTCCTATTGGTCTAGGCATATTTGGAGCCTATGAATCCTAGGTCTACAAGCTTAAACTGATTTAAGCAATTCCAAAAATTATTACTCCTATCACAATTAATTCTTTCATCCCCAAATTTATCCCTACATTTTAGGATCTCATTGAAATCACCAGCTACCAGCCAACTATCCTTGAAAATACAAGCAATATCAACTAAGGAATCCCATAGTCTAATCCTATCATCATAGTTATTACTAGCATAAATAGCAGGTAAAAGCCATTTGGAAGGAGAAGAGATTACCTTAATCATGAAATGCACCCCCACAGGTGTGGTAAAAACCTTCTCTAGCTTCACCAGATCATCCTTCCATATGACAACTATACCACCGGACTGACCTTGGGCTAAGGATTGGAATTGAGCTGAGAATTAGAGCTTAGCTGTGCGGTGCTTATGGTTATCCATCCTTGTTTCAAGCATAACAAGCATTATTGGGTTGTGGAGTTTGACCATAGAGGCACAACGCCTGCGATACTTAACATTATTCGCTCCCCTTGCTTTCTATATTATGAAATTTATCAAAAGTTTGTTATTTGGTGGTTCTTTTCTCTTGATTCCCTTCTCTAAACTGGTTTCACCAGACCGACAGTTGGGTTTAGCACTGCTATTGAGTTCTCTGAGCTTAGAAATGAGGGCATGTGGAGAGATCTAGTTTGTAGCTTTGAAGTTTTCTAGAGCAAAGAGCAATAAACATTTCTCCAAACCGCTCTTTGAACTCTATCTCCTGATACTCTAGTACGAGTATTACTCTTGTCTTTGGGAACCCTAATTTTACTAGAATATTTTCTAGATCTAGGTTTGACTCCTTGAGGAAGTCCAACGTCTGATTGGTCCCTTTGTTCAAATGCAGTAGAGGTGACATCAGGGTTGGATGACAAGGCTTGTTGTAGTTTCACTGCCACATGGTGAATGAAAGGGATGGGAGGACTGACTCTAGAGACATCATGGGAAAGAATGGCATGGTATGGCAGAGTTGACCTATGAGCTTGTTGATCTCCTCGATTAAGAAGGGTTGTTGTGTGCTAGAATATTGGGCCTGTAACAGTGTTGATTACCGCAGTTGGTGGCTAAAGTTGGCCAATCCTTCGTTTAAAGGTGGGTTGCTAGTTGGGCCAGTAGAGGAGGTTTTGGACTTGGATGGACACTAAGGCCTCATTTGTTTGCACTTAATGGAGGTCTGAATCTTAATCATTCAGATCTCAAACATTAAGTGCGTTTGTTTTTAAAGTCTGAATCTTAATTATTCAGATCTTAATCATTAAGTGAGTGGCCTTGTAGTGCCATTTTTAGCCATGATGCCGGAGCATGCTCGTTGGGAGTGGCGTTTAGATTATCAATAGAATGTGGTGTCTTATTGTTAGTTTTTTGGGTTTTAGTCTGGTATGTGAAGAGTTGTTGGGAACTCCATCTTCGATTATAGTTTGTTTTGGAAAAAATCCCTCTAATCCAGAGTTATAATCCATTTTCACTTCGTTCGGTTCCATGTTGTGGGATTTAGTTTTAGGGCTCGATCTTAGTAGATTGACAAGCAATGCTACTTCATTGTTGTGTGAGCGGAAATAATTTGTTTGTAGTTACTCGATTACCTCTAATATATGTCTTATTATTGAAGAAGTCACCATAGGATACAAGGTTGGAGGGTGGTGTGTAGTTGTGTTTGTGCTCCTTATGAGAGAAAGGAACCACTTATGATTGGACTTTAACTGTCAGGGCCCCTTTTTTCAAAATTGGAAGACTTTTTTTATGTGGAAAAATTCTAGATTTGGGTAGAGCAGAATAATTTTTATGTAAAGATGCCTTCTTCCTTTCCATTCTAAAAGTGGTATCTTTTTGTCGATTTTGATAATAATATGAAGTTGCCTATTAAGCATCTATTGTGGGTGATCTATTTGAAGATGACTTTTGGCCTTTGAATTTGGAGTATGTCGTGCTAATCATGGTGTCCATTGCTTTCCAATTTCCAAATGATCCTTTCTTGGAGCCCAATTGGCCTCTTTGATCATGCATGTTTGGGGCATTGTGGAATTTGCCCATATATTTAAAATTTTGCGTATCAAAAAACTTACCATGTAGGCAGTGGCGAAGGTACATAGAGCTAAGGGTGGTCAACTGACCACCCTTCGTCGAAAAATTACATTATATATATATAGGTGAAATATTAAATTTTAATAGTGTATAACATATATTGAACACCCTTTATCTAGAATTTTTTTTTACTTATTTCAAATTTGAACACCCTACATGAAATTTTTGGCTTCGCCACTGCATGTAGGCATAGTATATTTTTACATGCACAATGTTGTTATCTATCGTTTTAGCCGGAGAATTTTCCCGATTGTGACCACCTCTGTGTTGGTTTTTTTTTCTTATTACTGTGTGCTATTTTGAATCTCCCTCTATTCTTGTATAGTTAATGTGATGGACTTGCTCCTATGAGGGGGTGTGTTTTACTAGGTATTCACAATTCCTCACGGTGCCGAGGGTCGATTGGAAACAGCCTCTTTGCCTTTTTGGGTAGAGGTAAGGCCTGTCTACATATTACCCTCCCCAGACCCCACTTTGTGGGAATATACTAGGTTGTTGTTGTTGTTGTCGTCACAATTCCTCATGGTATGACCAATCTCCCACATCCCTTACACGAGAATTCTTCCCCTTTATAAACAATGGTTTGGGTGTGTGTACCTATGATTACAGATAAGCTCACTGGTATTACTACTGGTACTTGTACATAGATTCGAGCATAACGACTCGACAATATTGATGAAGTACAAATGTCAATTTTTAGTAGTTTTCCTACTCTTTCCTCCCACTTGTTGTGGGACAGATTTATCATAGAATTTGTTGGCAACTGGGGCAGTCTGATCCATATCGATGTGATTGAAACTTTCAATTCAGTGGGGACACAATTTGGTCTCATCATCAAACGGATGGAAGTACCCGGATACAAACCATGGCCCTTCTTGTAGGATCTTGTTCATACTTTCCTCTAGGCTGAATTTTGTAACGAAACAATCTCAGCCAAGATCGATGAGTATAAGCACCTGGTTTCCATAATTTTGTGAGCTTTGTTCTGAGCATTTGGTGGGATATCTTATTACCATATAATTTTATGATGAGGGAGAATCTCTATGGATGGTATAGCATGCTTTTATCTTCACCGGAGAGTGGAATATGTATATTTCCACTGCATTCAGCTTAAATTGCGGTTGATTCAAAAGGTACTCTAATTCATATGAATTGATAGAACATAGGTTATTTTCTAACAATATCTCTTTGAAAGAGTTTTTGAATGAGAGATTTTCATCCATTTTTTTGGGATTCAAAGAAGGGGAACCTGGTAGTTCTGATAGTATTGAGAGTGTCCGATCCTTAATAAAGAGTAGTGATATTTACATAGCTATAGGGGTTTGGTTGGTTAGTGATGACTGTAATGAGTGGTCAGAGTCTCTCTCTCTCTAGAATAAGTAAGTTGTTCCAATAAAATGGTTCTCTCAAGTAAATAGACTTTAGTGTGTGATATATATATATATATATATATATATATATATATATATATATATATATATATATATATATATATATATATATATATATATATATATATATATATATATAATTGAATAGCTAATATCATAAAGAGTAATATATATATCTTTCCACTCATATGAATAACTGAATACAATGAAATTAATGTGAATATAAGGCTCCTTAAAAGTTGATATTGATGATTTTGTGGCAGGTGTATTTCTTTACGATAAATCAAGACTCTCAAATGGCTACGGGCAGGGATAGCATCCCATTCATTCAAATGCCATTACTATGGCACATATTTCTGGGAGTTGTTCTGTGACGACCCGATCCGTCGTCATGTGAGTTACCATTCCGTTTTCCCCGTTATATTCTTGTTCATGTTTCATTATATGTATTTGGTAAATTTGAGTCAATTCGGATCGAGTTTGGTAGGTAATGGGATAAATAGTCTCTTTGTTAAAGGAATAGTTTGGAAAAGTCAACCAGACATTGACTTGTGAATTAGAGGGCCCGGAATCGAATTCTGATGGTTCGGTTAGCTTCGGGGGATAATTTGTGACTTAGAAGAGCAATCGGAATTGAATTTGGAGGTTCGGTATGGAAATAGGTTTGAATTGGCGAAGTTGGAATTTTGGCGAATTCCGGTCGATAGGTGAGATTTTGATCCGGGAGTCGGAATAGAATTTTCACAGTTGTAGTAGCTTTGTTAGGTGAATTTGGATATGTCTACAAATTTTCAGGTCATTCGTACATCATTTGGTCGGGTTTTTGATTGGATGTAGGTTTCAGAAGTTCTAAGGAAAATTAGGCTTGAATCCGAGGTAATTTGTTGATTTTTGTGTTTAAGGGCGTGATTTTATAATTGGAACAAGTTCCGGTGGTGATTTACAGTGGGTTTGTATTTTTGATTGAGGTCCCGGGGGCCTCGGGGTGAGTTCGAGTGGTTAAACGAGGAAAAATTTGAAGTGAGGTCTGCTGGTGTATTGCAACAGCTTTTTCCGCTTCTGCGGAAGGGAGGCCGCAGATGCTGCTCCGCAGAATCGAGAAACCTTTCGCAGGTGAGAGATTTTGGGGCAGGAGCAAGGTCCGCAGAAGCGGACTTCTTCTCGCAAAGGCAATCCCGCAGAAGCGGAAAAATGCCCGCAGAAGCGAAGATGAGTGAAATAGGATATTCCGCAGAAGTAGAATAATTTCCGCTTATGCGTTATCGCAGAAGCGAGTGGTAAACCGCAGAAGCGGTGTGGGACTTAAGTGAATGTCGCAGAAGCGACTCTATTTCCGCAGAAGTGGAAGCGCGGAAGCAGCTAGGTAGCCGCAGAAGCGAAAATCACTGGGGTTTAAGGACGAGTGTGTTGGAAAAAAATTTCAGAAGTGTTAAAATATTTGGGGTTTCGAACAAAGAGAAGAATTGTGCAATTTTGAAGAGAAATTTGTGGAGTATTATCAGGTAAGAACTCTTGAACCCAAATTATGATATTATATTGATAAATCATGGATTTAATCTCTGAAAATGGAGGAATTAAAGTGTAAAAATGGAGGATTTTGCTTTAAGCCTAAGAAATAGAAAATTGATGATATGAATGGGCAAATGGACTCCGATTTTGATAAATTTTATATGTATGGACTCGTGGCGAGTCGAGGGTTCTGAAAATGTGTATTTCGTAATTTTTCGAGAAGCGGGCCCGGGGCTCGGATTTTGGCAACTTCATATTTTTGGGTATTTTTCGAGTCCTTTCGATTGGGTTATGATTCATTAGCCTATTTTGATGTATTCTTATTGGTTTTGATCAGATTTGGCACCCGAGGAGGTCGACTTAGAAAAATCTTTCAACCGTCTTGAATGGTCATTCATTCATAGGATGCTTAAATACTTCAACTTTCCTCCATCCATATCTTCTCTAATACTAAATTGTGTCACTACCAGTAAAATTGCTATCCTGATTAATGGCTGAGTAACACCCTTCTTCAGTCCAAGCAGAGGCATTAGACAAGGATGCACCCTCTCCCCCTATCTTTTTATTTTATGCATGGAAATTCTCTCAAGACTTAATAAGCTACCAAACTGACATCTGCGCTTGGGATCCTATCAATCTAAGTCCCAACAGTCAAGGCATCTCACATCTATTTTTCGCGGACGATCTCACTTTCATGGGTAAAGTCAATAAAAAAACATGCTCCACTATTAAAAGAACAATATAATACTTTTGTTCTCTTTCTGGTCAACAACTCAACTACTCCAAATCCAAAATTATTTTTGATAAAAATTGCCCAACTCAGCTAGCAAAGGAAGTTGCCAAAGATTTTAATCTCACTATTAGCAATTCCTTTGGTAAATATTTAGGTTATCCTATCCTCACTAACAACCCAACTCCTAAGGATTATCAATATATTATTGACAACATGCAAAAAAAAATTATCCACATGGAAATCCAACTTCTTTAACATAGCAGGACGTACTGCCTCGGCATCCTCTACTTTAAATGCCATCCCAAATCATGCCATGCAATATACAATGCTCCCTTCCAAAACTCTTAGAGAAATCGATCGAATCCAATGCAACTTTATATGGGGCACTACAAATGACCGTAAAAGGATTCATTATGTTAACTGGAATACTCTAACCAAAAGGAAGGAGGAAGGATGACTAGGTCTAATTGAGGCCTTCACAACAAATATTCTAGCCATCACTAGTCTTACATGGCGACTTATAAGTAATCCCTCCTCCCTCTGGGCCAAACAAATCATCCTTAAATACACAAGAATTAAAATCCAACATACATCCTCCTTTATATTAAAAAACATCATCAAAGGTCGGGTTACATGTTCCAACGGAATCACTTGGCAAACATGCAGAAACTCTACCCTTAACTTTTGGAACACTAATTAGATTCCCAACAGTACCTGCCTAAGAGAATCTGTTCATGGCCCCCTAAATAAGGAAGAATCCTCCATAAAAATTAGAGACATAATTTGTAAAGGGCATTGGATTTTTTCCAAATTATCCATACAACTACCCCAATCTATTATTAATAACATTCGTCAGATTCCTACCCCTTTACACACCTATAGTGACTCTCCTATATGGAATAGGAACTCTAATGGTAATTTCACTAGCAAAACTTGTTTAGACCTAATCAAACCTCCTAATAATCAACATAAAGATTTCATTTGGATCTGAAGGATCAAATGTCCCAATAAAATTAAATTTCTTCTATGGCAATACCTCCACAACAACATCCCTTGCAGACACTACTTAAATCATATAAGGATAAATATCAACAAAGAATGCCCTATTTGCAAAATAGATGAGGAAACTGTGGAGCATATTTTCCTTAAATGCACTATAGTGCAAACTCTTTGGCTAGAACTAGGCATTACAATCAATCATCTTGACAAAAACATTCACTGGGCCAAAGCCATTTACAATATAAATCCTTCAATAAACATCCCTCACTTACAATGGCAACAACTATACCCTTTCATAATATAGGGTATCTGGATTAACCGTAACAACAACAACATTAATAACCTTAAGATTCGCCCATCTCTGAAATTTATTTGCAGCCATGCCACAGAATATCACCTCTACACCCATAATCCTTCTATCCAAGAAACCATTAAAGTCACCATTCGTTGGCAGGTGCCTCCTAAAGACTGGTTCAAACTCAACATAGATGGCTCCTGGAAAAATCCGGAAGGAGGAATAGGCGGAGTTTTTAGAAACAATCAAGGGAAATGGATTCTAGGCTTCCAAAATAAAATCTATGCATTATTTCCACTGCATGCAGAGCTTCAATCACTCCTGGAAGGTCTACTTCTGGCCAAAAAATATGGAATATACCCACTCATAGTGGAAACAGATTCTACGGAAGTCATAAGCACTATTAATAATGGACACTCTACTTTATCTAACTTAATACTCCTGTGCATGTCATTAATGTCCATGGGGAAGGGTCTTCTACTCCAGCATAACTTTAGGGGAGGGAATGCGGTTGCAGACACTTTAGTCAAGGAAGCAAGACGTATCAAAGCAACCAAATTCAATAGGGAAAAAATAATACTAATAGCAGAACCACCATTTTGCGTCCAGAAGCTCCTAAAGGAAGATAATAACAATATTAGCCTAAGCTCAAAAATAATTTCTTCCTCTTTATCTACTATGCTAAGATCACTAGGTAATCATAGTGTAATTTATGATGATACCATCTCAAACCACCAAGTAAATGCTATGGACTATAATATATTAAACAACTTCTAGTTTATATATAATATAAATATCCTTTTTATGATAAAAAAAGATTGCGTGTTTTCTATTGAGTAGATAATTTTGGATTTTTTATTATTATTTAAAAGCTTCTTAGGTGCGCGAATAGATAGAAGCTACCTTCTCTCTAATTCCTCTTCCTCTTTATCTTCTAAAAAGCTCCTACTACTAAAAAGTATGACCAATCTAATACACTCCACCAATCAAACCTCCCTAATTTCTCCAAAACTACTAGACATCTTTGTTAGTAAAAAAACCATTATAATGGGACACTGAAGGGCCTATTACACAGCCTACCTCAACCTCTCCATCCCCTCATAACCCTACACCTACCTTCAAAGATATGCTACTAGCAAATTCAAAAGATAATACTATATCCATGTAGAAAAGGGAAGCCTACACTCAACCCATATCATACGACTCCCCCACGGGCGATTTAGAACAGGATCGCACATATACATATGAGATGGAAGAAATAATAACAACAATAACAACAAATCCAGTTTGATCCCAACATATGAGATCTGGGGAGGATAGTCTGTACGTAAATCTTATCCCTACCTAATACATGTAGAGATGTTATTTCCAAGATAGAAGCAATTAGTGAAAAATTAACAGTTAACCTATCAGTGGAAGATCTCCAACGCATCTATCATCCTTGAAAATATTCACTTATTATCAAACTCATGAGTAAATGTATCCTTCATCACTAACTAAAATGGAAAATACAAGAGTTAGAAAACCTACTAAACATTTCACGCTCATGGATCTTGGAGCAGATTATTACATAATCAAGTTTAACAAAGAAGAAAACATGATTTGTGCATTGAATAATAATCCATGATTCATAAATGGTATCTTTCTACCAGTCCAGAAATGGGAGCCTCAATTTGTGGCAAGTGAAGCCAAATAATTATATTTAGCGGTATGGATACAATTGCCACAACTCCCAGCAAAGTTTTTCGATGGTGTTATACTAAAAAAATTGAGAGTAAAATAGGCAAACTATTAGGAAATGACACCTACACAACATCAACGGTAATAGGTCGATATGCAAGATTATGTGTTGAAGTACCGATGGATTTACCTGTCAAACCCTTTATTTTTATTGGATCCTATAAATAACAAATCCTATATGAAGGAGAAAATTTCTTGTGCAAAATTTGTGGCAGATTAGGCCACAATCCCATCAATTGCCCATATTCAAAGTTGCAAACTGCCAAGGCCAATTCACAAAAAAATGATCAAGCAACCAATGAACGGGACATAGATGAAGGAGAGTGAAAGACAATATCCTTTACCAAAAAATAAGGTTCCCAATACAAATCAAGACAACAACAGATATATAAAAATATTCAATGCTGCCACAGGCAAATATCTTAGTACCCAAAATTATAGGTACATTGAAAAGGAGCATGCTATTATTTTTGACACTGATAAAAAATTAAAAATAATTCTCCCAAAACTCTTAATTCTTCCAAATAGACCTTAGATACGTCCAACAAATTTGTCCACTTTCTAAATGCGCCCACTATTTGTGATGAAACCAGTGTTTCATTAACAAATGATTTAGAAGACAACCAATGTATGCAAATGAAAATGAACATTCCTAATGATAGGCACTTACACGTGGAGCCAACTGAAGAAACATTGGAAATTGTAAATCAATCATTGGAATAAAAATTATTAAAATAAAATATTACTACCAACACTTCAAATATAAAAAAATTACTTCCGCCCACAAACTTTTCTATCATAATTCTTAATAATACTAACAAAAACTCTATCCATAATGAGTCCACAATACACTTTGCCATGCATGCACAAGTTCACTGCATAACAGAAGTAAAAAAATGACATGTGGGAAAAAAATCTACAAATGATCTTGTTAAAACCTATACGTTACTCCATTCATCATCCATGCAAATTGATCCCACAAAGGGTAACACTAACCCTACTTTTCCATCATCAGCTCCTATCAAAATCCATAATATAAACACCATCGTTAGAAAAATGCAAATGCTACCATTTACAGCGAGAAGGGGATTTAGATTAGTCCATACCCTTCATCAATAAAGGAACCAAACAATGAACAATCTTCCACCACTCCCTCCTCACCTACCAAATCAACCACTCTTTGTCACATTTCCTCCTCCATCATAGAATTACCAACCAACATCATGGCTAAAAGAAGGCAATTTGGCCATGCATCACCGTCAACATCCAAATCAATAGGAAAGAAATGGTGATAATAATTCAAAACACACATTATCTATCCCAACTTATCTCAGAGGGAATGCATACCGACGATGAACAATTACACAAACCAAATATGGATCAACAACATACTCAATCACCAAGCCTCCAACACGAACCAGACATTGATATAAATAATGCAATCTTAATGGAACCTTCCCCAAATACCAACCAACACTACTCACTAAATCTACCAATAAACCTTCCCTTCAATCCTCTTGGGGATAAATCGACCATAAACCCAAAATGTATGTCATCGAACATGCATGCAAGCAAGGAGGAAGCACAACCAGTGAACAACCAACCTATTAAGACGCACTCAGTTTTCTAACACAATGCACAATAACCAAATGCAGTAGAGGAAGAAAAAGAACTCCCACAATAAGGTATGGAACAAAGTATGGAGTTTTCAAGCCTAAATATAGTAAAAATACTTCTCTTCCCAGATATGTGAAGAAAGAAGTACATCTTCAGCTGCCCCATCAAGATGTACAAATGCTTCATGCACATAGGTCCACCACAAGATTCAACTGTAGGGAAGCAAGCGGTGATACTAATGCCATCAAGGAGTAGGAACCACAACTTTGTGGAAATAGAAGCCAACACCAACCAAAACCAATCAATATAAATGAATAGGCCCTTTATTATAGTTTTCTGAAATGTAAGAGGAGAAAACAATGATGATTTTCGTAGAAACTTCCGGGAACTCATTGGTACACATAGGCCATGCATGATAGATTTACTAGAAACTAGGATGACAACCCATGCTACACTACTCAGTGATTTTTATTTCTCGAAGTTAGTAGAGGTACCATCTGATAGGCAAGTAGGTGGCATGGATATTCTCTATAACCATAACCTTATCATAGTGCAACATCTTACCAGGAGAGGACAAAAAAAATACATGCAATACTTTTGGTACAAGCCTATAAAACACAATGATTTTTTAGTTCTACATATGCTAGCACTAAGTTAAAATATAGGGACACAATGTGAGATAACTTTAATTTCCATTTCTAATGATTATAAGGGACCTTGGTTGTCAGGAGGTGATGTTAATGATATTTTTAATAGTAATAAAAAGATTGGGGGAAGACCTATGAAACTAACTAGATCTTCTAAGATATGAAACTATGTTAACAAATGTAATCTCATTGACTTAGATTTTAAGGGATGCAAGTTTACATGGTAGTCATAGGAGAAGAAAAAAAAAGCCTTAATATGGAAAGGCTTGATCGAGTGGTCAAGGAAGAGTGTCTACAATATTCTATAATGCCACAGTCACCCACCTTCCCAAAACCTATTCCGATCATAATCCTATTCTAGTCAAATTAAATAACCGTTATAAAATATATGGTGTACCCATCCTGAATTCCCCAATGTGGTAGTATCAAACTGGAATAATAAAGATCTCTTAGAAGCTACAAATTCTTTTACTAAAAATATCATAGTATGGGGAAAAATCAACTTTTGATATCATTCTGAAAAATAAAAAGAGGATCCTAGCACGACTAGCCGGCATCAAAAATTCTATCAGTTATAGACAAAGTTTTTTTTACAAGATCTTGAACAATCCCTAACAAACGAATTCAATAATATCCTCAAATTGAAAACTTAGATCTCGTATTAATTGGCTTAACGGTGGGGATGCAAACACTAAAAAATTTCACATAGCAGTATCCAATAAAAAAAGACAAAATCATATAAGATTTTTTTTTTTAAAATGCTGAAGGTAATTGGATTGACAATCTAAAAGATCTTATTTATTATGCTCCTGACCATTTCAAATCTGTGTTCACTACTAACCACTTTTAGCAAATTGGTCCAACATTAAGCTGAGTACCATAGCTTTGACAACATAGATCTCTCTGAGCTAGAAAACTCACTACTGGATAGTAAAATTAATTCAGCCTTGTTCTCCTTCAAATCATTTAAGTCACCTGATCCAGACGGTTTTCACCCTTTTTTTCTACGAAAGATATTGGCATATCGTAGGTAAATCAGTCTGAACCTTCTGCCACAAAATATTCGATGAAAATAGAATCCCTAGTGAAATAAATACCACATACTTGTGTCTAATTCTAAAATTTTTCAATGCAAATAACCTAAATAACTTTAGGCCGACAGGCCTGTGCAACACAATTTACAAATTATCACAAAAATTATAAATAGACTAAAACTTTTCCTGGACAAGTTAATTAGCCATTGCCAATCAAGTTTCATTAAAGATAGGAGAGCGAGTGATAATACTATTATTATCCAGGAAATAATTAACTATTTGTAAAAAGTTAGTGGTAAAGTTGGGGACACGTTAGTCAAGATCGATCTAAAAAACTTTCGATAAAGTTTAACTATCATTTATTTACCGAATATTATCATACTTTAAGTTCCTTACGAAGATATCTAAACTTATTATATCTTGCATCACTACAAGCTCAATAGAAGTTCTAGAAAATAGATCCAAAACAAACTACTTCTGCCCTAGTAGAGGTATTAGGCAAGCCGACCCAATGTCTCCATATATTTTTATCTTATGTATGAAAACGCTATTTAGATATATATACCATCAAGTTGAAATCAAGGGACAGTATACCATTAAACTAAGTTCCAAAAGGCCCCCCTTTGTCATACTTATTCTTTGTAGATGATCTAGTTCTAATGGGGAAAGCAAATAGCAAAACATATTCCACTATCCGTAAGGGTCTAGATTTTTTTTTTTTTTTTTTTTTTTTTTTGTGAAATATCTGTACAAAATGTCGACTACAATAAATCTAGAATTACTTTCTCAAAAATTGTACTAACGATTGTATTGCCAACATCTCCACAAGATTAGGTATCAAAAGTAATATGTCCTTTGGGAAATATTTAGGTTTTCCAATTATTAATGGGAATCCTACACATAAGGACTAT
Source organism: Nicotiana noctiflora (assembly GCA_032618575.1). NCBI lineage: Eukaryota > Viridiplantae > Streptophyta > Magnoliopsida > Solanales > Solanaceae > Nicotiana > Nicotiana noctiflora. The sequence continues at coordinate 259,785 of JASVEL010001167.1, forward strand.
CAGCACATTATCGATAATATGCGTGCTAGATTATCAAGATGGAAAATAAATTGTATGAACTTAGCAGGGAGAGCCACTCTGATTTCATCAATCCTTTCAAGCCTCACAACTTACTATATGCAATATACCCACCTACCCACCAAAACTCTTAAAAAATTGATAAATTAAAAAAGAATTTCCTATGGGGTACTAATGATACCAAAAAGAACCTACATCTTCTTAATTGGAATATAGTCACAAACAAAAAGGAATATGGTGGATTGGGGATAAACAAAGCTAAATAAAAAAGCTTAGCCCTACTGGCTAGTCTAGCACGTAGATTAGCTAATAATCCTCTTAACCTTTGGGCACATGCAATCACCAACAAATATACTCCCTCCTGTCCAAAATAAGTGATTTATTGGATGTTTTCACACATATTAATAAAGTCATTTGTAGTATTAATTAACAATAGAATTGACCATTTTAACTTTACTATCTCACATAAACACTCCTAGCACATATTCCAATACTATTTACTCCAAGGACAATGTATGAAAAACATCATTAAGTCATTATTGAAATCCGAAAAAATTACTTATTTTAGACAGCAAAAAAAAAGACAAAAAAATCACTTATTTTGAACCGGAGAGAATAGTAATCATTCCAAATACAACACTTCCTTTATCTGGAAAAGCATTACCACAAGATGGTCAATCTGCCAATAAGGAGAAGGATGGTCTATTTATCATAATTCTTCTCTTAATATTTGGGATACTAAGTGGATCCCTAGCTGTAACACTCTTAGGAATTATGTTACAGGACCCTTCGACAAACATAAAACTACTCTATCAGTTAAAAATATTATTTCTAACAACATTTGGGACCTGAGAAAATTTTCTTTTAATATCCAACTGATATACAAAGAAGGATTACTACCATCATTATCGACCCAGGAGCTAACAAGTATACCTTAATATGGGTATGAGAAATAATAGCACCTTCACAACAAATTCGAGCTATGACTTAATTGACAAAAGTCCTACACAGAAAAAATTTAATTAGACCTGGAAACTCATGTGCTCTTGTTAGATTAGTTAATGCTTGATGGGAGTATTTAAAAAGGTGGCTATTGGTTTTAAAATGTGCTTGTTAGGAAGAGATGTATCTGTTGATTCCAACAGACTCCTAGAGGTATTATTTTAAAAGGTGTCTGTTAGAAAGAGATGTGTCTGTTGATTCCAACAGACTCCTAGAGGTATTATAAATACCTCTCTTATCTCCAAAAAAGATATCATCTGAAAATAGTCATCTCTTTCTCTTCTACTTATTTCTCTACAACTCACAACTATTTTATTCTTGTGAAAATTCGAGTTAATTGCTGAAATTCGGATTTCAGAGGCTTTGTAGAATCCTGGAGGAATTCTGCCATAATCCCTGCAGCAACGAAATTGGGAGGCTTAAATTCCTTAAGGACAGTGACTACACTATCAAAGCATAATTATTTCGTCCCTATGTTCTGTTATATTTTTCTAACGGCTCCTTCAAAATCAAAACACTTCCTCTGGCTTTGTCACCATAATAGATTGCCTTGTAGATATCATTTGGCACGTATACGAATAAATATTAATGGATTGTCTACTATTTGTAGAAAGGATACTGAAGATATTCGTCATATATTTATGGGATGCTTTGTGGCCAAAATAAAATAAAATAACTAGAACAATTAGGTCTAGTGATTAAATGTGCAAACAATAACGACTGGCTAAACTACCTTAGGGAGCTAGCTCCATGCATACCCAGTAACTACATCTCTTGGTCTAATGTATCCTCATTTGTCATTTGGAATACCTGCCTAAATAGAAATAACAATAAAAAAAATAACACTTCTTGATATATGTGAATATCAATTCCATATATGGGATTGACATAGCATCCAATTCCATTTATTTGCTATATCTATTTGTTCTGATCAATCTAAATTACTCTTATGTCTTATAGTTTGAATTACTAGATTTTTGATTTCCAATCTGAATCTCGGTATCTATTGAAAGAATCAACTCTGTAGGATTTGAACCTACGACATCGGGTTTTGGAGACCCACGTTCTACCGAACTGAACTAAGAGCGCTTTCTTATCAGAATAGATAAGACTGTAAATAAAAGGATTCTTTTCATGAAAAGAATTTCCATACCCTTTATATTAAATCAAGCCACTCAATACAAGCTATTAATTGACCATGAGACTAACTTAGACAGACAAATTCAAATAAGAGTTGGTGGTCAGCGCGACGTACGAGTTGGTACAAATAAAACATAGATGGAGCATTCAAAGAGAGGGGAGCACATGGAGAAGTAGGAGGGATATTTAGGAACTCCGGTGGGAAATGAGTCCTAGGATTCCAAATGAAAACTTATGTAAATTCAACTATCCAAACCGAACCACAAGCCCTCTACCAAGGACTACGAGCCCATTTGGCTTAGTTGATTTAGAGTAGCAGAAAAGTATATGTGTTGAAAAGCACGTTTAAGTGCTGAAACTGATTTAAAAAATAAATAGTTTCGTGTTTGGATAAAAATGCTGAAATTAATAATAAGCAGCTAAAAAATTAGGTATACAAATAGTTTTGTTTTAAAAAGAAGTATTTTAGGGATATAATAGTAAATATTTTGGTCAAACCTAAAGTGTTTATAAGCTGAAATTTGATATGTTGGGGGAGACCAACTTATGACTTTTGGCTTATTTTCAGCTTATAAGCACTTAGCCTATAAGCGCTTTTAATTTTTACCAAACGCGTAGATAAACCAAAAAGTGCTTATAAGTCAGTTTGACCGGCTTATAAGCTTAGCCAAACACCCTCTACATCTTGCTCATGACATGAAGTTGCAGCCTTTAGAGGTGGAAACAGATGCCACACATGTAATTATCAATATTAACAATGGCTGTATAATTTATAATATATGCAGGTAGTTAATTTTCAGAATGGGCATGGTAGTGATCTAGCATAACTTTCGCCAAGGCAATGAAGTGGCTCATCTTTTGGCAAAGCAGGCATACATACCTCCTAGTATCAAAACTACTTTAGTGTGCAATTTCTCATGAAATAAATTCATAAATTATCACAAAAAAATTATTATTTTAATTTCCTTGCCGAGCTGTCTATGTTTGTCTGCAAAGGATATAAACATACATGGAAAAATTTAATGACAAAACCTAAGTTTCTAGTTTCAAAAAAGCTAACAACTAAGGATACACAAGTTTATTAGTTTCAAGCCCAAAGAGCAAGGATTGACATAGATATAGAACCAAGAACAAGAGCTAAAAAAGATGCCTTTTTCAAGAATGGTTGGCCACTCGTCAATTTGTTGTGAAAGAAATCAAGAGCAATAAGATCAACGAGAGCCATATATATAAGTATACCAGAAGACAAAGATCCCAGCAAACCTTCAAGGATTAATGCATTTGGACTTGTGTCGTCGTACCCTGTTATTGAGAACACTATCATTCCCAATACTATACCCATTGGTGTTGTCACTGAGAACATGAAGCTCATGTAGGCTGTCGTTCCAAAGCAAAATCCCGCCTGTAATAAACATTAATGTTAAATTAATATTCTATTAACGTTTATTATATGCTATGTCATTTTAATTTAAGTTCTCATCCTTTTATTTGAACTTCGCACTTTATTACCTGCCAAACACTTGTCCGCATATGCTGTTTTCTTATTGAACAATAGGATATAGCGAACAAAAATCGGACCAAGCGTATAATTCCCTTTTGACAATCCTCAAGTGAAGCTTTAAAATATATAAAAAGGGCCGTCCGGATCACAAATGTCTATTCTATGTAGCCAAAAGTCCATTTTCACGGCTCGAATCCGTGATATCCTGGTCATATGGCGGCAACTTTACCAATTACGCCAAGGTTTTAAAATATATACCAACAAACATAAATAAAATTTTTATATTATTAGTTTAATTACAGTTGTAATAAATTTCACACCATTTTTAAAATTAACTATTTAATACTTATCTCAGAGAGCTACAAACAGAGGCCTTTTAAAGATGTGATTTTATAAAAATGTTTAACGTTTAATGCATACAAACACATTAATTAATTGCGCATTTTCACCTTCAACTTGCTAGTATAACTTCAATCGGGCAAATGTAGCAAAATTGTTAAAAGAATTAATCGCCCATATTATCCACTAAAAATGAGTTGGATAATAAATTTTTTTAAAAATGAATCAAATATGAATAAAAATCATATTCTCCATTTAGAAAATTGATAACCAATTGATAACTAATGTGTTTAATATTTACAGTTGTAAAGCCTCAAAATGACTTAAGTTTGGAAGATTAGAAAATTTTCAAAAGTAATCATATTCAAGAAGTGATGGATAATATACTTAACCATATTATCCGTCAGTTAATTTTTTTTATTTGTATTAAATATAAATTGAATTAAATAATTTATGCTTTTTTTTCGACTCAAACCATATTTGAATGGACACTACCGGTATCTTTTTAAAAGTAGCTTTTATAAATGCTTAGAGCATGTATCACAATTAAGAAAACGTAATAAATGATGGTTAATAACCTGAGCAATGCAACCTCCAAGACCCATTCCTTCAAATATCTGGTGAAAGGATAGTGCAGCCACAAGCGGTCTAATAGTGCACTGATTCTGAGACATCCCCAGAGTCACCCCTATTATAACTGAATGAAAAATGATTCCTATTTCCAACACCTGCGATACCAATCTCTGCTTCAGTTTCACCAATTCCTCTTCTTCGATGATATCCCCAGTACCCGTTTTTTTACTCACCGTTTCTAATTCTTCACACGTCCCAATTACTGGTGTATAATCTTTATTACGATTTTGACTATGATCGCCATGCCCATGATTTTCCATATGAGAAGTCGCCGTTAAGTCAACTAACAACGCCGTCAATACACCGATCAATGTTATGAGACCGGAAAACGGGAAATCTTTCCATGGATGACGGGAAGAAACCTGACAATCGGAAAGAGCATTAAAGGCATCTGGAAGGACGTGAACGAGCGACGTGGAAAGAATCACACCAGCCGCGAAGCACTTGATTATTAGAATTGTCTTATCGTAAACCGGTTTCCCATGAAACAAACGGGCTAAGAAAACCGGCAACGTTACGCCGATAACACTAGTGAAGAATGTCATGAATATTGAAACAAGTTTGAGATTTGCTGCCCCTTTACCGCCTCTACAGGCTAAAGCTTGTGCTGTATCGGTGACACACAAAGCCATTTTTTTGTCTTTGATCGGTTTTGGGTTTTGATTTATTCAGATACAGTTGTTTCACACAAAGCCATTTTTATGTCTGAGATAGAGTTGTTTCAGCGGGGAATGGTTCAAGGGTTGTTACTCTCGTTTCTCGTAATACTCGTAATAATAGTAAATGTGTTGATGCATAAGTTTTAAGACTGACTTTTTCTTTGGGAGTAGAATGTCAACACTATGTATATATATAGCTAAAATATTACTCCCTCCGCTCCAAAATAAGTGATTTTTTGGTCTTATTTTTATGGTCGAAAATAAGTAATTTTTTCGGATTTTAACAATGACTTAATGATGTTTTTCCTATATTATTCTTGAAGTAAATAGTACAAGAATATGTGTTAGGAGTGTTTATGTGAGATAAAAAGGTTAAAATGGTTAATTCTATTATTAATTAATGCTAAACAATGACTTTCTTAATATGTGTGAAAACATAAAAAAAAATCACTTATTTTGAACCGGAGGGAGCTGTATAGCTAACATTAAATCTAAAATTGAGAATTTAATGTGATTCGGAAGGGAATCATCACTCTATTGTGACTAGTATTTTATATTTTAATAACACTTAAATAATTCAATATGGTTGATATAAGAGTGTAAAATAAAACTAACTAGTTATATCATAATTCCGATTAAATAAAGTATAATTTAATTTAAATAAGTTCAAAATTTTATTGATTTAGTGGTCTAATATTATTTTGATACCTTCATATATTTCATAAGTATAATTCAAAACTAATTTAAGAATATATTATAATTGAAATATAAGGATATAAAAAAATCCAAAAATAATGCCCCCTCCGGTCCAAAATAAGTGATTTTTTAGCCTTTTTTTTGTGGTCCAAAATAAGTGATTTTTTTTGGATTTCAAGAATGATTTAATGATGTTTTTCCTACATTGTCCTTGGAGTAAATAGTATTGAAATATGTGTTGGAATATGTGTTAAGAGTGTTTATGTGAGATAGTAAGGTTAAAATGTTCAATTTTATTGCTAATTAATGCTAAAATGTGACTTTCTTAATATGTGTGAAAATATCCAAAAAATCATTTATGTTGGACCGGAGGGAGTATCACATATGCCAAAAGTTTGTGCAATTTTTATTTTATTTTATGCAAATAGTTGACTTTTTCTTAATTTAATTAATGTAATCGATGCCTTCTCACTTCCCGATTATATTCACATCTTTATATTTTAAGGTTTCTGAATCTCCTTATATCTTTTTGACTTAAATTTTTTGTGTAAATTTTACGGGTTATCCCAATAATGTTTATAAATATTATGTCTAATATTATATGGTATTGCGTGGGAGCTTGAAAATTACAAGGATGTAATTTTGGGATGAAGACCCCTTAAGAATTTTCAATTTTCTAAACAGTGTACAAGTTTTGTACTTGTGTTGGTGCTTTGAATATTTCTATTTTGTTATTTATTAAAAGTTCTTGTAAAAATATTATCCAGTCACAATTTTTTTTTTCTTCTTGAAATTCTACTAACATTTTTACAAATTAAACTTGCATCTTTGTATTATAATTTCTCTTGGGTTTGTTCTTCCTTTTTGTGCTAATTATTATTTGTAGTGAATTTACAGGGTGTATTTAAATTCTTGAATTAAAGGACCGAAATTATTTCTTCCTTGAACGCAATCGGGTGGCAACATTTTCAATCCCCAAATCAAATACTTAGAATTTGTTATGTGGATCCTCCTAGAATTTTATAGATTAAAGACAATTTATCTAACCTATGTACATAATTTGTATTACTTTTGTTACCGAGAATTTTACTTTGAGTTCATCTTATTGCTTAGCCTCCCAATAGCTAGTTACAACTTTATTATGTCTCTTGTTGTAGATTTGTATGTATATTGAAGATGCATGAACTTTAGATATATAACTGTAATTTTTAGAATTATTCATGTGTATTAGTTTGTACAAAGTAAGTGATATCCAAAGCTTATTATGTTTCTAGTTTTATAAAATAAAATAGGCATATATATATTAAATATTTGAAATTTAAAAATATTTAGTGAGGTAAACAAAACTATAGCAATGCATTTGCGAATGAAGCATTTATTGTCGCTAATAAATTACTTTTTCTTCATTAATTTAAAATGTAACAGAAAATCTAGAAAGAAATAAAATATAATAAAAAAAAATTAATTATGGATATTGACGACGATTTGTAGCTACAAAATTTTAAATTTGAAGTTAAATATAAAATACTATACTACGTGGCTAATGTGGAAGCGCAACTACATGCTAAATTTTTTGTGGCAAAATAAATTACATCTTTTGCCATAATATATTTGTTCGTGGCTAAAGTACAAAAGATAGCTACACACATAATTTTCAGGGCAAAAGTTTTATCAATATAGCCACATCATAAAAATTCTTGTAGCAGTATGCACTATGTCTTAGACACAAATATTAAAGTTTGTAGCTAACTTTTAATTATATTACATTTTACTATGAATGCTATGAAAAAAAATATTGTAGCTAAAGAGTTTAGCCATATAAGTTTTTATATATAGCTACAATACAGTTCGTAGCTATACATGTATTATGTTGTAGTCTGGGGAACTCGCACGTGTTTGAGATAGTTGGGATGTTTTTGGAAGAAATTAAAGCAGAGAACACCACAAAAATGTTTTGTTTTGTCAAGTTACCATTAGTACTTGTGCTTGTGGGATTATTAGTGGTATTTGCGTATGAGTTCCATTATAACTTGTCACGAATCTGCTAAAGGTTAATTTAGCAAACACTTTCTCTTATTTTATTGGAGGATTGCCTTTCATTTAACAAAGAAAATTTTGTCCAACTTCACGTATTTCTTAGTCGATATGGGTTGCTTGGTTCGCCAATAGAATAAGATGTTACTATAGTTAAAATTGTTATAAAATATAAACTTTAAAGTGAAGAAACTGAGGTGAAGACAAGTAGAGAGGGAGACAAATATTTATTATTCAACTTCAAATTCATCTTTATAATAAATTGAAATCTTCTCTATTTATAGAAAAAAGGAAGCAGCTGTGTAAGCTGCTTCTGGAAGCTGTTGTGTAAGCTGCTACTGGAAACTGCTGTGTAAGCGACTTGTTAGTTGCTTGCAAGCTGCTACTGCAAGCTGCTGTGTAAGCTTCTTATAAGTTGCTTGTAAGCTGCTACTGTACCAGATATAGATAATCTTCTGTCGGGGGTAATATTTATCCATAACGGAGTACCGAAATGAGAAGCTTCTTCAGGAAGCTTATTTACGCCAGAGTACTAAATGAACATCCATAATATAACATATATTTTATAACACTCCCTCTTGAATGTTCATTAAAAAGATAATGTGCCTCATTAAAAACTTTTTAAGAAAAACCCCGTGGGAAAAAACCTTAGTAAGGAAAAAAAAAGTGCATCGCGTATTTTTCTCCCCTGATGAAAATTCTGTTTCAATTTTTCGAGTCTCCGCATTCCAATCTTGTATATCATCTTCTCAAAAGTTGAATTCGTAGAAAATGTTATCCATCACTATTTCAGATCGATTTAAATTAATCTCATCAAACCAAGAAGCTGCTACAAGTCATTTTATTGAGTTGCTTGCAACCTACCTGGATCAGCTGCTTGTAGAAAATTTCAACGGAGTACTATATAGATAATCTTCTTCAGGAAGATTATCCACAACGGAGTAATAAATGGATATCCATAAAATATTTTCAAAATACTCCTCCTTGGATGTTCATTAATATGTACCTCGTTAAAACCTTACAAGAAAAAATCCCGTGGGAAAAAATCCTAGTCAAGGAAAAAAGAGTACACCAATAATATACATTGCAAACTGCCTCATTAAATACCTTACCAGGAAAAATCAAGTGGGAAGAAAACCCGAGCAAGGGGAAAAAGAGTACAGTGCAGAGACTTGGGTATATATGGACCAAGGAGTTCATTATTCTCTTTTGGACGTTGGAACAACTCCTTATCCACTTCAATGAGTGCGCTTTGTCCATGTAAAAACCTTTTTTCGGTATAGGCAGATTGATAGATAAAGATTGTTTCCGCCAAATATACAATTTGCAGACCAAGATAAGTTTTGTGTTTTCATGATCTTTCATCTCAAATTCTTTGTTAAGATATTCAATTGCCTGTAACGACCCGACCGGTCGTTTTAGAAAATTACGCCCCAATCCCTAATTTAACTGTTCCCCTAAGTTCATTTCTGCTATTGTGGGTTGCCGGGAGAGTCGGTTCCGAAAATTTGAGCATTTTGGGACACTTAGTCCCTAAATAAGAGCTTTGAAACTAGAAAACGGTCCGTAGCCGGAACAGTGTTAAGACGATCTCGGAATGGAAATCCGATGGTTCCATTAGCTCCGTTAGGTGATTTCGGGGTTAGGAGCGCGTTCGGAATGTATTTTGGAGGTCCGTAGCTCAATTAGGCTTGAAATGCCGAAGATTGAAATTTTGGCGAATCCGAACGATAGGTGATATTTTGATCCGGGGGTCGGAATGGAATTCGACAATTTCTGTAGCTTCGTTATGTGATTTTGGATATGTCCGCAAATTTTCAGGTCATTCGGACGTCGTTTGGTCGGGTTTTAGATCGAATGTGCAATTCGGAAAGTTTTAAGAAATTTAGGCTTGAATTCGATGTGAATTATGGGTTTTGATGTTGTTAGACGTGTTTTGAGGATTAGAATAAGTTCGTATCATGTTTTGGAATAGGTTGGTGGTTTTCGTTGGGATCCCGGGGTCTCGGGATGAATCCGGGGGTCCAATCGGGCTATTTCATGCATTTTGGAAATGCTGTTAACTGCTGGTGTGTGCTGCGGACGAATGCTCTATGCGATCGCAATGGGCTAATGCGATCGCATAGAAGGTTTTGGAGAGGCCAAGTATTTGTTCTATGCGATCGCGGGCATGGATATGCGATCGCATAGTTCTGGAAAGTTGTGCTCTGCGATCGCGTACGGTCCTATGCGATCGCATAGTGTATGGAGAAGAGGGGTCCCAGGTCCAGCTTTTGTCCTATGCGATCGCGGAACAGGGTATGCGATCGCATAGGTATATATTGGTGAGCATTGCGATCGCATTGAGGGCTATGCGATCGCATAGAGTAGTCTGGCGAGGGTCGAAATTTGTGTTATGCGATCGCAACAGGTGTCATGCGATCGCATAGAGTAAAAATGTCTGGCAGTGACTTAAGTCCAGAAACATTTTAGCCGCGACCCATAAATCAAAAATGCCATTTTTGAGCTCCAAGAGAGGGAATTGAAGGGGAAACGCTGGGATATCACCGGGAAATCATCGGGGGTAAGTTTCCTAACCTTAATTCGTTGGTTTATCATGAAAAACGGAGTCCGATTTCGATAAATTTTATATGCACGGACTCGTATTGAGATAAGGAACCCGAATATATAATTTTCGTGATTTTTCGATAAGCGTACCGGAAGTCGGGTTTTGGCAACTTGTGGGTTTTGGTGTATTTTGAGTTAATTTGATTGGATAATGCCCAATTGGCCTATTTTGATGTGATTCTATTGATTTTAATCAGATACTACACTTGTGGAGGCCGACATTCGCGGCAAGAGGGTTGTTTCTTAGCGGTTTTGTACCGGAATTGAGGTAAGTGGCTTGTCTAACCTCGTGTGGGGGAATTTTCACCCCTAGGATATTATGTGATAGTTTAAATGCCTTGTACGCAAGGTGACAGGCGTGTACATGCGCTGGTTGTTGAACACGTACTTTATTCAAAATGTTCGATGAGCGATATCCCTGTCTTTGGTTGTTAATTTGATACTTTACCCGGTAGTGGTTAGAGGAGCATGATTAGGTAGCACTTAACTGTTTAGTTGCCTAATTGCCTTATTTGAACTCCTTGTTAATTATTGGCACTATTTTTCGGTGAAGTTATAGTTAAGCATAATTATTCTCTCTGTGGATTCCTTTATTGGCTGTGCTTGTGGACTGCGGGTTCGATTCCCGGAGACCCGGGGCTGTGGGTTCGATTCCCAGAGACCCGGCGTGATATTGGTAGGGACTACAGGTTCGATTCCCGAGATCCTGAGTTATTGGTAGGGACTACGGGTTCGATTCCCGAGATCCTGAGTTATTGTTTATCGGCGAAGTTATCGTTAAGCATATTATACTTCTGTCTGTGTATTCCTTTACTTGCTGTGGTTGTGGACTGCTGGTTCGATTCCCGGAGATCCTGAGATTTATTGAAATGTGGACTGCGGGTTCGATTCCCGAGATCCTAAGTTGTTGGTAGGGACTACGGGTTCGATTCCCGAGATCCCGAGTTATTGGTAGGGACTGCGGGTTCGATTCCCGGAGATCCTGAGTTATTGAGATATTATTGAGACAGGGCTGCGGGTTCGATTCCCGGAGACCCAGGGGTACTGAGAATGGGACTGTGGGTTCAATTCCCACGGATCCTGGATTTGTTTATTTGAGTTGGTTATTTGTTATTAGCTTGATTGTAGACAGTTTCAGTAAACATCGTAAATGTTGTTATTTTGGAAATTTTGTTGTTATCTGTTAAACTGTTTATTTTGTTATCATCATATTTTTATTATTTCTCGGTAGGGCCCTGACTTTCCTCGTCACTACTCCATCGAGGTTAGGCTTGGCACTTACTGAGTACCACCGTGGTGTACTCATGCTACTCTTCTGCACACTTTTGTTGTGCAGATCCGGGTACATCAGAGGAGGCTCGTACTAGGTGATTCCGCAGCTTTCTGGGAGACTTCGAGGTATGATCTGCTACGTCCGCGGATCCGGAGGCTTCCCATCTATTCTAGTAGTACTAGTTGACATTTTCTTCATTTCGTTGTTAGATACTCTTTACACATAGAGCCACAGTTGTATTTCTCTTTTAGTCTGTGTTACCGTGGGGTTCCGAATCTTGGTAGTGTTTATTTATTGTGTGACGGATGTATGTGCCAAGTGGCACGGATTACATATCTTTTATGTTATTTTCCGTTGTTTCTTATTTAAGTAATTAAAATTTATAGATTCCGCAACGTGTTAGGCTTACCTAGTCGTGGGGACTGGGTGCCATCACGACAGGTTCACAATTGGTGAACTAGGGTCGTGACAAGTTGGTATCAGAGCTCTAGGTTCATAGGAGTCACGGGACACATACCGGTTACTTAGATTCTCGTTGATCGATACGGAGACGTCTGTATTTATTTACGAGGGACTATGTAATTGTTTAGGAAACTCTTCATTTCTTTGGATTCCTTGTCGTGCGACATTTTTGGCATCAAAATCTAAACTATTGATTTCTATTCTCTCACGAGATGGTGAGGACACGAGCCACTCGCGACGATCGGTACCCGCGCCCCCTGCTGCCGCCGTCGGAGGCCGGGGCCGAGGTGAGAGGACGAGGACGCGTCCGAGGTGCGGCCACGCCACTCGCGCGCGCTGCCGGCGAGGTGCCACGGGTAGACCGAGTCGGAGCGCGGGCACTCGGTACACCGACTACAGCTGCTACTACTCCGGCACTACGGGAGACTGCGGCTCAGTTCGTGAGTATGTATACCACTTTAGCCCGGGCGGGCTGCTTCCTCTTGTTGCGGCTACATCTCGGGCGGGGGAGGGGCCCAGACTCCCGCAGCCGTTACACTTGAGCAGCGAGTGCCAGTGGGACTGGTTCCAGAGATTATGGTTATACCTCCTGCCGCCCCAGCACAGCCTGGAGGTGGGCCAGCTGGCTCTGAGGACGAGCAGCGTAGATTGGAGAGGTTCAAGAAATATGACCCTCCAGTGTTCAGTGGTTTGGCTTCAGATGATGCATTGGGTTTTCTGGAGGAGTGTCATCGTATTCTTTCTACCATGGGGATTGTGGAGACCAGCGGGGTTTCCTTCACTACGTTTCAGTTTCGTGGGACCGCTTATGATTGGTGGCGCACGTATGAGTTGGATAGTCCGGAGGAGTCCGCTTCGTTGACCTGGACGCAGTTTTCAAATCTGTTTTTGACGGAGTTTGTTCCCCAGAGCCTTAGGGATTCTTGGCGCTCGGAGTTTGAGCGGTTGCGACAGGGCTCCATGTCAGTATCGGAGTATGCCATCAGTTTCACCCGTCTGGCCAGGCATGCGCCGGCCTTGGTAGCCACGGTTCGGGAGAGAGTACGGAGATTTATTGAGGGCCTGATTCCGCCTATCCGATCCGGCATGGCCAGAGAGTTGGAGACAGATATATCTTATCAGCAGGCAGTTAGCATTGCCGGGAGGATCGAGAGTATGCTCCCAGAGAGCGGGGAGATAGAGAGGCCAAGAGGTCTCGTGAGTCGGGCCATTTCTGTGGTGCCCGCACTTCGGCGGCCGGTCGTTTTGGCGGGGGTTATTCGGTCGTCCGGTTCACTCGACATTGCCCGCAGCCGGTAGTACCCCGGCTCTTCCAGGCATCTCGGGAGCCCTATTATGCTCCCCGGTTTCCGGTGCACCTCACGCGCGGGGTCCTTCCGAAGGTGAGGCTAGTGGGGGTGAGGCCGGTCGATCACGATCACCGTGTCCTCCCCGAGCTTGCTTTGGGTGCGGGGATACTCGCCATCCGGTGAGGGAGTGCCCCGAGCGTAGGAGGGGAGCACCTCGCCGGTCTTCGCAGCATCGGCGTGGCTCTCGGGGTCGGCGGGCTATCATTCCGGCTCCGGCTGCTATTCCCCTGCCCGGCCGGCCGGGGGCGGGGGTCGGGGTTCTAGAGGCCGCCCTCGAGAGGGGGGACGAGCCGGATTCTATGCTATTCCCGATCGCGGCTGCGATCGTTGCATCCGATTCCGTTATCGCGGTATTATTACGGTTAGTCACGGGGAGGCATCGGTTCTATTCGACCCCGGTTCCACTTTTTCATATGTGTCTTCTTACTTTGCTTCTCATCCGGGTGTGCCTCGGGATTCTTTGAGTGCCCCCATTTATGTTTCCACTCCGGTGGGTGATTCTTTGGTCTGTGGACCGCGTATATCGGTCGTGTTTGGTTACCATTTGTGATTTTGAGACCAGAGCGGATCTATTGTTGCTCGGGATGGTCGATTTTGATATTATTCCGGGCATGGACTGGTTGTCGCCCCATTATGCTATTCTTGATTGTCACGCCAAGACCGTGACGCTGGCTATGCCAGGCATTCCACGTATTGAGTGGAGTGGTACTCTAGATCACACCCCTAGCCGTGTTATTTCTTTTCTCAGAGCTCAGCGTATGGTTGAGAAGGGGTGTGCTGCTTATCTAGCCTATGTGCGGGACGTCGGTGTTGACACTCCCTCTATTGATTCTGTTCATGTGGTATGTGACTTTGTTGATGTATTTCCAGCTGATCTTCCGGGCATGCCGCCTGACAGAGACATTGACTTTGCTATTGATTTGTTGCCGGGCACTCAGCCCATTTCTATTCCACCGTACCGTATGGCTCCTCCTGAATTAAAGGAGTTGAAGGATCAGTTACAGGAGTTATTGGGCAAGGGTTTTATTCGACCCGGTGTTTCGCCTTGGGGTGCTCCTGTATTGTTTGTGAAGAAAAAGGACGGTTCTATGCGTATGTGTATTGACTATCGTCAGCTGAACAAGGTTACAGTGAAGAACCGGTATCCTTTGCCCCGTATTGATGATTTATTTGACCAGTTACAGGGCGCACATGTGTTTTCTAAGATTGATTTGTGCTCTGGGTATCACCAGCTGAAGATTCGGGAGCCAGATATCCCGAAGACTGCCTTCGGGACCCGGTATGGTCACTATGAGTTCCTCGTGATGTCTTTTGGGTTGACTAATGCTCCAGCAGCATTTATGCATTTGATGCACAGTGTGTTCAGGCCTTATCTGGACTCGTTCGTGATTGTCTTTATTGATGATATTCTAGTATATTCTCGGAGCCGGGAAGAGCACGAGCAGCATTTGAGGATAGTGCTTCAGATTCTGAGGGAGAAGCAGCTTTATGCCAAGTTCTCTAAATGTGAATTCTGGTTGAGTTCGGTGGCATTTTTGGGCCACGTGGTGTCGAGTGATGGTATTCGAGTAGATCCGAGGAAGGTGGAGGCCGTGCAGAGTTGGCCCAGACCCTCCTCCGCTACTGAGATTCGCGGTTTCCTTGGTTTGGCGGGCTACTACCGTCGTTTCGTAGAGGGGTTCTCTTCGATTGCAGCACCTATGACTAGATTGACCCAAAGGGTGCCCCTTTTCAGTGGACAGACGAGTGTGAGGCGAGCTTTCAGAAGCTCAAGACAGCTTTGACTTCGGCCCCTATATTGATGTTGCCTACAGGTTCGGGGTCCTATACTGTATATTGTGATGCCTCACGAGTTGGACTCGGTGCGGTATTGATGCGGGACGGTAGGGTGATTGCCTACGCGTCGAGACAGCTGAAGGTGCATGAGAAGAATTACCCTGTTCATGATTTGGAGCTAGCTGCCATTGTTCACGCCTTGAAAATTTGGCTTCATTATTTATATGGGGTTACTTCTGAGATCTACACTGATCACCGGAGCTTGCAGCACTTGCTTAAGCAGAAGGACCTGAATATGCGAGAAGATGGTTGGAGATACTGAAGGACTATGATATTACTATTCTCTATCATCCGGGCAAGGCTAATGTGGTTGTCGATGCCTTGAGTCGTCGGGCGGAGAGTTTGGGAAGTTTGGCATATCTACCAGCTTCGGAGAGGCCTATGGCGATGGATGTTTAGGCGTTAGCCAGGCAGTTTGTTAGACTGGACCTTTCGGAGCCCAGCCGGGTTTAGGCTTGTGTGGTTTCTCGGTCTTCTCTATTTGACCGTATCAGGGAGCGTCAGTTCGACGACCCTCATTTGCTTGTCCTTCAGGATAGAGTTCGGCGTGGTGATGCTCGAGATGTTACCATCGGGGATGAGGGAGTTATGAGGATGCAGGGGCGTATCTGTGTGCCCAATGTAGATGATCTTCGAGAGCTGATTCTAGCAGAGGCCCATAGTTCGCGGTATTCCATCCATCCGGGTGCCGCGAAGATGTATCAGGACTTGAAACAACATTACTGGTGGAGGCGGATGAAGAGGGATATAGTTGATTATGTTTCTAGATGCCTCAACTGCCAGCAGGTGAAGTATGAGCATCGGCGCCCGGGTGGATTGATGCAGCGGATTGAGATTCCAGAGTGGAAATGGGAGCGCATCACCATGGACTTTGTATCTGGGCTTCCACGGACTATTAGGAAGTTTGATTCTATTTGGGTTATTGTGGATCGGCTGACCAAGTCCGCCCATTTTATACTGGTGAGCACTACTTATTCATCGGAGCGACTGGCGGAGATCTATATCAAGGAGATAGTTCGGCTGCATGGTATTCCAGTTTCCATCATTTCAGATAGAGGCACTCAGTTCACTTCACGGTTCTGGAGAGCCGTACAGCAGGAGTTAGGTACTCGGGTAGGGAGCTGAGCACAGCATTTCACCCCCAGACTGATGGGCAGTCCGAGCGCACTATTCAGATTTTGGAGGATATGCTCCGTGCGTGCGTGATTGAGTTTGGAGGTTCATGGGATCACTTCTTGCCACTGGCGGAGTTTGCTTATAACAACAGCTACCAGTCTAGTATTCGGATGGCACCGTACGAGGCCCTATATGGTAGGAGGTGCAGGTCTCCCGTGGGTTGGTTTGAGCCGGGCGAGGCCAGGTTACTAGGTACTGATATGGTTCAGGAGGCTATGGACAAGGTCAAGGTGATTCGGGACAGACTTCGTGCAGCCCAGTCTAGACAGAAGAGTTATGCGGACAAGAAGGTTCGCGATGTGGCTTTTATGGTTGGCGAGCGGGTTCTGCTTCGAGTCTCGCCCATGAAGGGCGTTATGAGGTTCGGGAAGAAAGGGAAGCTGAGTCCTAGATTTATTGGCCCTTTTGAGATTTTGAGGCGTATTGGGGAGGTTGCTTATGTGTTGGCCTTACCTCCCAGCCTAGCCGGAGTTCACCCCGTATTTCATGTCTCCATGCTCCGGAGATACCATGGTGACCCGTCGCACGTGTTGGATTTCACATATGTTCAGCTAGACAAGGATCTTTCTTATGTTGAGGAGCCAGTAGCCATTCTAGACAGGCAAGTCAGAAAGCTAAGGTCAAAGAACATCGCTTCGGTAAAGGTTCAGTGGCGGGGCCGGCCGGTCGAGGAGGCGACTTGGGAGACCGAGCAGGATATGCGCAGCCAGTACCCTCATCTTTTCACTACTCCGGGTATGTTTTCTATGCTCGTTCGAGGACGAACGAATCTTTAAGTGTGGGAAGATGTAACGACCCGACCGGTCGTTTTAGAAAATTACGCCCCAATCCCTAATTTAACTGTTCCCCTAAGTTCATTTCTGCTATTGTGGGTTGCCGGGAGAGTCGGTTCCGAAAATTTGAGCATTTTGGGATACTTAGTCCCTAAATAAGAGCTTTGAAACTAGAAAACGGTCCGTAGCCGGAACAGTGTTAAGACGATCTCGGAACGGAAATCCGATGGTTCCATTAGCTCCGTTAGGTGATTTCGGGGTTAGGAGCGCGTTCGGAATGTATTTTGGAGGTCCGTAGCTCAATTAGGCTTGAAATGCCGAAGATTGAAATTTTGGCGAATCCGAACGATAGGTGATATTTTGATCCGGGGGTCGGAATGGAATTTCGACAATTTCTGTAGCTTCGTTATGTGATTTTGGATATGTCCGCAAATTTTCAGGTCATTCGGACGTCGTTTGGTCGGGTTTTAGATCGAATGTGCAATTCGGAAAGTTTTAAGAAATTTAGGCTTGGATTCGATGTGAATTATGGGTTTTGATGTTGTTAGACGTGTTTTGAGGATTAGAATAAGTTCGATCATGTTTTGGAATAGGTTGGTGGTTTTCGTTGGGATCCCGGGGGTCTCGGGATGAATCCGGGGGTCCAATCGGGCTATTTCATGCATTTTGGAAATGCTGTTAACTGCTGGTGTGTGCTGCAGACGAATGCTCTATGCGATCGCAATGGGCTAATGCGATCGCATAGAAGGTTTGGAGAGGCCAAGTATTTGTTCTATGCGATCGCGGGCATGGATATGCGATCGCATTGTTCTGGAAAGTTGTGCTATGCGATCACGCACAGTCCTATGCGATCGCATAGTGTATGGAGAAGAGGGGTCCCAGGTCCAGCTTTTGTCCTATGCGATCGCGGAACAGGGTATGCGATCGCATAGGTATATATTGGTGAGCATTGCGATCGCATTGAGGGCTATGCGATCGCATAGAGTAATCTGGCGAGGGTCAAAATTTGTGCTATGCGATCGCAACAGGTGTCATGCGATCGCATAGAGTAAAAATGTCTGGCAGTGACTTAAGTCCGGAAACATTTCAGCCGCGACCCATTAATCAGAAACGCCATTTTTGAGCTCCAAGAGAGGGAATTGAAGGGGAAACGCCGGGATATCACCGGGAAATCATCGGGGGTAAGTTTCCTAACCTTAATTCGTTGGTTTATCATGAAATCCATGATTATTTCACTGAAATTGGAAGATTAAAGTTGGGTTTGAGCCCTAGGCCTAAATGTTAGAAAATCTTTGATTTGAACGGGCAAACGGAGTCCGATTTCGATAAATTTTATATGCACGGACTCGTATTGAGATAAGGAACCCGAATATATAATTTTCGTGAGTTTTCGATAAGCGTACCGGAAGTCGGGTTTTGGCAACTTGTGGGTTTTGGTGTATTTTGAGTTAATTTGATTGGATAATGCCCAATTGGCCTATTTTGATGTGATTCTATTGATTTTTATCAGATACTACACTTGTGGAGGCCGACATTCGCGGCAAGAGGGTTGTTTCTTAGCGGTTTTGTACCGGAATTGAAGTAAGTGGCTTGTCTAACCTCGTGTGGGGGAATTTTCACCCCTATGATATTATGTGATAGTTTAAATGCCTTGTACGCGAGGTGACGGGCGTGTACATGCGCTGGTTGAACACGTACTTTATTCAAAATATTCGATGAGCGATATCCCTGTCTTTGGTTGTTAATTTGATACTTTACCCGGTAGTGGTTAGAGGAGCATGATTAGGTAGCACTTAACTGTTTAGTTGCCTAATTGCCTTATTTGAACTCCTTGTTAATTATTGGCACTATTTTTCGGTGAAGTTATAGTTAAGCATAATTATTCTCTCTGTGGATTCCTTAATTGGTTGTGCTTGTGGACTGCGGGTTCGATTCCCGGAGACCCAGGGCTGTGGGTTCGATTCCCAGAGACCCGGCGTGATATTGGTAGGGACTACGGGTTCGATTCCCGAGATCCCGAGTTATTGGTAGGGACTACGGGTTCGATTCCCGAGATCCCGAGTTATTGGTAGGGACTACGGGTTCGATTCCCGAGATCCTAAGTTATTGGTAGGAACTACGGGTTCAATTCCCGAGATCCTGAGATTATTGAAATATGGACTACGGGTTCGATTCCCGAGATCCTGAGATTATTGAAATATGGACTACGGGTTCAATTCCCGAGATCCTGAGATTATTGAAATATGGACTACGGGTTCGATTCCTAAGATCCTGACTTATTGGTAGGGACTGCGGGTTCGATTCCCGGAGATCCTGAGTTATTGAGATATTATTGAGACATGGGCTGCGGGTTCGATTCCCGGAGACCCAGAGGTACTGAGAATGGGACTGTGGGTTCAATTCCCACGGATCCTGGATTTGTTTATTTGAGTTGGTTATTTGTTGTTAGCTTAATTGTAGGCAGTTGCAGTAATCATCATAATGTTGTTATTTCGGAAATTATTATCATTTAAACTGTTTATTTTATTATCATCATTATATTATTGTTTCTCTCAGTAGGGCTCCGGCCTTCCTCGTCACTACTCCATCGAGGTTAGGCTTGGCACTTACTGAGTACCGCCGTGGTGTACTCATGCTACTCTTCTGCACACTTTTGTTGTGCAGATCCAGGTACATCAGAGCAGGCTCGTGCTAGGTGATTCCGCAGCTTTCTGGGAGACTTCGAGGTATGATCTGCTACGTCCGCGGATCCGGAGGCTTCCCTTCTATTCTAGTATTACTAGTTGACATTTTCTTCATTTCGTTGTTAGATACTCTTTACACATAGAGCCACAGTTGTATTTCTCTTTTAGTCTGTGTTACCGTGGGGTTTCGGATCTTGGTAGTGTTTATTTATTGTGTGACGGATGTATGTGCCAAGTGGCACGGATTACATATCTTTTATGTTATTTTCCGTTGTTTCTTATTTAAGTAATTAAAATTTATAGATTCCGCAACGTGTTAGGCTTACCTAGTCGTGGGGACTGGGTGCCATCACGACAGGTTCACAATTGGTGAACTAGGGTCGTGACATTGCCTTTTGGAGCTCTTCTGGAGTTCGAACGAGATTTATGTTATTAACATAAATAACAAGTATATCAAATTCTGAATACATGAAAAAATATCATTATATATGTAACTTTCTTTCAGCAAATATTCATTGAGGCGATAATACCACATACACCCAAATTATTTTAAACCGCACAAAGATCTCTATAATTTGATCGAGTATATTTCTCGTGACTTTGAACTATATGCTTCAGGCATTTTAAATCCTTTAGGGATCTTTATAGAGATTTTACCCAATGAGTCATATAGGTTATGACTCGCATTTAAATGGCATGACATCTTCAGGTGTTTGGACTACTGGTCTGATCCTCATAATATTTCACAGTATTGTGCACTATATTGTATCTAATATATCGTCGGCGATCATTTTGTATTGGTTCGCAAGCGACATGACTTGTTGAGATCTCATCACTTTCTTTATTTTTAGGTACCTGAACTTTTTTTGGAGTTTCATGAAATGTTATGTCGTGGGCTCTTCTAGAGATCATTTCCTCCTAATTATGATCATCTTGATCATTAGTTCCTTATAATTTCAAGGATTGTCATCTTTAGAATTGATTGGTCTACTACGCTTTATGCTAATAGTAAACACTATCTTTCAGAGACTTTAAATGTTAATAGGAGCATTTGCAGCTGAAATATGATATTTGATTTTGGATCAGCATATGCTTGTGGCATTTGATTTGAACTATATTCTTTAGCTGTTTATTCTATCCCCAAATGTTAGAAAACTAACATATATTCCAAACCTTTTTTGGGAAACATATCTTTGTGCATTGTGGTAGTGAAATTAACCATATACCACATATTAAAAGATAGTAATAATATTTGGTTTCTGATCCTAATCCAATTGTGAGGGGAGAACTTATTATGTATTGTTGGTCTAATGCATACAAGTGCTGCTATATGCAATTTAGAAAATCTTAGACCAACACATGAAGCTTTATTCTCATACGCAATGGTTTAGTCGTTAATAGGAGGTATTCAATGCTAAACCATCTTGGATATAAACCAACACTGAAAGTTTTGCTCTTAGGGTGTGTTTGGTATGAAGGAAAATGTTTTCCATGGAAAATGTTTTCCTAGAAAATGTTTTCATGGAAAATGAGTGATTTTATCACTTATTTTCTCTTGTTTGGTTGGTAAGTGGAAAACATTTTCCGGAAAATATTTTCTATGTTTGGTTAGAGAGTAAAAAATAGTTTTTTTAGAATTTTTTTTATATGGGTTATAAAGAAGAACCTCGTCTTATAAAGAAAAACCTCGCATTTATTGTTTTAGAACGGATTTTAAAGAAAAACCTCGTGTTTATTATTTTTTCTTAAAAATCTGTTACATGGAAAAACAGTTATGAGAAAGTTATAGATGTAATCCAAATACATGTAAGATGTTATTCAAAACTTGTCAAGGTTTAAAATAAAAACTTGTTAATGTTATTCAAAGAAACATTGTGTTCCTATTTCGTTTATCGTATTTTAACACCATTATGAAGTTGAGACATCTTCTTCATTAAGTGTCGCAATATAAAAGGGCCCTCTTTTATAAAACTCATGTTTAACACTATTTAGTCATGAGATTAACACACGCATTTTGTAGAGCAAAAATGCAAACTATTCTATAAGTCCTTAAAAAGGCAAGAATAGAGTAAACATAAGTCTCAGATAATAACATCAAAAACTTATTAAATACTTAAGACTAAGTACGAACTTATTCATAGAATTATGAAATTGTTTATACAAATTGCCCTATAAAAGACTTGGGGACTTGCATTCCAAAAGCAAATTAAATGGAGTTAAGGGTTTGACTACAATTTTCTAAAAATAAGCCCTTAGATGAAGCCAAGGGTTTCTAACACAACTTTCCAAAGAGGTACCTCCAAAATAGAGGGAATTCAAGATAAACGTTTTACTAAGAGGATGTGGGAACTGAAGAAGATGCATCAATAGAAACGGGCTCAACTTGGACGGGAGCATCAATAGTTGCAGGTTGATCTTGATTCACAGCAATAGGCTCAACATGAGCAAGGGCTTCAGCAGATGTGGTTTCAACTTGGCTTGTGGAAGTAGGTTCAATTGGGCTTGAAGAAGATGCAATACCCGTATGAGCTTCAACCACGGGAGAAGGGTAGCCCTGCAGTTGCTAAGCCTTTTCTATGGTTTTATTGACCTTAGCTAATTCATCCTCCAGGTCAAAGTTTTCTTGCCAACTTCAAGTAGGGTATCACGACGGGAATTCAAAAAATCCCACCTTACCTCAACATCAAATTTTTCTTCAAGGATCTCATAATCCTTTTCCCAAGTAGCAACCTCACTCTTGAGCTCTTCATTTTCAGCCAAGGCGAAATTACAAGAAGCTTGAAGGGAAGCATGCGAGCTCTCTAAAGCACATACCTTATCAACAGAGACTCGAAGGTCTTCTTGTGCTTGAGTTAAATTTTGCACAAGTTCTCCAGTGTAAACTTCTTTTTGGTCAAACAGAGCCTTCAATGCCCTATTCTCCTTGCTAGCCTTGGATAGTTGTTCTAAAAAAGAGGATACAAGGTGTTCTTTTTCATTCACAACTTGGCTCAAGGAAGGCATGATAACCGCTAGCCCGAAGTTAATGCTCGTACTTGCTGTTCTAAGGTACTTGTACTCTCTTGTAAATCCTCCATGTCAATTTGAGAACTGTCAAATTGTTCCTTCTAATTGTTAGCTTCCAAGTGAGAATCACGAGTAACCTTCTCTGCATCATGAGCAGCCTTCTCCAATTCACATGCTACCTTCTCCAAGAGGGAGATTTTGTTCATCATCTAAGTGCCAATAAGATTGGCCTAAAAAAAGAGGGGAAGTAAAAATCCCAGAGTCAGAAATTTTTACAATGTGGAGAAGAGAAGGAAAAAAATACCTTCAAAGTGGCATGCACTATGTCATTCATAAGAGTTAGGCTGCTATGGCTTTCAAGTTTAGCTTTCTCGATTGGGCCAATAAAAGGCTAGAGCCAAATATCATCTTGATCAGACTTTCTCCAGAGGTTGCTGTTAGCTAGAACTTCAATGGTTACGCTCCTCATAGCAGTACTTATACTTGAAGAATCCACCTCCATATGGTGAATGAAAGGTAGGGGAATTGTCAAAGGAGGAGCGGTGGAAGGAGTAAAAACAATGGAGGGAGTAACAAAAACAATTGGTGCAGGTAAGGAAGCAATTACATGTACGGGAGATGAAAACTAAGATAAGGGAAGTTCATGTTGAACAGGTCCAAAATATCCACTACCAAAACCACTATCAAAATTTTGATAAATAGACTTACGAGTGTCGTGAGGAATGACATCGTTATCAGGGATAACAATTGGGGTAACAACACGCTCGACAAGAGACAGATGAAGGGAGACTTCAGCTTCGTTATCAAAGACAATACGTCTTCTAGCTTGTGATCTCGTCACCAGGGATCCTTTATCTTCTTCCTCTAAGTCTTTTTCTTCTGTAGCTTTTCTTTTTGAGGAAGAACTCAAGACTATTTCTTGGGCTGAAGAGGTACGAGTACCCAAAGAGTCATGAGAAGCCATGACTACCTCAACATTAACTCCTTGAATAGCAAATCCCGATAAAAAGAAGGATAAAAGTTAGAAAAATAAAATAAAATATCTATATACGTGAAAGATAAAATAGAAACTCTTACCATGAGTCTTTACTTTCCAAGCGTAACGGTTGGAAAGGTTTTTCCATGATCTACCCTCTATCGGGGCGATCTTCAACAATCTTTCTACACAACTATGAAAGTTGGGTATATTCTCCACAACACACATGATTGCTGAGAAAAGAAAAGAGGAGACATTAGAAGAAATTAATAAGCTTGAAAGAAAAAAGGCACGAAGATTTAATACCTATGTGCAAAGTTCCACTTCTTAGGGAAGAGAACGTTATTTTTACCCACTAAACCAGCAGTGGGGGCAGCAATAAACCGAGCATACCAGCCACAGTCTTTATCATCCTCGGGGCTTACTAAAACCCTCTTGCTCCTGGATGTTAGGGTAAACATGCCATTACAGAAAAGCCTAGGGGAGTAGAGGTGAATTAGGTAGGGGAAAGTAAAGCCAACATCTGCCATGTTGGCAAAGTGCCTCAAGCAGGCGACAACCCTCTAAATAATTGGACCAATTTGACCCAAATAAACGTTAAAAAAAAGGCAAAAATCTAGCATGACCAGGTCAATGGCTGGATGAAACCCTAGAGTAAAAGGGTATGTATAAACAAAAGAGAATTCAATCAGGTAGGAAGTGATCCTCTGATTTGGATTAGGAATGATAATCGGAAAATCACTACTCCAGTAAAAATCCTTATGAACTATAGGAGCTAAAATTTCTGTAATCTGAGTAGGGAAAGTATCGGCACAATCTAAAGTGGCAACTTGATTCCTTAAAGATTCCCTATCATGGTGAAAAAATAATTCTGTTGGGACTATCTCTTCAACTAGAGGCTCACGCAAGGGCTCAGAGGGTTCTTTGCTCATAGAAGAATACCTCTGAGAAAGGAACCTCTAGTTCTGGAAGAAGGACCAGAACTAGGGAAAGGTGTGGATGTATTACCACAACGAGCAGACCCCAAGGTACAGAGTCTACCCCCTCTTCTCTGCCTAATAAGAGCATTGGGGAAGTTATCTAAAATAGGGGTTCTCCTAGGTTTAGTGTTTGAAGAAGTCATGACGAAGAAGATTGAAGTGAAGAAGAAGTGATTAAGAGAGTTGAAGAATTAAAGTGTTCAATACGCTTTATATGGTAAAAGACAAGTAACGAAGTTATATTTATACTTATCGGAAACTGGCAAAAGGAAAAAGTACAATGATGGAACAACCATATTAATGATAACTGACACTTCATAAACAGGGAAACCGAAAAGAAAGCCTTAGAAATGGCTGCAAAACTATAGAACCAATAAGAGGATGACACATGTCTAACGCATTAAATGGAAGTGACAATTAAAGCGCCGATTCTTTCAGAGCATTAATGGGGACAAAAATTTCTTTTTAATGAAATCCACTTTCCAAGTATTCAAACTGATGTATAAATGGAAAGTGGGGGGACTATCTGTATTGGAAAAAATTATATTTATATATAAAGGTGACGTATCAAGACACGTGGATATGTCAAATGGTTAAAGAATCACAATTAGTCACGAGTCAGGAGTTACAACAGATACGAGCAAAGAATGAGGAAGAGGCACGAGACATCAGATAGGTAACACGGTGCTCGTACCTATTTAAGTCATTTATATCTAGAATCAGAAGAAGGAATGAATTTGACTATAGAAATAAGTGCATATACGGCATTTAATGGGCATTAAATGCTGAATACGTTAGAGAATATATTTTGAATGTAATGATTGTGTAACGTAGTATTCAATGTCTTTAATTACTCATAATAGCCTTATTATGATTCGAGCAAAACGTATATTCTCAAAGGTACATGTAAACAGGAGATATCTGATCAATTGTACGGACACGAAATACTATTGATATATACATTGATATTATTTATTTTCTTCGATTATCATCTTACTATCCAAGATTATTTTCTTTTATTCATTTTCCTGATTATCAATGACCCGAGTTCTTCTAAATTTCAAGTTTGACTAAAATTCCATTTTTTTGTTAAACACTTGAGAAAGAGAAAAATTGTTATACTTACTTTCATAATATTAAAATGCATGCAGAAGGGAAAGTTGTTTAATAGATGGGTTGAATGGGACGAAACCTATCTACATGAGGAAAACAGACAAAGAAAAACATGTAGCTGGTGGAATGCATGATTAGTCCTACTCAGATACAGTGGAATGGAAACATGGGGTAGATAAGAACAAAGATACCAATGGAGGCACCCAATTTAGGAAATACTGTGTGAGATGTATTTTATCCCAATGACTTGAAAGGAACAAGAAAAGAAAAGAGAGTACTCCCCCACCTCACCATGAGAGGTAATTAGACACATATTGGTATTCGTTGTGACAATGAATAGGCTAGTTTGTGACCTGTTTTTTTTTTTTTTTGATTATTGCTAAAATCAGGGCATGCAAAGTCAAGAAAATTAATTGATAGTACAATATTTTTGGGTGGTTGGTTTTGTCCATTTATCATACCTCTCTGGGGTCTACAAAAAGGCCTCTATTTTGTGGGTTTTTTGTAAATTCAAGGAAGGTTTGTATATCTTCATTATTCTTTAAGGCTTTTATGCACCACAAATCCTCCGGACATGATAGTAACTTCCAATGTGGGATGTCTAGTTTTAGCTTATCACTACATCCAATCTCTGTGACAACCACCTTATTGCAGCTGCTACTGTTGTAATTATCCTTAGACGCCGTGGCCAAGTTGTGCACAAATTTACAAAGTGTTCGTACTAACTTCCTTGATGATGGTCCCTCCCTGAAAATTCCATATATGAAGAAAAGACCAAATGGTTCAAAGAATTCCGGCATTGAAGGAGTTTTGAAGCATGAGAATCCTTTTCTCATTAGTCTTGACATTTTTGCATAGAGGAAACAATTTAATGTTGCTCGCCCTACCCTCAGCTTGAATATTTCTCCACTATCCCAAACGCTCAACATGGCCCAACTATTTGGAACCTTACCATCTCTTCCAAATTCCCCAGCAGATGACTCACCTCGCCAATAAGCCACCCACGTTCCTAAACTCAGCTTATTTGTAAGAATATTGTCTATATCGTGCGGGAAGAAATCCATTGAACTCATCACTTTTCGATACAATAATTCAGCTTGTTCCACCTTGAGTTTCATTATCTCTATACCTGAAAATACAATGTATAGGTTTAAGATGTATATTTCACTTTATGTTTGTTTACTTCTACATAATCCACCACTGAATAACTTGATGCTTGTACGTAATAGTAGTACCCAGTGGCAGAGCCACATTGAACCAAGAGATATCAAGCGATCCCCTTTCGTCATAAAATTATATTATATTGCTAGATAATTTTTTATTTTAAGCATATTTAACATACGACTGACTCCTTTTTTATATTTTGACACCTTGATAAAAATTCTGGCTCTGCCACTGATAGTACCTGGTGGTGAACGGAATGAGCTCGGGTTAGTAGCTGCCGGGTGGATGAGAATGGTTGGATTTCTGAATTTGACATAGCCAAACTTGTTGACGAAAAGTTTGACGGAGGCTTCATTGTCTTTCTCAGTAGCCATGTAAGCGTAATCAACCTGATTTGAGATGAACCATTCTTCCATATGGCGTACTAGTTTCGAACCAATTTTTTTTCTACGATGAAGTGGAGAAACCCTCAGTCCCAACATATATCCTACTTTTGCTGCATTTTTTGGTGGTTTGTGTAGGGTTACAATTTTTATAGTGCCTTGAATAACACCAACGATTTCATTATTCAACTCGGCCACCTAAGGGAAAAAAATAAACAAAATTTTTATTGTCTTTGAAATAAGGGGAAAGAAATTAAAGTGGTGATGATAAAAAAGATGAGAATATAGTAGTACCAGCATGTTGTACACGGGACTATTACGGATTCTACAAATGGGGTCACCCATGGTATCTGTGTAAAGAAACACATTCTCAGCTGGTCCTACTTCACATCTTCTTTCAAGATCTTCTACACCAAATCTATCGACTTGACCATTGTAGCTCCTTATCTTAACCATCTTCACCCAAATTCCACTTTCTTTCCTTTACTATGAAACCAAGAACTTAAAAGAGAATTCAAAAGGGTTAAAATGTTTGGTGGTTCATATTCAAAATTAGAAAGAAGAAGAGACACGGAGGGAGATGGTTTTAGATGATTCGTATTTATACATGAGACAAATATAAAGGAATAAATGATCAACATCAGCCTAGGCCTTCAAGTAGTGATGTTAGACAAAAAGTTGATCAATTATAGAATGTATGTGTATGTCTTGTCTTCAGCTTATTGTTTAGCTTAATTAGCCCCTGTCCACGTTAGGATAACCTCAGGCACACGACATGGTGCATGCCTAAGCATATGTCCTGTTGTCATTTCTTGATTTGTTATTAGCCAACTTAATTATGGCTTTAACCGAACATTTCTTGTGCAATACATGTAGACATACGTAACCCCACCAAAACACTTACCCTTCAGTAAATGCACGAGGACAAAATCCTTCGGGTCGCCAGCTCAAGCTTCTGCAGGGCCACTGGAGGCATTACAAATTAACCACCTCTCTAAGTCCCCGTGGAATTAATCGTGTATCCGCTTTGAAATAGTGGGACCCGGTGAATACAGCTAGTCGGATTCGCAAAAGTGATACCCGAAAAACTACTAAAAACCCCACCAACAACCCCATTCATCCGTACCATACAGTCGGCAAAGCCCTAAATATCTTGTAGAATCTAATCATATAGTCTCTACTTCCTTTTCAGAATCATGATGAAAAAAATCTATCTTCCTATTTCTTTTAAGTTTTCTAATATAATTATTGAATTTGGTTGAGATCATTAGTTGACAGATGGTGTCATTACAAGATAAGATTAACATAAATGAAGAGTCTAGACTGTATTAAGGGGATACGTGTTCATTGGACAGCCTAGGGTGTAGTATTAATTATTAGCATTACTATAGTTCTTAATTATTTGAATAAATTAATGACTTTGGTATGGTTAGATTATTGTACCCTTCTTTTTGTAAAGGAGGAAAGGAGGTCACTTTCAGTTCGCACTCAACTTTTAATGTGTAAATACATATTATGATTCGTTCTTGTTTTGGCGCTGTGGCACAACTAAGTGGTCCCTTTTATATAGCTCTAACACTTTGATACGAAAGTGAAATTCCACTATATTATGTCGTTACTTTCAGCCAAGTGATAATTAAGTAATTAATCATATGTATTGAGAATGCAACTACAGATAATTAATGCTTTCGCTAAACTTGTTTGCTAGAGTAATTTTCAATCTTTTTTTCTTTTTTCTTTTTTCTTTTTTCTTTTTAAACGTGAAAGGTTCTTAAAGCTTGGGACTAGGGAAGGGGAATTAGCTAGGGGGATAGAGAAACTCTTGGCAGGAGTTTCTTTTCTCTTTTATTTATTTTGCTTTTCAAATCTGTATTTTGATTGGAACATGCAGACGGATGCTTTTCATTGAGATTATATTGATATCTTTACATCTCAACCGAGATAGTGCCAACACTATAATTGCCCACAGTTGTTGTTTTAATTTTCAAAATTTTCTTGATTAGCTTGTTTAATACGATGAAGATTTACTTAATGAAATGCGAATACGGAATTGTAAAAAGTACTCCCTTCTTTTCAATCTATGTGAACATATTTGACTAGGCACAAAGTTTAAGAAAAAATGAAAACTTTTAAAATGTGTGATCCTAAACTAAGAGTGCACTGTGAGCCGGTCCTGGACCGGGCCTGGACCGTGACCGCGTGCCTGGCGGGCCTGGTGGGTCTGTCCTGGTGTGCCGGGCCTATATGTGCCTTCAAGCCCATGGCGGGCCGGTCCCTTCCTGTTAGCCCACGAGCCCGGGACCGCGAAGGGACCGGGTAGCGGGCCTGGGCCGGTCCTGGCGGGCCTGGGCCGGTCCTAACGGTAATTTTTTTTTTTTAAAAAAAGGCCAAACGGTCAAATTTTCAGAAATAACCGTTGGGGCTGTCAATTTGACCATTTGACACTTGCAAAATAGCCAAATGGCCGCCAAACTTTATATAATTACACTTTTTCCCAATTCTCAACTATAAATACCCCCTCATTCTTTCATTTTTACTCACCAGTTCATCAATCTATCTCAATCTCTCTCAATTTATATACAATTTCTCTTATATAATTGCTTATATTATTATTGCAATTTTGTGAAATTCGGTGAAGTTGGTGAATTGAAGTATTCAAGTCTTCAAGTCTTCAACGATTTTCAATTTTCAATTTCGAAGAAGTTGTTCGGCAATTCGGTAAACTTGTTCCAACTCTTAATTTTTAAGAATATATTTTGTGTGTTTTAGTTTGCATAATTATAATTAATATGGCATTTTCTTTGAAAAAAAAATGTTTAGAGGTAAAGGAAAAGCTAAAATGGGTGAAAGTAGTCGTCAACCAACTACCCTTCCCCCCCCCCCCCATGGTTCCCCGACCTACTCCCGGTACTCGTCCTGCTGCTCCAATTATTCTTGATAGTGATAACCCTTGTTTTTAATTTACGGATTCTGAATTTTGCCACAATATTACACCAGATGATCAATTAGATGAAGAAATTATGAATGCTCTCTATCCTAATTTAAATATTGATAGCCAACCGGATTTTGATGAGACCCAACAGGATTTAGATGATACGCTTACTAGTCCGGTTAATAACTCACCTGATGCACCACCTGACCCACATGTAAAAATACCTACTTTTAGTAGACAACCTTCTAAACGCCAAGAAACATCATTAGTTTGAAAATTATTTTACTCAAGTAAGAGAACAAAATAAGGCTAAGTGTAATAATTGTGGAAAATTGCTGGTGCATAAATTTACTAGAGACCGTAGCGACACGGGTAGTTTGACTAGGCACATACTAACACACCCTAGTAAAAAGGTTAAATATTTCAAAATGAAAGCGCAGCTAGAGGGGACAAGTATAGATAATGCGGGTAACCCTAGTACAGGTTCAAATCCAGTTCAACCTGGAATTAACACTTTCACCGGAGTTATTTTATATTATGATCCAAATAAAGATAGGGAAGAATTAGCAAAGATGGTTACCATTATGTGCTTACCAAATACTTTTCCTTCTAATCCTAATTTTGTGCATTATATTAGAAATTTTTTTAATCCTACTTATAAAGGTTGGCCTCGTGCAACAGTTAAGGCCGATATTTATTAATGTAAACACGAATATGAACAATATTTGCGGTATTTATTTAGTTATATAAGTAATCGAATTTCTATTACTACTGATATTGGTAGAAGTAATAATGATTGTGATTATTTAACTGTTACTAGTCACTGGATAGATGAGGAGTGGATAATGCAAAACCGCATTATTGCGTATAGAATAATTAATTCATGCCACACGGGTAAGCTTATCGCTAACAATGTTGGAGATATTTGTAGATATTTTTGCATTAGTGATAAAATAATGTCAATTTTTATGGATAATGCTTCTAGCAACACTAGTTGCAGTAGGCATTCTTACAACAACATTAAATCCTGCATTTAGTAATATATTTCATATTAGATGTATTTTCCATATTTATCATTTAATTGTTGGTGATGGTATGCGAATTTTAAATTTAGAAATTGAAAAGGTTAGAATGGCTCTTAATTGACTTTTTTATTCTAACCGTAGAAGTAGACTTAGAGAGTATTTTAAAAAATGTGATAAATATGGCCTTAGAGAAAGAAAGGTTCCTAAACCTTGCCCCACTAGATGTAATTATATGTATGAAAGTTTAGTAGTTGCTTACGAATATAGGAACTCAATTAATGCAACGTTCAATGCTTGGGTTGGGGGTGTGGATGATGATGAAATGCTTACAACTTAAGATTTGACGAATGTTATAATTCTTATAGATTTTTTAGAACATTTTCAAGCTGCTACAAATGTATTTTTCGGGCAATATTATCCGACTATTTCAAACTGTTTAGTTTATATTGCAGCCCTATGTGAATTATTTATGGATTTTTCGGAGGGTGGGGAAATTTATCAACTTGCTATAAATGCAATAAAAGAAAAGTTTAAAAAATATTTTTTCCCTATACCCCCTATTTATGGTGTAGCTGCAATGTTAAATCCTACAATGAAATTAGGAGGTCCTCAATTTTGGTATACAAATATTTATAGGTCTTTAAATCTTTCAATAGAGGAACGTGCTACACTTGCAGATGCAAAAGCATTAATTAAAATTAATACTCAAATAATATATAACGCATACCAACTTTCCTTAGAACATGCTAGGCCAAATTTTCCAACCCCTACTTCGTCTACTTCACACTCGTCTAAAAGAGCTGCGGGCTTAAAGGCACTTAAATCTTGGACAGAGTTTAGGAGTTCTCAAGGTGATAATTATGATGAAACTTCCCATCTAAATGAGCTTCAAGTTTATTTGTCGCAGGGAATTGAAAAGGAGAATCCAGACGGCAATTTTGAGCTTTTGGAATGGTGAAGTTAAGGGAAAAATATTTTCCTGTTCTTGCAAGGGTGGCTCGCGATATTTTATCGATTCAAGCTTCAACTGTTGCATCAGAGAGCGCCTTCAGTCAAGCAAGACTTCAAATAGGTGATCATAGAGCATCTATGAGGGAGATCTTGGAAAAATCAGTGCTATTCAGAGATTGGATCCGCTCGGAAAGAAGAAACTTTGGACTTGCAGAATCACAACCAGATGTGGATGAAGCTTACGAAGAAATGATAGCTGAACTTGCAGAGGATGCTGCTTCGCCGGGAAGTGGTGATGAACAATCTTCTTTTCCACCACCACCAACGGAACCTCCTCCAAACCTTGAAGGATTTATAAGATTTGTTAGAGATACAATGTAGATTGTATTGTAACTTATACTTTGGCACATCTTCTTTTGTTTTTTTCCCTTTTAATGGTGGTATTAGTACCTTGTTGTGCTCATTCCATTGAGAGGAAGAAGACTAATAAAGATATGCCATTTTTGGTAATAAAAATTATAAGACATTTCTTTGATTCTTTGAATATCTTTTAGCAATGTATATATATATATATATATATATATATATATATATATATATATATATATATATATATATATATATATATATATATATACATACAAGTGTACTAAATATATTACATTATACACTATATATACTACAAAATAAAAAAATTTAAAATTAGGGCCCCACCCCAAACGGCCACATTTTTAAAATAGCCGTTTTTTTGTTTTTTATTTAAATTACACAAATAACCTTTTCTAACACTATAAATACCTCCTCCCTCTTCTTCATTTCAATTATTCAATACTCAAAACTCATTTCACAAACTAAATTTCTCTCAATCTCTCACTTTCCACTTTTCAAGACTTAGAGTCTCAATTTTCAAGTTGGAAAGAGTGTGTTTATTTGTTATGCAACATTATGATGTGCTAAAAGAAAATGAAGAACGCTTAGTATTAAAGTGCAAGAACTGTAGTCAAGTTTTAAATTTTCGTACAGGGTCCGGCACAGGCAGTTTAAGGAGGCATATCAAGCATTGTGTTGAGGGTATTCCACCCTCGGGCTTTCGTTTTTGTACTTTATTTTCTTGAAGGTGTTGTACTTCGTTATTAATTTATTAAGCATGCGAATTTAGTTTTACAATTATATCATTATTTTACATTTTCATCAAGCACTTTGTTAATTATATTTCTATATTATATATACCACATATATTTATATATCCATATACAATAGCAGTCTATATATATACAAGAAATTGTATTAAACAAAGGGAAAAAAAACTCCGAAAATTAAAAAGCCCACTAGGCCCGCTAAGCCCGGTCCGCTAGGCCTAGGACCACAGTGGGCTTAGACCCGTCATGGGCAGGTTCTACCCTCCAGGCCCACGAAGCCCGAGACTGCCAGGCTTGGGACCGCCACAACTCAAGCCCGCCAGGCCCAGGCCGACAAAGACTAGCCCGCCAGGCCCGTTTTCGCCCAGGCCCAGGACATAGTGCAGCCTTATCCTAAACAAGTCAAAAAGGGGCTCACAGTATCTGTGTGGTTATAAAAACTTTCATTAAGAGTAGAATTATAAGTTTAAGCTTACAACAACAATAACAACTACCCAGTATGTTCCCACAAAGTGGGGTCTGGGGAGGGTAATACGTACACAGGCCTTACCCCTACCCGAAAGGGTAGAGAGGCTGTTTCCGGCCGACCCTCGGCTCAGAAAAAGAGAGAGAAAATCAACAAACAAAACAAAACAAAACAGTGTTAGTAAATCCGGGATAAATCAAATAAATAATTATCTAAACATAAAACCAAAAGTAGAATGACAAGCAATAATACCAATCGGTTACTACCATAAGAGGCACAGTACAATACATTAATTAACTATATAAGTTTAAGCTTAATTGTTACTAAATATAGATAAGATTATTATTTTTGAAACATACTAAATAAAAAATATGTTCACATAACTGGAACAAAGGGAATTGTTATTATCTTTTCCTCGCTATAAGTTACTCTTCTGCTTCCCTAGTACAAGTTTCTGATGATACCCGTGTCCAATCACCCATACTTACCATGCATTAGTGGAAAAGGAAAAACTCTTTGATCTAAAATATAATCGTTTTCAACACATTGAAATGAAATGGGGAGAGAATATCCAAAAAAAAAAAATTTTAAAATGGCAAGAAAGTAAAGGATTGTAACTTGAAACGATTTTATGAGTTTGTAAAGCCCATTTCCCGGAAACCTATATAAGGGATATTTGCATCTATACCTGTTTTTTTTTAATCAATGCTCGTTTTGCAAAAAAAATTACAAACTACCCGCTTTTTCGCATAACTTTAGCACACATGGCAGAAGTAGCAAAGGCCATAACACAAAACTTCAGCATTTTAGTAGTCGGGCCTGAAGTTCATCTCTAGAGCTGAAGTTTTTGTTTTGTAACACGCTAACTTCAGCTCTAGAGCACAAGTTTTATTTTATAAGTTTTTGTTTGTAACCGGAAAACTTCAGCACTAGAGCTGAAGTTTGCTACTTATAAGCTGAAGTTTCTATGTTGTAACTAGAAAATTTCAGCTCTAGAGCTGAAGTTTGCCAGTTATAAACTAAAAACTTCAGCTCTAGAGGTGAAGTTTCTATGTTATAATTAACTAGGAAACTTCAGCTCTAGAGGTGAAATTTCTATGTTGTAAATAGAAAACTACAACAAATGTTTTCCCACAAATGATAACAACCTCATTAATTGAGTCGCTCTCAGTTAAGAATCCTTACTTACATTAAATATTCTGTGAACTATGACAAGATGTTCAACATCCTGACTTTTTATAACTGCTACTAGTTAATATTAGTGTCGTTGCCTTTTAATATCAAAAACAATGCGTCGTAGGGGACTATAAGCAGTGACCTCCAGATTAAATCATTAATGAAACAATGGAAGATTTGAAATTCAATTGTATAGGTGCTTTAGCAGCACCAACAACAGAATAAGAAGAAGAAGAAGAAGAAGAAGAAGAAGAAGAAGAAGAAGAAGAAGAAGAAGAGAAGGGGAAGCTGAATTTTTTTAAAATGTGGGTACAGGTGCAAACAAAAAGATAAAGTGCCTACAATTTAAAAAGATTATGCCTTTAAGTTCTCTTGTAATTACGTAAAATTTATTTACGTAATTATGTATTTTATAAGGTAATTATATGTTATAAATTAAGAATGCGATAAAACTTTAATAATCCAATAAAAATGATCACTAACAACTTAAATAATAAATCTCTAAATTACATTAATTGTGTAAAATGATTTTATGTTGTTAGTATACAATATACATACAAAAGATTTAAGTATATAAGTCATGTGCCTTAACGACGTAATAGTAGGTTAGTTCTATTATTATCATATTACAATACAATATTCTATCACGACCTGAAATCCCACTAAGGTCGTAGTGGCACCTAACTCGCTCGTTAGGCAAGTCAACACTCAATCAATATCACACAATTTAATTATTAAACCATTCACAAGTTTCACAATATAAATAACAATGCGAAATGAATTTCAAATCAATAACATGAGTACAACTGACTGCTCCAAACTTAGTGTCACTACATTACAAGCATCTAATAAGCTAAGAGTAACTAGAGTCAACTGAATAAATACATTTGTCCCCAAAAGAATATATGAATAGAAAATAATTAAGTAGGGAAGGGGACTCCACGTATTGTGAATCGGATCAAGTATAACAGCACAACATGAAGTCTCCAAAAGTGTAGTATAAATACAAAATTAGGGTACTTAGTACGTATCAAGTCTAGTCTCGAACAAGTAGTAGCAGGGTGAATATCGACACTCATTATCTATCCAATAATCAAGTGCATCATAAATCAAACATGAAAATAAGCATACTATCGTCAAACGAACATGACAACTCAAAGAAACACAAGTCATATAGAATTTAGGCATGCTTATCATATAAGGAGAGCAATTAAGATATCAACACTCGATCCGCATACCAAGACATGATAATGACAACATTATTTATTTCAAACCACTGCATGAATAAGAAATATGTACATAAGCATTCTAAAGATCTTATATCAATGTATATAAGAACCAATGCATGAGTCTAAGCTATCAATACACGCCCCTGATCCAATATCAATATATAAGGCCAATGCATAAGTCTAGGCTTCAAAATCCATGCCCTAATCTAAACTACCAGAGTACAAGAATCTCCATACTCGATCTCTAACTCCCACACTTAGGGGTCTACCACATCACGCATACACGATAACATCATAAGAAATAAACCCATAATGTCCCGCATCAAGTAGTAAATCGAGACACCAATTATTATTGGCATGGGATTTTTGTAGTACTAGTCATGAATCCGCAAAATATTACACAATGCATCTTCCACACTATACACTCTTCTCAAGCAATAAAAGATAGTGCTAGCATACTCTTAAACTTTTGAAATCACTCATATTGTCTAAAATTGATTACTTTCCTTTTAAAATTATACTGCAACCTTATCCACTCCACCACAATTCCATATAAAATTTCTATGCCTATAGAAGACATCAACCGCAAGTTAACGTTGTGGTCATAATCATCGTAGACTCTTCGGAACCCATATGCACATACCTAAACCAGCCAAACTGAATCCATCTAGATCACCCAAGATACGCAAACAACCAAATCAAATAGTGTTACCACAAAATAACCTGTAAAGTCCTATAGTACCAAAGGAATCATTTACCTCTACTACTATGCTGAACTAAGCCACTGCTAAATGGACCCAACTCCTCAGGTTACTCATGGCATGCCTTCATGGAAGTATCACTCTTCCCTAGTACACTATGGGACTCAATCAAGAACCCATCTCTAGTGATCCTAGCTCGAAACCACATCGTCTTGAGGCCTATAAGCCACTGTATTCGTCTCTTGCACCCGATAGTACCTTAAATAAAAATACCTGCTCTAAGGGAACTTCTATGAGTCTAAAGTTATTTCTTCTATCTCTCAAACTCTGCATCACATAACCAATAATGATACAGAAATGCTATGTTCTTTCTCACAATCCAACTCAAATATCGAATACTTAGTCACGTGTAAATCCTGAAATCCTTAAATACCACATATTGAGTCTTTAATCCATTAGAACCTTAGTGTGAGTCACCCACCCAGTCCTTGTCTCGAATACATAGCGAAACATGTTGAAGAATTGTTGCTCCATTAGCACATGATTACTCCAAATCAAGCGAATCCTTTCCATTGCACACTACCCCACAAAAGAATACTAAATATAAGTCATAAGGCAAAATCCAACACACACCAAAAAATTCCTTCTTGAATCGTCCTCGTCGTCCTTCTTAATTCATACGTACTCTACAAGTGTCCTTAGTGTACAAGTTATAACATCACAGGACTAGGTGACTCAATCACTGATGGTAGACTCCTTAACTTGTCTTTAAGCCACTATCACATAATCTAAAAACCCATAATGGTAGCTCATCTATACCTACCATAATCTCGCACTTCTACTCGGCTAAATTCTCATAAGTTCATGTTGCGCCACCCATAATGCACCATAAATCATCAGCCCAATGCACACTTGGCCCCATAACAGTCCAACCACCTGACTCAAGCAATTCAAAACCCATATTGTAGCACATGCGCTCTACTGGGTAGAAGGTAAAACTCTGCATAGGAACCTCATAGGAAATCATGCAACCCCTAACCTTCTCGCAAGAGATAGCTCATCTGCGTGACCTTATATTAACATCTTTCAGTAACTTTGCTACGAATACAACTACTAAAACTCAATCAATCTCCCTAGACAAGTCGCCCCATTTCCCCTTCTTTTCTTATCTCTTTCAAACGCTCAGACCTGTCAATCACCAAGACCTTGCACTAATTAGTGCGAGGTCATGAATTATTACCAGAAAATATTCCTTGCACCTTCATTATCCCTGATTATCATTGAATCTTTTCTTATTTTGGCTTTGAGACTAAAAATCCCAAATACGAAAATCCTAACCTAAAGATAAAACTTCAAATCATTTGTGGTTCTCAAATCTATGGCATGGAAGACCATTTGTTCTGTCTCTTTTCTACGAAACTCATCACTCCGTTTCTATTTTATCATTTAATCTCAATATCCCCATTTGAAAAAGTGGCGGTTTCTGGTGGTGGAACAATGTAGTCCAAGAAAAGTGGAGGTGAAGAATGCGACGTTTGCTAAGTTGGCAGGGAGCACTAGCGAGGATGAAAGGAGAGTGAACAGAGAGATCTACAAGGTGGCGAGGAAGGAAGCGAAGCTGACAGTTACGAAAACTAAAAATGCAGCGTTTCATGTACGAGGAATTAGGGGAGAGAGGCGGGAACAAGAAGTTCTTCCAGTTAGCTAAAGTAAGGGAGAGGAAGGCGCGGGATCTAGACCAAGTCCGGTGTATCAAGGACGAGGATGGTAGAGTTCTAATGGGAGAGTCTCAAGTCAAGCAGAGGTGGCAGTCGTACTTTCGAGATCTACTTAACGAGGAGGGCGATCGAGTCATAGAGCTAGGGGAGCTGGGGCAGTCAGAGCGTCATAGAGACCTTGGGTACTGCAAGCGCATTAGGGTAGATGAGGTCGTGGGGGCTTTGCGTAGGATGAGTAGGGGTCGAGTGACCGGGCCAGATAAGATCCCGGTGGAGTTCTGGAAATGCATGGGCAGGTCAGGAGTGGAGCAGCTCTCCAGGTTGTTAAATGTGATCTACAAGACCAAAAGGATACCGGAGGAGTGGAGGTGGAGTACGGTGGTCAATAAAGTCAACTCCCGGTCAAACCTATGAACTTTCCAAAGCTCCAAATTGCCAAAGTTAGCCAAGTAGCCTAAACCTTCTACAAACATCCAATAAAGCTATGTGTTGGAGCTTTCCTCCGTGGAATTGGTTGCTTATGTATCTTCTGGTTCCTAAAAGTATCTCGGTACCGGGTGAGGTTCTCACGCTCCCTCATCTTTATCATCCTCGCTCCCTCATCTTTATCATCCTCGCTTAGCTCGGTAGCTCATGAACTCCTTGAGATGGCCATTTTTTAGTAGCGTTGCCACCTCCTCGTGTATATGACGGCAATCCTCAGTTCTGTAGACATGAGTCCCATGATATTTGTACCATAAGTTGAGATTCCTTTGGCTCGGATCAGATTTTATTTTGCTTCAAGAATCGTGTGTCTTTGGTATTACTCATCGTTGATACCAACTCTACGACACCAATGATGAAATTGTAATCTGATAACATGGGATAAGTGGAATCATGTAATCTCGATACCTATTTATCATGAAATGATCTATTATTCCGGCCACGGACAGTTCCTCTAACGGGGGCGAACCTATTTGTGGACCGAAACCCTTTGCTGTAGCGTCCTTCAACTCTTTCGTACGGCAAGAATCGTCCTTTAGAAGATCGTCTGTCTGCATCAAAATCATCTTTGAATTTATCCCTGTTCTTTTCTCAATCCCGTGGTTGATGTCGGGAACCCGAGCTGACCATCTTCTATTATTATCTTTGATTCATAATGGTCATGAAAATTCACCCATGTGGTCGCTTGAGACTCGAGTAGGATTTCCTTTAAATTTTGGGAGGCATCGGAGCTCCACAGGTTCAAACCCTTAGTGAATGCCTCAACTTCCCATTCATCCGGCACGGCCGGTAACAATATCCTTTCTTTCTTGAACCTAATCACAAACTCTCATAGCAATTCGGACTCCCTTTGCAAAATTCTGGATATGTCGGACTTATGGGCCTGGACCTTCCTAGCCCCAGCATGGTCATTAATGACATAATTTATGAGAATTACAAAGGAATCTATTGAGTGTTCGAGTAGGAATGAATACCATATCAAGGACCCTTTCATGAGGGTTTCTCCAAATTTCTTCAGCAAAACCCACTCAATCTCATGCTGTCCAAGTCGTTTCCTTTCACTGCCATTGCATAAGTTGTGATGTGCTCTTGAGGGTCTTAAATCCCATCGTACTTTGGTATGTCTAGTATTTAGAATTAATTCTGGTGCTGCACTTGATTTAAATGGTAATAGCGTGTACTTCTTCGAGTCGGGGCCCTTCAACATTAGTGGTGCGGCCAGAATTTGATCCATTCAAGCGTGGAATGAATTTCCATTCTGATCCATCTACTCGTTCATTTACCTCATGTATCTCATTCGTTCAATTTTGACAGGATGATTATCATTGTCGTTATCGTTCCACTACCGGTCCCCCAACTCCGTTGAAGCCGACATCATCTCTCGGGGTGTTATTATCAACTCTTTTAACCGTTTGATTTGCACGAATGGTGAAAATAGTTAGGCCTCTTTTGTTTGCATTGTTGGAAGTGCTTGATAACGTCTACTTTAGTTTTGTCATGACCTGGTCCTACTTTGAGAGATGGCCTACGATGGCCTTTTACCACTCTCTCAATATCCTTACTGTTTCTGTAACATGCTCGTCCTAAGCGTCATCGGGAGTCATTTTCCTCACATGTTGGGAAATTTTCTTCCATGGACCGGAGTTGCTACATCCCCCTCATTGCGGATGTCACTGATTGAATTGTCGTATTGAGATAGATTTCCGCGCGCTTCAACATTGTGTGCGATGCTGACAACGTTAGCCGTCATTTTTTGATTTTTTTTCTATGAAATAAAGAATCAAACGAATTAGTAATAGATGCAAGGATCAACTCAATTACATAACTTTCTAATCCCCGTGATGGGCTCCAACGTATTTACTCGTAAAACAATAGAATTGAATTTGTTGTGTGGTTTATAAACAAGCGAATTGATTTGATCCAAAATGATAGATAAATTAAATTGGAACTAATATTTAGCACTAAAATCAAAATGAAATGGCATGCCTAGCTCCGGGAGAAATGCTTCCGAGGATAGAGATAATAATAATATCATATAGAAAGTAAAGTTGTATTATTTAGCTTGAGAATGAAGTATAGATCCTAGGATCAAGCCCCTATTAAATGACATTAAAGGGGACCATCGATGAAGGTGTAACGGTAGGCTATGAATGACAAAATTCTCTGCAACAACTGCCTACTTAATGTATGGAATATTCTTCATTAAATGTTATCTGATGACAAACATTCGTTTTACTTCCGTTGATTATGTTCCCTTCGGAATCTATCAGATACCAACTAAAGTTGTTGTCCTCGGTTTCTATTCTTACTCAGTTCATTTTTTGTCTGCCTCTGGTTCCACGTAGTGCTGGCCCAAGGGTCAAGCAAATGAAGCAATAGCTTTAGGCCCCCAAATATTTAGGGCTCATCCTAAAACTAATAATATATTAATTATGTGGTAATTTTTTCTAAAAGATATTAAATTTTTATTTAAAAACAAAGTATAGGATCTTCATACAAAAAGAAATTGATTATTCTGCTAATGTGATTTGTGGTGACTAATAGTTAATTTACATTCTAATATTAATATTCCTTTTTTTCCCTCATAATAATACTTGTATTTATATTCTCTAATTACTACTAAGTTGTCTATTCTCCAAAAAATTAAGGGAGGAAAGATTGAATAAACTAAAATTAGTATTTTTCATTCATTCTTTCTCATGTTCTTAAGCATTATAACAAACAAATTAAAACAATAGAGTTTTATTCTGATGTCAAGTTATAAATTTCTAGAATCAAGTTCTATTTATTTAACTTTCTCTATAATTATTTTTCTAGATTTGGAGTTTCTCATTTTTTATAATTTAAACTTATAGTAGTGCATTACTGATTTTTTAAAATTATTTAAATGAATACACATATGTCAACTATAAAACATGAACCAAATTAATATGAATTTCTTTCTAAACTTTAAGGCCCTATGATAAAGTTTGGTTTTAGGCCTCCAATATTCTTAAACGGTCCCTAATTCCATATGGCACCCAATCATTCGATCATTTAATATATAAATCAGTTTTATCCTATAAACATACATGTTCTAAATTTAGCTCTTAGTGGGGCCGGTTGTGTGCGTAAAGAAACGAATTCAGATTTAACCGATACTTAGCCGAATTTCGAGAATCTACAAAAACAAAGCTGAATAGCTTCCTTTTTAGTCTATGTCAAAAAGAATGATCTTTTTGTTATTTGAAAATAATTTACCTTTATGTAATGATTTATAGTCACACAAAATATATGTGCTTCATTTTATACCACAAATTAAAAAATCTTCTATCTTTTTTTAAATTATGTGTCAAGTCAAATAGGTTCACGTAAATTGAAACGGAGTGAGTATTAACATTGTAAGGTTTACCTATTTCTTGGATCTGTACAAATATTAGAGAACTTCTCCTTCTCTCAAATCTAACAATTTCATAAAGACTAGTTAATTAACATTCGCAGATGGTGGAGCTTTTCTTCTGTCAGATGTGCTTCTGCTCAGCATTCTCTTTAGTGAACCAGCCAAAGAACTCACAGACAATGGATCATCATCCACGTTTAAGCTATTCTCATTCTCTGATCGATCATTAATTGGAACATCAACAATAATCTCTAATGTAGAGATTGATTCTTCTTGATCTTCAGCCAAAGAAGATGTCATTAATTCTTGGTTACTTGATTCAAGAGTAGTCTTGTTGTTTAGTTCATTGAGGACAGGTGCTCGACATATGGGACATGTAGAATGAGAATAAAGCCACATGTCAATGCAATCGACGTGGAATGCATGGCTACACTTGGGTAACTTCCTGCAAACTTGTTCATCTTCGAACAAACTCAGACATATTATACACTCAAGTCCTTTCTCCTGCTGCTCATTGGACAAAGGAATTGAAGAAATAGCTGATCTTGAGAGACCCTTAGTTGCAGGGGTGGTGGTAACATGAGAAACAAAAACAGAGTTTCCACTCCTATGACGAGCTTGGACCAAGAACCACTTGGCATAAATGTGCAGAAGTAAAACAAAGAGAATTACAAAAAGCAGTAATATGATTGCTGCAAGCATTATGTTGCTATCATATGATAGAATACTATGGATGAAGTTCTCTCTATGAAAAGGAGGAGGAGGTGAAGAAGAAGTGAACATTGTTTGGTTGCTTTGTGTGAGTTTAATGAAAACAGTGCTTTTGAAATTCCTACTTATTTGGTGCAAGGGTGGAAGAAACATTGAGTTGGGATTACGTTTCCGTGAAAATGAGGTCGTTGGAGACTGAATAAATTTTGATTTATTCTATATTTGTGCGTGATTTGTTTGTTAATATTTGGAAAGAGTAGGATATATATGTAAAAAATTAATACTATTTGTTTTTTTCCTGGTTAATTTACAAGGTCAAAAGAGAATCCCTAAAAGTTAGAGTCATGCATGAGAAACAGAGCAATCACAGGGGAAGGGGGCTGAAATAAAGGTCTCGTGAAGGCGACGGCAGCTATTGGTGACTGTGCGCAATGACTATATTATTGGACGGTATATGGCTCTGTGTACTCTTGTTCCCTTATTTCTGTGCAGCTAGAAAATATTCCCCGGTCCAATTTACTTTTTGATTTTTAGTCAAAATAAATATTTAGTTAGGTAATCAAGAAAAAATTCAATTTGTTTTTACTTTTTTACCCTATGTGAAATCTCTTTCATCACATTAACTTACTAAATAAGGGTAGTTTAATCATATTAGGTAATTTTATATAAGATTTAATATTTTTTTAATGGGCGTGCTAAAAGTAAATTGAACACTTATTATGGACCGGAGGGAGTAAGTGATTTTTTGGATATTTTCATACAGATTAAGAGATTCGCCTTTTAGCATTAATTATCAATGAAATTGACCATATTAACATTTACTATCTCACATAAACACTCTTGACACATATTCCAACACTATTTACTCCAAGGACAATGTAGGAAAAAAGTAATTAATTCATTCTTGAAATCTGAAAAAAATAACTTATTTTGGACCACAAGAAAAATGCCAAAAAATTATTACATACGGCGGCAGAAGCAGGATTTTCGCTATGCGATTCAAAAATTATAAAGTTGAAAAAATTAGAAGAAACTATGGCCAGTGGGAATTGAATCAGCAACGTA
The DNA here is from genome assembly GCA_032618575.1 of Nicotiana noctiflora. NCBI lineage: Eukaryota > Viridiplantae > Streptophyta > Magnoliopsida > Solanales > Solanaceae > Nicotiana > Nicotiana noctiflora. The sequence continues at coordinate 304,564 of JASVEL010001167.1, forward strand.
ATAAAGATTTTAAACTCCCTTCACCATTGAGCTATACTTTTTGATTGTGTTAAGGGGATTCAAAATATAATATATAGAAGTACAAACTGAATGTTGCCATATACATACCGTGTAATTTTCTTCGAAGAGAATACAAGTGAACACCCTTCCGCCCCTAAGTCCGTCCCTGGTCACATAATATCTTAACCACATTTTACTAAGCCTAAGTATGTTGGGAAATGTGTCCTATTTTATGCAAAGACGATTTCGGGATTTAGGTGGGTTCAATTTTAAGAGTTTTAACATTGAACCTATTATATTTTTAAAGTTATGGGTTCATATCTACTTTTTTGCAATTATAATGAATTTTTACATACAAATTACTTCGTGTCGAAATTTATGGATTCAGTTGAACCCGTAAGTTATACACTACATTCGCCTGTGATTTTATGTGCAATATCCTTTAAATTTCACTATTTTTTATATTTAAAAATTAGAAATTAACATTACTATTTTACTTTTAGAATTTTACATGATAAAAATTTAATAATATTAACATAGAAAAAAGAATAAAGAACATGTGAAACTCTTATCTTTTTCTTTTGATGGTTGTTGGAATTTAAATAATGCACTTTGGTATGCAATTGGTTGTGGGACTAGCATGCTTAGTTGTTTTGGTAGGATGAAGAGGGTCTCAACTCACAACTGCCTTGGAGTTATTAGTTTCAGGGTACCCATGTGAATTTGAAAGCTTACTGACTTGAGACCCTATGAACCACTACCTTATTCCCTATTTTGGGGATATTTCCACCTTTTCCTCCATATTTTTGGTAAAGCTGGATCTTTGGAGAGACCAGCCTCGTGACACCTGACCTAATCCAGAGGCATAGACCACTATATTCACGGACGCAGCAGATTAGTCCAAACTTCCTAAGATTGTGTCGTGACACAACATTTTGTTCGTTGACTATACTGCACTTCCTTTAGACCTTTACCCAGGAGGCGGAGCCAGAAGCCTATATATGAGTTCGGTCGAATACAATTATTTTTGCTTAAATAATCTACGTATATTAAGAAAATTCATTAAATATGTCAAAATACTAAAGTCAGAACCCGTAAAATTATCGTTGGTCTAATTCAGAATTTATAAAGTTGAAATCTTGGCTTCGCATCTTTTTTACCTTCCTGGTAAAAGAACGATTTATTATTGCATAGGTCCTTTGTAGGCTTACAATTTGGTTACTGCATAAGTTTTGCTTCTATAAGTATAAAATAATGAATATGAAATTTGTTGAGATCTCACTTCATGAAGTAAGCTTCTTTTATGTTTTACAACCAATTTACTCTGTATAAGTCTTATTTATTGTATAAAGGGCCAAATATATAGACTAACTCCTTAAGCTTATTCATATTTTTCCACTTAGACGTTTTATCAAAGAATTTTACCTATTGAGCATGTAAAGCTAGTTAAAAGTGTACCAATTAAACAACAACTGCTAAAGTAGCACTGTGTGTGTTTAACACATCTTCCAGGAGCGTGAATTGACTTGTATAACGAACGGATATGGCCCAATGGACGCGTATCTACGTATGAATAAAAAGAAACAAAGACACCGTAATGGTGTGGTCATGGAAGGTGTTTATCCTTAGCACGGATAACAATTAAATTTATACGCGGTTTAAGAATATTCGAATAGATTTAACAAAATAATCAAGAACGTTAGATAAAGGAATTAACGACACATGAATAATCAAACCAATTGTAACATTATGGACCAGCTTGGACTTGGATTGGGCAATAGTTTGTGCACTCGGTAGGGTCCTTGGTTCGAAACCAATCAAGAACAAAGAACAAAAGTAAATAAGGACTTTGCAATATCTAGAAAGCATAGAAATGGAATTGTATTGCTTCGATATGCGTGTTACAATGTGTCGTACTGAAATAAAAAAATTCCCCTTATATAGTAGGAGAGTTTCATCTCTAGTACATTTCAAAAAACATTAAAAATCCTCCTTTTCGTTAATTACTGGTCCGTTACCGATATCAAACGAGATTCACGCCATGATATCCGATTGGGTGCGAATATCATGGCTATTTGTTAGTCGTATGCAACTGTTTGCCATATTTTCCGAAGTCTTGGAGCTTGTTCTGGATTTGGGGGGTGTTGTCTTATCATGTCTAATGGCGAGCATTCCGTTCGGGCCTTGCTACAAAGATTTCCCGGGTTCGATTCGGTCTCATATACTCTTACTCCTTTTGATACACTTGGAAATAGGGGTGTGCGTTAACCTCGATCATTTGTATACAGATAGTCCCCTCATTTCCCAAAGAGTAGATTTTGCGGAAATGATAGGAAACGATAGATGAACCTTGAATCCTTCCTTCGTACGTTTCGATCGAGATAACGGACAAGCCGAAATGCCCCATTAGTCACATCGTTCTGACTTCAAACATGTCGATCATCGATTAGTTGTCTTCGAATGCGAAACGTCGCGAAAGATTGCATTTTCCTTATAAAAGTTTCAACCCTCTTCACTCTTTTTTAATTTCTAATCATAGCTCTTACCTTTGAACTTTATAAAGGCTTACAACTTTCTCAAATATTCATATCTCGCTTCTTGAACCTTCACATCTTCATCTCTAACCTTCAAACCTTCACGTTTTTTTCTTGGATTTTCATCCAGAACTTCATATCTTCATTTCTAATCTTCAAATCTTCATACGCCATCTTCAAATCTTCATACGCCATGCATCTTTAAATCTTCAGTTATTTACGAGATTCACGATGGCCAAAATGCCCCTTTCATCTTCCCAACCGGCTCCAGATGTCGAGGTGGATGCTCCCGAGGACCTTCCTAAGCCTTTTATGAAAAGCTTCATACCGGGAGGTTGTTCTATCAGGGATGACTTCAAGGTAGACAGGGCCTCTATCAAACACGGCCGAGGCGAAGGAGCATGGAGATATATATACTCAGTTACTAAAGATACTCTCCCCATGGTCCGAGAGGATTATAAATGGGAATGCAAAGACATGATTGTCCCCGGGCCTAAGGACGATATTTCTACCCACGTGGAGGGGTATTTATGTGTTTACACTTATCCCTTCATGCCCGGCCCGATAAACCCAATAATCCTCGCCTTTTGCAAGAGGTACGAAGTATACCTTATACAAATCCACTCGTCTCTATAGAGGATTGTGATCCTATTACACTATTTTGCGAACACCATCAAATCTCCTCGCCGAATATCCTCGGTTCACCCTCGACCACCTATTTTGTATGTATAGTCCCTGAATGTTTTGAGGGGGAATAATCAAGCTTGTTCGCCGAACCGGCTAGACCCCTTTTTTGAGCATCGATAAGGATCGAGACTGAGACTGGCAGGGGCATTTTATTCGGTTAAAAACTGAAGACTTGATCCCTCCCGAGTTCTCTCATTCTCCGAGAAGCGGTATACATCTCGCAAGTATAGTCTTTCCTTAAGTGTCAATTTCTCTTTTACTTCCTCTCTCATATCTAGTATTTATGGTTGTGCAGTTGTTGCCCATGTTCCTAATGTGATCCCCGACTCAAGGAGTGTATTAATAAAATTTGCAATTAGATGTCGTACTATGAGCACACATGGCACAAACTTTTCAAAGGGCAACTGGGAGTCCCATTCTCATGGTAATGTTGTCCCCTGAATAGTATTTTCTACGCCCAAAACTTATATATAATGCTGACTTTTTCCTTTCCTTCATAGGTTTTCCTAAGATCACCAAACTTAGGTTGCTGGACGCTGATGAGGATACACCATTATGTAGCGAGTCTGGAAGAAGGATATGTACAGGCTTCTTAGTGAGCAAGAAGACGGACCTTAAAGATCTCTAGGCTGAGCTGGAAAAATTTCAGAAGAAGGCCTCGATCTGAAAGAGGGAGCATGCCGACCTAGTTAAAAAGTTAAAGGTCTTTGAAGCTAAAAAGGAGGAGCTAGTCATGGTGACTAACAACACAACTTTGCAGGTCTAACAAAAGATCGATCTGATCGACCAACTCTGAAAGGAGATGAACGAGGTCAAGGTTATGGCCGAAGTGTGGAAGGGCATGATGGACCTGCTGACCTTGGAGAAGGAAACTATGATGGAGGAGCTGGTATAAGTTGAGAACCAACTTCGGGTGGCGACAGACAAAACTGATAAATGGTCTCAACTGAATCATGATCTTCGAGCACAACTGAGATCGGTCATCGTAGAACAAGATGCCCTCGATAGAGAATATGAGGTATTGAAGTCCAAACTGGACATAACCTCTACTAATGCTGAAGAAATGGTAGCCCAGCACAAGGACGATGTGAAGACAATCGAGATCCGCCTAAAGACAAATGATGAATCCATGAAGCGGCTATCCCTAAGAGAGAGCCTCAAATAGATCCAGGCCCGAGGATTCGACTTTTCGGTCGAGATTGAGGGAGCTAAGAAGCTTGAGGCCGAGATAAAGGAGCTTTCCCATATATATATATATATATATATATATATATATATATATATATATATATATATATATATATGAAATTTTCCCTTTCTAGAAATATTGTGTCTTCAATTTTCCAGCATCTTCTATTAGTGTATTGTTTTTGGTATCATAACATAGAATCATATCTAGTAACGTATTCATCTCCCAGAAGTTTGATTGAAGCTCGACTTCGATGAAACTTTGTTTGCACGTGACGTTGAAACCTCGGAGCGACCAAAGGTTCCCAAGATGCTTAAGTGTTTTGAGATGATGCTATTGCCGAGGAAACCCTTTTAGTAGGTTTAGAGTTTTTGTAAAAGCATTACTTTCTAATTATGAACTTCGGACGTCTCGAGGTCATTTCTAGGGCGGTCATAACCTCTTATTTTCGGCATCGCCTAATAGGTTTGGTGCCTCCAGAATTCATTATCCCGGGTAATCTAAATTTTCTTTGGGCAGCATTCCCCAAATAAGAGTGACATTTGGGCTCGATAGTCCCCGAGTAGAGGTATCCCATGGACTCTAGGATCCAGAATCAAAGAAGTAGAAAATGCACAATATCAAGACGGAACTTTCTTTTGGGTAGGGGTAAGATCTGCGTACACACTACCCTTCCCAGACCACACTAGTGCGATTTCACTGGATCGTCGTTGTTGTAATTATAGTGTGTAAAGTACATTATCAAAAACACTTAAAAAAATTGTATCATGGCTAAAGTGGACTATGTGATCATGGTCCATACGACCGTTTGTCCCTTACAATGAATCCTAACCACCAAGCCTTAGCATCTAGCATACAAAGTTTCTTTTTCCTTGCTGAAAACCTTAATCCGAGGGTAATGCCCCTAGTATTTGAGGTCAAGCTTGAGAGGGCTCGAATATGTTGGCATGAAGTGAACGATCGTTAACTCTGGCTTGAAACCAATCTTCGACTCTAAGTTAGCACGTTTTATTGTTGGCTTATTAAAAACCTTGCCAAAAACCCCCATTTTGGGACAAAACTGGTTCAAGGGAAAAGGAGTACAACACGTGCTTTTAGACTTATTAGCCACATCGATCATTGGTTGTTTACCTACAAATGTAAGTCCGATTCATAACATGATTAAAAATTAATTGAGTTCGTACCTTAGCAGTAGTACCGCTTTAAGTGCATCATGTTCTAGTTGTTCGGTACTATTTACCTGCTTCGAGTTTGTACGAGGCTTTGCCGATAATTCCGATGACTCAATATGGTCCTTCCCAATTTGGTCCCAGCTTTCCCTTATTCGGGTTTCGGGTGTGTAATATTACTTTCCTCAACACCAAGTCCCAACCTTAAAGTGTCGGAGGCTAGCTCTTCTATTATAATATCTTTCTATTTGCTATTTTTGGATGGCCAACCAAACCAAGGAAACCTCCTGCCCATCATCCAATAGTTCCAAGCTTGTGATTAGGGCATTCTCGTTTAACTCTTCTATCGCATATTGTAACTTGAGGCTCGGTTCTCCCACTTTAACCGGTATTATGGCTTCAATCCCGTAGACCAACAAAAATAGGGTGGCCCTGATACTAGACTTTGAGGTCGTATGGTATGCTTACAGGGCTTGTATAGGATTTTGTTCCATTTCCCTTTGGCATCGATCAACCTCTTCTTCAAGTTTTGAAGTATGGTCTTGTTTGTTGATTTCGTCTGCCCGTTTCCACCTGTGAGATAAGGTGTTGATAGTATCTTTTTGATCTTGTGGTATTCAAAAATATTATTTACCTTATTGCCGATGAATTGTTTTCCATTATTGCAAACAACCTCTGTCGGTATCCCAAATTGACATATAATGTGGTCCCAGGTGAAGTCAATGACTTCCTTCTCTCAGACTTTTTCAAATGCTTGAGCTTCGACCCATTTGGAAAAATAATTGGTCATGATCAGTATGAATTGAGCCTCACTAGGTGCCCATGGTAGGGGACCGAAGATTTTCATTCCCCACTTCATAAATATCCATGGAGACGAAATCAAGTGGAGAATTTCCCTCTATTGATATATCATTAGGGTGTGTCTCTAGCAATCGTCACACTTTCGTACGAAGTTCTTTCCATCTTTCTCCATTTCGGTCCAGTAATAGCCGACCCTAATTAATTTACAAACCAAAGATTTTGTCCTGAATGGTTCCCGCAAGTGCCTTCGTGAACTTCCCTCAAGGCATATTCGGTATCTCCCTACCCCAAGCATCTACCTAACGGGCCGTCGAATGTTCTTCTAAGCAATGTCCCTTAGGCCAAGCTAAATCTGGCAACCTTGGTATGCAGGGCCCTCGATTAGCAATTTTCTGATCTTCAAGCAGTCTATGTATTTGTTCCTCCATTCTCGAGTTAAACTCGTCGAATTTACTTTGGTGTGGGCTTTTTCTATCACTAACTTCATGAGTTGTACTATCTTTTTCGAACTAAATTCATCGACATCGACCGACAACCCCAAGTTATCCAGAGCATCAGCCTCGCTGTTCTAATCTCGAGGCACGTGCTGCATGGTCCATTCCTTGAATTGATGCAGTGTTACCTATAATTTATCTAAGTATCTTCGCATTTGTTCCTCTTTTACTTCGAATATCCCATTGACTTGACTTACCACAAGGATCATGTCCTCATACTCCCCGTAGGCGGTTTCAATATGATTCCGAGCAAAGACCCTTTGTGTTTGAGGCATCATCTATAAAAAGGGTCCAAATTCCTGAGGTAGTCCTTGAGGTTAACAATAATTCTCTTTCGACATCGGGTATTAGGGACAGCATAAAATCAACCATGAAGTCTGCCAAAATTTGAGATTTTATGGTGGTTTATGGTCGATACTCGATATCGTACCCGTTGATTTCGATCCATTTGGCCAACCAGCATGAGAGCTCGGGTTTGTGCATAATTTTCCTTACTGGGTAAGAGGTTACGACATATATGAGGTGGCATTGAAGTACGATTTTAATTTTCTGGAGACGCATATATGAGGTGGCATAATTTTCCTTTCTCGATAGTTCTTGTTTTAGTTCTTTCAAATCTTGTTGTCACTCTAAGGTCCAGGAAATACTCTTCTTCTTTAATACTATGAAGAACTGATGGCTTTTGTCCGAAGACCTTGATATAAACTGGTGCAGGGCGGATATACTCCCGATTAGCCTTTGAACGGCCTTGACATTATCCACCATAGGATATCTTCATTAGCTTTGATTTTGTGAGTATTGATCTCAATTCCTTGATTGGACACCATGAACCCGAGGAATTTTCTCGATCCGACCCCGAATGCGCACCTCTCCTGGTTCAGCTTCATGTTGTATCTTTTCAATATGTCGATGGTCTCCTACAAATGTTTCAAATAGTCCTCTGCTCGTAGGGACTTGACTAACATGTTATCAATAAAAACTTTCATTGACTTCCCTATTTGTTCTTCGAACATCTGGTTTACTAGGCGTTGATAGGCGGCACCAATATTTTTAATGCGAAGAGCACTACATTATAACAGTACGTACCGAATCTAGTGATAAAATAAGTATTTTCTTGATCGTCGAGTCCATCCGAATTTGGTTGTACCGAGAATAGGCATCGATAAAATTGAGTATCTCGTGTCCCATATCAATCATGCGATCGATGTTAGGAAATGGGAAAGAATCCTTGGGGTATGCCTTGTTTAGATCTTTGTAATCTACACACATTATTAGCTTATTTCTTTTTTTAGGAACTATAACTATGATAGCTAACTAGTACGGGTACTTAACCTTCCGAATGGATCCTATTTTAAGGAGTTTAGATAACTCACCCTTGATAAGTGCATGTTTTTTCTCGGACTGCGATCTCCTTTTCTGCCTTATTAGATAGAACTTCGGGTCCAAACTCAGCTTCTGAGTGGTTACTTCTGGTAGGTCCCTATCATGTCAAGATGGGACCAAGCAAAAAAATCTATGTAAGCTTTAAGTAAACTGATGAGTTCCTCTGATCTTGGGGGTTAACCCGTGCCTAGGTATACCTTTTGATCTAGTACGTGTTCGACCAATCTGACCAGCTCCAACTCTTCAACCGTCGATTTGGTGCATCAATATCCTCAGGAGCTATGAACGATCTCGAAACTCCGTAATCATCCTCATCGTCCTCCATGTTCCTCCGATTCGGCCAGGGATGGCAATAGTGGTTGCTATTTAACTTCATCCTTTCTGGTCGACTCTGTGATCTTTTATACGGCGGCACCGGGAGTACTTCAATGACTGCCAACATCTCCTTGCAAATGGCTTTTCTCTGTTCATGATCTTGATTCCTCCCCGTGTAGGGAGTTTCAACGCCTAGTGTAATGTAGAAGGTACCGCCCTTATGTTATTAACCCATGGTCTTACGGAAAAAGCGTTTTATCTTATGTCCCTTTCGATCACATAGAACTTTGTTTCTTGGATGTACCGGCAATGTTAACCAGTAGGGTTATCTCCAATTTAGTGTTTTTGCATGCCATGTTTAATCCATTCAACACCCACACTCAACACCCGTACTGTTGGCACTATTTGATCCCAATTGCTCTACGACCCTTGATCTGATGATATTGGATGAGCTACCTAGATCAATCAACACACGTTTATATCGAGATTTGTTGATAACTATGGATATTACCATTGTATTGTTATGATATTGTACGATTCCCTCTGCATCCTCATCACTGAATGAAATGTTTCCCTCCGAGGATGTAGTCTCGGGTTCACTTTTCCCTCATGACGAATACTTTAGTGAATTTTATCATTAGCCCTTGAGGGGCATCGACCCCTCAAATGATCATGTTGATGATGTGCTGATGTCCTACTTTTTGGTTTGTTTGGTGGCGTCCCTATTTCTAAATTTGTTTTTGGTTCGATCACTCAGAAATTCTCGTATGTACCCGTTATTAAACAATAGGGAAACTTCTTCTCTTAATTGCCGGTAATCCTTGGTCATGTGGGCATGAGTGACATGATACTTACACACCAATTTATGGTCCCTCTGGGTAGGTTCAGAGTGCAATTATTGAGTCCACTTAGTTTCCTTGATCTTGTGGGTCGAGCTACCTGGATCAATCAACACATGTTTAACTCGAGATTTATTAATAAGTACGGATATTACCAATGCATTGTTATGAGGTTGTAGGATTCCATTGTCATCCTCATCACTGAACGAAATGGTTCCCTTCGGGATGTAGTCTCGGGTGCACTATTCCCATATGATGAATACTTTAATGCGTTTTATCATTAGCTCTTGAGTGCCATCGACCCTTTCGATGATTATGTTGATGATATGATGAGGTTCCTCCTGTTCGGTCTGTTTGGTGGCGTCCTTATTTTTTATGTGTTTTTTAGTTCTCTCACTCACAAATTCTTGTAGGTTCCCATTAATAAACAAACGGCCAACTTCTCCTCATAATTGCCGACAACCCTTGGTCATGTGGTCATGAGCGTCATGATACTTACGCACCAAGTTAGGGTCCATCTGGGTAGGTTCAGATTGCAATTGTCGAGGCCACTTGTTTTCCTTGATGTCCCTGATAGTTTACACGATGCTGGCATCATCAACATTGAAGTTATGTTCTGAAAATCTTGATGCTTCCCTAGCCCCGAGAAGCCTATTGAAACCATTTTTTGCTTATCAATCCTCGGCTATTGGACCCTTGGTCTCTTTCATTTTCATACCTCGTGAGGTGATGCTCGGACCCATTTCCCCTTCGATCTTTGTTGTATGGTTGATACCGATCTCGAATCGATCTCGATTTATCATCAATGAATCTTTTAGACCCGTCATCAGCTCTAATGAGATAAATGGACCCAAAAGGGGCTCCGAGTTAGTCGTCCTTGACTCTAATTATTGACTGGTATATGTTACGGACGTTGGCCCAAGTTACTGCCAGATACTCTACCAAATTTGTTTTAGTTGTTGCGAAGCCATGGAGTTTGGGGATTAATTCCTTGCGTGAATGCCTAAATAGCCCAATTATCAATAAACAGAGGCAGGTCCATCCGTTTTATCTAGAACCTCGATACAAACTCTCTGATCATTTCGTAATCTCTTTGTTTAACCTTGAAAAATTCTAATTTTCTGGTTTCAACCTTTATGTCCCCTGCATGGGCTTCACAAAAGTATCTGCGAGTATAATAAATGAATCAATAGAATTTAGGGGCTAACTATGATACCATATTGTTGCTCCTTTCAACAGAGTTTCCCCGAGCATCTTTAGCAACACCGACTCGATTTTGTCATCTTCCAAGTCATTCCCCTTGATGGCACATGTATAGGGGGCCACATGCCCATTTGGTTCCGTGGTTCCGTTGTACTTTGGAATATCACGCATATGAAATCTCTTCGGAATTGACTTTGGTGCAGCGCTCGGAGGGTAAAACTTTTGGATAAACTTCTTGGAATCCAAACATTTCAGTATGGGGTGCTCCCGGATTTAATTAACCCTGGAATTGTATGTATCTACCTTCTTGTCATTGGCCTCAATTTTCTTCTCTTCTGATTCCACCCGCTTTGTCAACTTCATCGGACCTCTTAGTAGTTTGTTCGTTTCTTTGGGTGTTATCCCGGGACTGGTTGTGCCATAGGGGTGGCCTTGATTCTATAATTGTGCTATTGCCGCTTGTTGAACCTGTAGCATTTCGAAGATTAGCTGCAGGCTTACCCTATCACCTTCGCGTTTGGGCGCTTCCCGAACTGTTAGTCGGGGGCCTCCACGAACGCTATTTTTGGGGTTAGTTGGAAGGTTGACGTCGATAGAAGCCTGCGAATTGGCGTCGATTGGAACGACAACTAGGACTCTGTTAGGGTTAGCAGGGGCACTGGTCACGCCCAACTCTAGGCCTAAAAAGGATAATCGATCACTGCAAATATAATCCGGTCTTAGAGTCTGGAGTCGAATCCCATAGAGAACTAAGGTTTAGCTACAATGATTCACTATCACTAAGAAGACAAGCTTGAACAATTCCTAAGTTAGAATATTAAGATTCTTATGTTTAACTAATTAACTAACAAGTTAAAGTAATTAATTAATAACTAAAGATACTAAGGGTTGGAAACACGATTAAGGAGGTCTAGAGTTATGATTTCCTCAATATTGGAATCCTTCCCGCTACGTATTCTAAAATTTTCTTAATTATTCTCTACTGATCATGTGCCCTCAAATTGTCGTAATTCTCTCTCGAGCAACTACAATAATGTACTAGTCATATTCTCTCAAATTATGCTAGCTCACACTTTTTTACCCCTCATTATGATCACGTCAAAGCTTCGTTATCTCTAATCCTTCTTTTAAACCCACCGTATTGATCTCTCATATACGTTAGGACTGATGTTGTTCAACAACCACCTAAATATGTACTCTCTTTTCAAGAAATACATAATAAATAGACATCATTAATTGAGATCCCTTCTATTAACTAAAATAAGCATGTAGTTGAAAAAATAGAAAAATTCAAAGACTTGCTTATATGAAAACGTATCAAGAATTCATCTTACAAAAGGTTCTTCAAAATCCTAGATAACAAATTAGCTATTCATATTATTGTGCAAAACTACAATACTAGAATTCATAACCAACATTAGAAATAGGAAGAAGAAAGTGAAAAACTCGTAGAAGAATTCTCCGTTTTGCTCCCTGTGTGTTCTAGCCTCCTTAGGTCAAAATCCCCTCCTTAGGTTGATCCTCCTCCTTAGGTCGAATTCTCCTCCTTAGGTCGATCCTCCCTTCAGAAGTGAGTTTAAAGACTATTTATGGGATGGTATTAGCATCGAATTCTTCTCCTTAGGTCGACCCTCCCTTCAGAAGTGAGTTTAAAGACTATTTATGGGATGGGATTAGCATGGGGGAAAATAATACAAGCCAACTTTGCAAAAGACTTTTCAATTCACTCTCGTGCATACGCGAGAGTAAACGAGCGAAGTACTTCTCTTTTTCTTTGCCTCCTAATCTCTTGTGAAATTCCATGCCTTTTTAGCTTAGTTCGATGTTTTTTTTTTCATGATTTTCCTCGGCTAGCTCATTCACCCTCTTATGTGCACGCGAGAGTGAACGAGCGAAGTACTTCTCTTGTCTTTTAGTCCCAAATGAACTTCTTTTGCTCATCTTTCGTCCAACTTGCTCCTACACATAAGAGCACTAAATGAGCATATTTCATTACAAAAAATCATATAGCCGCTCTTAACCGCACAAGTTATGAGATGTACGTACACAAACAAAAAAAACATTAGCCGTTTATCAAGTACCTTGTTGCTAGGCACCAGAGTGTTGTTTTCGTCATGATGGCCAGACGCAGTCCCAACGCTCAAGTGGGCAGACTGAGAGTTTGACATTTTGGAGTTGACCTGAAATTGAGACTAATGAACAAGCGTAAAATATAGTGTGTTATGGAGATTCGTATCAAACTACCACTATTATCCTTAGCCTCACTATGGGCGCCAAATTGTTTACTCTTAAAATGAATAATAATTAAATTTGTACGTGATTTTAAGGATATGCAGATAGATTCAAATGAATAATCAAGAATGTTAGATAAATAAATTAAAGACACAATGAGTCATCAAATCAGTCGCAACGTAATGGCCCCGCTTGGACTTGGATTAGGCAATAGTTCTGCCCTCGGTAGGATCCTTGGCTCTAAGCCAATCAAGAACAAAGAACAAAAGTAAAATAAGGACTTTGCAATTGTTAGAAAGCAAAGAAATAAAATTGTATTGCATTGGTATGCGTATTACATTGTGTCTTATTAAAATAAAAGCTTCCCCTTCATATAGTAAGAGAATTTCATCTCTAGTATATTTCTAAAAAAAAATTCTCCTTTCTCGTTAATTACTGATCTGTTACCAATATCGGACGAGATCGCACATCGTGATATCTGGTTGGGTGCGGATATCACGATCCTCTATTAGTCATGTGCAACTGTTTGCCACATTTTTCTTGGTCTTGGAGCTCTTTCTGAATTCGGGGAGGTGTTGCCTTATCTGATCCAATGGCGAGCATTCCATTGGAGCCTTGTTACAAAGAGTTCCCGGTGTCGATTTCAATGTCATATACTCTTACTCCATTTGATACACCGAGAAATAGGAGGGTGCGTTAACCCCGATTTCAGAAGGTATTGGTATGTCATTTGAAAGTTGCCCATCAAATTAAACTTAAATCATAAGAAGCTCATCGAAAAGTATTCTCAAAAATACTAAAAAGAGCATGGCCTATCATAGGTTTCTCAAATGGTTTTAGGTTTTTTCTTTTGCTCTAATTCTTGCAATCGCCACGGGCTTCTAGGGTAGTTTTTTCATCTTTTTTTGGTAGTCTATTTCTCAAATGAATAGAACAGATTTGAGAATGTTTCGGACATGTTAAAATCAAAATATAGCGACACAAAATTGATTTTGAGAACTATGTGGAACTTTAAAGTTCTAAAATTGTGAACCGGCAAGCCTACTTGTCATAATTCACATACCAAATCATGAAGAGCTTGCAACATATGGATAGTTAATTTAAAATTTTAAGTGCACGTGAATCAATTGCAATTACAATCTCCACACTCATAACTATAATTCTTCTTAATGCAAAAATAGCAATAACCCTATGGAAGGCAGACTCTATCGCCAAAAGCACATATTAGATTTCTGTATTCTATTTCCAATATTCCAAAAGAAATGTTATTATATGCTAGATTTAGATCTTTATAATTCACCATGTGGTAAAGTTTGTAAACTTTGAAAAAAGTGGCTATAGTTCAAATAAGACATGTAAAAGCGGATATCTAGTGAAAATTCCACACCTATTCATCGTTGAGAATTTTTCACAAAAGACATTCATTAAGACTTAATTAGCAATAAATAAAAACTCTTTCCTATATTACGTGATATAGATATATTTTACGTTATTTTATGATATATATAGTGTATTAAACAAATTGTATTCAATAATACAACATGAAATGACGCCGCACAAACAGATATTCCTATAAATTATGATCTCTATTTAAGTGTATTAAGCGAAAAAAAAAGTAACGTTTCAGCGCAAATCATGGGAAGGTGAATCTGTATTTAGGTGTATTAAGCTGCATTAAGCGGCGTCATTTCACAAAAAAGGGAGTTATACCATAAATTGGTGAGAGAAAAATATTTTGTACCATCTAATAAGGCTTAAATATAGGAAAGTATTAAATTTAAATTTTTTGCTACAAAATAAAAAAGATTATTATATTATGTAAAATCTTAAAAAGGTATTTATATGTTATAAATAGGGTATTAACCTATTCTATAGGTGGTAAAATTTCCTTCATTGTTTTCAAGCTTTTGCATCGGACGTAAAAGGACAATATCACAACACACACTAGCTAAACAGAAAACAATAAAAAACAAAAATGAGGATGAAATTGAGAGAGAGAGAGAGAGAGAAAAAATGCCAGCCCAAAAGGATGTCCTCTGATCTCATACTCACGTAACTTTTAAGAAAATTTCTTTTGGCATCAACTAGAATTATTTTTATTTATTTTATTTAATTAAAAAAAAAAAAGAGAGAGAGAGAGAAACAAAAGGACCTTCAAAGCTGTTATAAAATTGCTAGTAAAGTAATAGCAATAATCTACATCAACTTGTATCTCTTCTCCTGGACTCCAGTAACTCCCATTTGTATCTCTATGATCGTGTGAAGTGGCATCTGGAAATTTTGTAGAGCATTAAAAGTCTGATGCAAATTACCTTCATATTTGTACTAGACCGGGAAACCAAATAGCTTAGCGATATATTAATAATGAACCGTTGCTACAAAACTCGGTTTCACCGAGCAAAATAGACCAGGGAAATGAATAACCACAAAATATAATCAAGAGACGATTCCAGTTCAAAAGCTTAGGATAATTTCCACATAGTTATCAATGATGAGGATGGTACAGTTATCAGCTAGCGCTTAGGGGTCGTTGGGTGGGATGTATTAGGGAAAATAATAGTATATGTATTAGCTTTGGTATTATTATTTCCTTTTTTGGTAGTGTTTTTCAAACCATGTATGTATAACTAATACAAGTATGCAATGCTATTCTTACACATATCAAACCAGAATACATGTATAAGCATGTGAAATACCCTATGCAATGCATGGTATCTCTAATATACCAAACCAAACAATCCATAAAAATGATCCCAACATAATTAATTACAGCGTTACTAATCACAGCGTTACTAGTTCCAGCATTAGTAATACATCCTATTCAGTATTATTATTATACACCCTACCAAATGACTCCTTAGTAGTACTAAAATCTTGGAAAGGAGAAAAAAAGCTAAGGGTAGATTTATGTTCAAGATTTCTGTTAGAACGCCCTATTCAATATTAATATTATAACGACTCCCTAGTATTAAACATTTTCACATACATGATTTAAGGAGAGGAGCATGGGGTTCATGTGAACCCATACCCCTCCCCTTGGGTACACCCCTGCTTAAAAAAACAGTAAGGTGTAGTTTTTCTATAGGGGAAGGGTTAACAAACCATATTCAGCATCTTGCATTTATGTTTCTGGAAAACAATTATATATGACATTAACACTACACTTTTAACTACCAAAAAGAGCAAGGATGTAAACAGATATACATCCATGTTCTTTTTTGGTAACATGTTAACAACCATATTCATTAATTGCTTCACATGGAAATGCAACACAGAAGTAGTTACTCTTATTAAAGTAATTACCTCTATATGTGGAATTTCGTTCAAAGGCCTATCAGCAAAATAAGCATACAAAGCCCTCAATACCGCCTACAAGAAAATTTAGAATGAAACATGTTACTGGTTCCAGCAAATGCTATACCCGCACACTGCAGATGGAAACAATACATGTTATTCAAACTTTTGCCACCTGATGTGATATCACTACCACGGGTGCTCTCTGTCTTTCAAGCTCTATAATCACAGGCTCCAACCTGCAGCATGTTGAGCCTCAATAGAATGCAATTGTGAGTTCTAAAGTTTGTTTAACTGAAAGCATTCTGACAACAAACCTCTGTATGACATCAAGGTAAGACTCGCCTCTGGGGTATCTATACCTCAGCTTGTCATTTTTACGTGACCTGTAAATTGTAATAAGTAAAAAGGAAGAAAATGACATAAATAGTATCACTACAAGAGAATGGACTAGACCCATCCACCAACATTTCCACTCAAAATATAGAAACAGACAACTTCAACAGTGAATACGAAGAGGAAGAACGGACCACAAAAATGAGTACCCTATAAGAGCAAAGGAAACCTGCTCTCACAAGACCAATCAGCAGAGGATTAACTTTTAACTAAGAAAATGAGATTACACCACAGTCAGATCAATAATGGCGACCATCTTCTCCTGCTAGTACAAAACCTGCTTCATTATTTATTGTTTTCAGCAGAGAAGTGATAAAGATGCTCATAGGTAACACCCGGCCCTCATTCTCTCCACTGTTTTTGGTTCTTCTCTTTATGGAGTATGCTAAAGCAGTGAGACGGACTCGGTAGCACAAAACCGACTCTATAGAGAGTTATTCTTTAACCAAAACTTGAACATAAGCCACAGTTGCAAATAATGACAACGATTTCTGTCTTGCTAGTACGAATCTGCGTCACAGTATAATTGCCTTGCAGCAGAGAAGAGATACAGATAACTCATAGGTGATTTTTCCCGGTATAATCTACCTTCTTCGTTCTGTTTCTTCCACTTTTCCACTTAAATTCCTTTAAACTGGTAGTTGAGGTTTTTAAGTATTATCCCATATTAACCATTGGCTTAAGTAATGTGTTCACTCATTCTCACTTGACCACAAGTAACATTAGAAATCAGAAAAGTTAATATTTACTCGAGCAATGGCCTGTCAGCAGAGTTTAATTTTTGTCAATAAGCGAATGACAAGATACTACAACCTCCCAAGCCAATTACAATATCAATATCTTTGATTTGCAAGTCAAACACGAAGGCCTTCAAATTAAACAGCTCCGCTAAAATGCTTGATCTTCGTACAAGATCTTAGGTGGTTAGAACTTAAGTGTAACCTTTGGAATAAACTGGTAGTAGTACTATTTCCTTCTCAGTATGTGTTTTGAGTTTGTTGACTGTCTCAACAAAATCATGAACATTCGAATCGCTGATTACCTTCGTTTTTCATAGAGAATGGGGAAGAATGCATCATACAAGGTTAAGAATAGTTGCGACATACTCGTATTCTTCAGGCATATTTTTCTTTATTTCCTCATAAGTCATTCCATCACATACACCAGCATTGATTTCATCAAGGGCTCGCCATTGTATCTGCAAAGGAGTGCGGGGACATAATAAAACAGAATCACCTGAGGTTAATGTTGGGATGGAAAGACTCAAATGATAGCTAACCTTGGGGAATTCACCAATTGGACTAGCTGTCAAAACTGTTCTTTGCAGTGTGCTGGTCCATATCTAGGCCAATGAAAGAATAAAGGAGAGCATATCATACAAATTCTCTAGCAATAGAATCAAATTTAAGCTATCTAGCAATTTTTTGCAGAGTAGCACCACCAGGTACCCTCAGGGACATGATATTTTGTGCTGAGAGAGAACCACCCACCATATATATATATCAAGGTGAAATGCAACTGATTGTCACTCCTATGCTTTATCAATTGTTTTAATGTTTAGAATGACAAACATTCTCCCAGCCTCGCCTCTTATTGCAAGATGCCCCATGGTAAAAAAGTAGGGCAATCTCAACTTTATACAATTCGATAAATGCATAGATCAAAAACAAAAAGAAAAAGAAAAAAGTTATGCAATTAACCATCAATTGGTACAACTTACAGAAGCAGCCTTTTCATTTTTCAGTCGTTTTTCAACAAATTTGGCAAGCTTCTTCGCATAGACCTCCCCAGCTTCACTGTTAGAGTAGTTTGTCAGTGATATAAGCAAACATATCTAAAACAGTCTAAAGTTCATGACTTGAAATGAAAGAATCAAACAGAGATTCGGAAGAAGATTGAATGCATTAGTAAAAAACTTGCACCAAATTGCTAGAAACAGCAGGAAATGATCTTCAACAACTACCTAAATGCACCAAATACGCACGTCACTCCTT
The DNA here is from genome assembly GCA_032618575.1 of Nicotiana noctiflora. NCBI lineage: Eukaryota > Viridiplantae > Streptophyta > Magnoliopsida > Solanales > Solanaceae > Nicotiana > Nicotiana noctiflora. Next base: position 323,094 of record JASVEL010001167.1, read on the forward strand.
AGTACCAATATAATGAAAATTGAAAACACCAATAAGAGTCTACTATCCTATCTTAAACCCAGTCTAATCCCACAAGTGGGGTCTGGGGGTAGTATGTACGCAGACCTTACCCCTACCTTCAAGAAGGCAGAGAGACTGTTTTCGGAAGACCCTTGGCTTAGGATAAGTAAAGGGAAGGGAAACAACAACAATCATACCAATTAGAAAACCGAAGCAAAAATACAAAACTAAATATACTAGGTACTGCAATTAGAAAGCCGACACGAAAGCAATAACAAGTAATCACAGAAGTCAAGGGATACGAGCATACACAAATAACACTAAATCACATACTAAAGCTACTGTTACCGACAAGGACAACGCTCGACTACCTGTCCTCACCCTCTACCTTAATGAAAACCTCCACACCTTCTTATCCATGATCATGTCCTCAATAAGCTGGAGCAACGCCATATCTTGCATAGTCACCTCTCCCAATACTTCTCCGGCCTGCCTCTACCTCTCCTTAGGCCCTTCAGGGCAAACCTCTCACGCCTCCTCACCGGTGCATTCGTGCGTCTCCTCTTCACATGCCCGAATCATCTAAGTCTCACATGCCGCACCTTGTTCTCCACAGGGGCCATGCCCACCTTGTCCTGAATAACTTCATTTCTAATTCTATCTACCTTGGTATGCCCGCACATTCATCTCAATATCCTTATTTCAGCCATCTTCATCTTTTGGACATGGGAAATCTTGACTGGCCAACTCTGCCTCATACAACATAGTCGGTCTGACCACCGCTCTATAGAACTTACATTTAAGTTTTGGTGGCACATTCTTATCACGCAAAACATCGGGAGCGAACCTCCATTTCATCCACCCCGCCCTAATACAATGTGTAACATCCTCGTCGATCTCTCCATTCTCTTGTATAACTGACCCAAGGTATTTAAAACTTTTTATCCTAGGTATGACTTGCGAATCAAATCTCACGTCTTCGTCCACTACCTGGGTTGCACCACTGAACTCACACTCCAATTATTCTGTCTTGGTCCTACTCAAGTTGAAACGTTTAGATTCTAGAGTCTGCCTCTAAACCTCTAACCTCTCATTAACGCCGCCTCGTGTCTCATCAATCATAAAACATTCATCTGCAAATAACGTGCACCACAGCACCTCCCCTTGTATGCTAAAAGTCAGTGCGTCGATTGCCGAGGCAAAAAGAATGGACTGAGGGCTGACCCCGGTGTAACCCCATCGTAACTGGGAAGTGTTCCAAGTCCCCTCCCACAATCCTCACTCGGTATTGAATAAAATAGGTAAGTCAAATCAAAGGTCAACAATTTGCTTTCGTACCATTGTAGATTGTAAAATGGTACATATTTACCATCTGATATCTCAAATAAAAAGTAAATAGGATTATGCAAGGTAAGGGAAAAAAACTAGCATCTTTGGTGTTTCTAGAGAGACCTTAATACAGTGTCACCACCAATTCTGCCTCTAACATTGTCTAGGCTCTCTCCATGCCTTGTAAGCAAAATTGGACGAGGCGTAAGATGTGTATTGACCTGCATATCAGATAAGTCTATAATGGGATTCAACAAAATTCTAAAACAAAGTGAATATGTAGCGAAAAAAGAATCTCTAGATCAGGCAAACCACCATCACACAAAATTGCAACTTTAACGCTGAACTTTAGAAAACTATCATTTCTTCCATGCCTTCTCAGGATAACAAGAGGCCGCATTACAAACAGAAAAAAATAAGTATAAGTTTCTCACCTTATATAAAGATTTCATACCATGTAACTGACGGTAATAAGTGAGCTAAGTTTCATTGACAAGTCTGTACTGAACATTAATCACTTACATCAACAAGTCGCAAGGATATTTGGAGTCATACTGATTACTGAACGCTTTACTTTTAAACGTGTCTCTTACAAAGATGTCAACTACAAGAACAGATCTTGAATATTTAAGACCAAAATGATTGATCCATTTGGTTTAATTATCTATTGATGCACATTCATCTGCAGTCTCTGCAAGTTCCTTTTTTGTATTCTGTCCACCGAGGAGGTCCATAATGGAGATCCATAGCAATGTTAAATAGAAATATTTCATGGCCAACAAATCTTAATCAACAAAATCAAAAGATGCCTGAAGAGAGAGCAGAAGGTTGCAAGAGAACAAAAGACACTTTGTAGAATAAGCAGCAACTTACCAAGAAGAAGACAATCCGCCCAGGTAGATAGCCACTGATATTATTCACCTGGGAAACGAGAAGAGATCCTTCAAAATCATGTCACTTTATAAAAAGTTCCTACAGAAGTTTCTACAGGCCACTTATCTTGAAAAAAGGGATTTCCTAGAGAATTCATTTATTCCCTTACAGTCGCTTAAGCTATGCCTCACACACACAGATGCGTTTACTGAAGTAATCAAGTCAAGATGAAGAAATCAAACAGTTTGAATTGCGTGTGATCAAATTCGGAATTCCTTAGACATAGAATGCAGCAGTTGGGACCACATTTCTTCAACCTTTTGAAGCGTTCTTTGCTTAACGATACAGATGAACCACAAAGTCTATGTTATGAGAAAAGGTCACTTACTTGTATTTGTCCCCCATGGCCACTAACCATATCAATCATTTTGATATAAGACCCTTCCTCTACAGGCTCATAAACCTTGAAAACAAAAAAATAATGTAATATTATTCCAAAGTATTCATTGCAAATAGAACGAAAACAACCATAATAATTATGATCAAGAATATCACTTTTTCATAATTATCAAGGCGACTCTTGAAGTCTCTGTAACCAGCTTCAAAATCAGGCCTGTTGAAAAAATGCCACTAATTGTGTATGAGTAGTTTTCACTAATATAGGAAAAACAAAGTGATAAGAACTGTACACTTCGGCATAGTCTGGGCTCTGTTGAACTTTTAGACGTATATTTCTTTCTATTATATTAGGATCATTGCAAATTGTTTCCAAGAAAATAATCTGCAAGTAGAAAAACAAAAGGCATCAGGAGAGGATATTACAATCAGATAGAAGTCTAAAACTTCCACGTATATAGATTCATTAAAACCAACCAACAAATATCAACATACAGAGCAAATCAACCAATAAATATCACCATACAAAGTAAAATTTTCCTGTGGCTTGTCTCCAGCCAGTAGTAGAATAAAGTTAACATATCAAAGAAAAGAGAAACACATAAGATAATTCACGGCAATGTTAAAAGAACAGCTTTGCAGCGCAGCAACAACAACAACATACCCAGTGTAATCCCACAAGTGGGGTCTGGGAGGATAGTGTATACCTTGACCTTACCCCTACCTTGTGATGGTATGATAATTCACGGCAATGTTAGAAGAAAAGCTTTTGCAGCGCATAAGCATTAAATTACTGAGATCATAAGAATTCTAGCAATTCCTTGGGATGGCTACGATGCAGAGCTTTATTAGCAAGGAATTAAAAAGACACCCATGAAGCTAGAGAGAGACTTCATATTTCTCTAGAAATCCTGCTGACGAAACAAAAGAAGGCAACTAGCTACTCTCAAATGAGCAGTAAGAACACATTGATTTCATAGCTATGAGGACTCGGATATTATCCCACCAACCCAACTTGCAACCCCAGATATAAAATAGGACCTTGTATTTACTGAGGAAGATACTGCAAACAACAAAAGTTATGATTTATCCATCACGGGAACTTAACAATTTCCGCCTTCGCACTCAGTACTACTACATATTAAATACAGTATAATCTTCTACAAAGGTAACTTTGAGAAAGTTACTAAAATCTACCTTGCATTTTCCCTCAGCCATTTCCGTAAGCATATTCCTTCTTCCCCTTGTGCTATTTGTGGCATCAAATATTCCTACCTGCATGATATACATACAAGCTCAAATTGTGATGCTAGAGAAGCACAAGTGGAGGCGATGTTTTCTGCAACAATGGAGGCTTATTGGCCTCACAAAGGTGCCAATGGATTTGGAGAACTGGACGACGGATTTAAAATGCTTACACTAATTAGACTTAGTCCAATTGAGGCCCAAGAATCTCAAGAAATTGAATAAGTTCAAGAATCCATTCAAGATTGGGATTTCTTTTCCTTAAAAATTAGTATTTCTTAATTCTTGTTTTAGTAGGGTTATATTTATAGTTCTAGTCAAACTAGGATTGTTAGTTGGTATTCAATTCCTACTAGAATTCTTTTTCCTATTTTAGTTTGGATAGGTTTTTCTTAGCCTTATTCTTATTCTAGTTTAATTAGGATTAGTTTTCCTTAACCTTATCAATTTTACTCATTGTAATGCCTATTTAAAAGGCTCAATATGCTGAAAAATAAACATTGGTGATTAGTTTTTTAAGCTCTTGCTAGTTCGTTTATTTTTTTTTTTCTTTATTCAACGCTTCTTGTAATCTTGCGGGATTGAAAAACGAGTGGGTAAGGTTGTTTTTATCTTACATTCTTCTCGCGCGAGCTTGAAGAACGCTTTAGCTAGTTTTGTGAAAAACTTTAGCGTGGCGCTTTTGCTTTCTCTCTTCTTTGTGCTTGATTGAATTGATTGAAGGTTTGGCGATTCAATATCAGCCACCAAATCCGCCACAACGCCTACAACCTCCACCACCACCAAGACACAATATATCAGTGCTACCGCGACGTCTTCCACTTAGAGATCCACCAATTCAATCGCGTAGAGCGGGATACATTGAGCAAGAGGAAGAAGCTTGACCACGGCATAAGAGTACAGAGGCACCATGTTCATGATGATAAAATTTCATAATCAGAATACTCCGATAATCAAGGTAGTGAAGAGTATGGCTCTGATGAAGTTCAGTATCACCATGATAGAAGGAGACATCAAAGAAGGCCACGTAATAATAATCGAGAGACGAATCAACGTGATGATATGAGGCTTGAAATTCTGGAGTATGATGGCAAATCTCAAGGCGATGAATTCATTGATTGGTTTATAACTATTGAGCGTGTTTTTTATTATAAAGAATACTCCGATGAGAAGAAGGTCAAGCTTGTTGCTATAAAGCTTAGAGGTTATGCATCGCTATGGTAGGAAAACCTCAAAAAGGAGCGAGAGCTTGAAAGAAAAACGCGAATTTGCACTTGGGAGCGAATGAAATGAGAATTGCGCAAACAGTTGTTGCAAGAGAAGTACGAAGAAGATTCGTACTTGACCGTTCATTCTTTTAGACAAGGAAAAGACAATTTATTCGTGGATGAGTACACAAGAGAATTTGAAATCTTAGGCTCAAGAGTGGCATTAAGGAAAAATCAGCTCGCCTAATTGCTCGTTATTTGGCTGGATTAAATAAGCCTATTGCGAATGTGATACGATTGCAGCCCCCTTGGACCTTTGGAGATGTTGTCAAACTAGCCAAGATCGTAAAGACACAACATAGGGAAGTCAAAGCCACGTTTTCATCAATTACCATCAAAAAGCCGAACACTTCCAACCATGGGAGTACTAGTTTGAGCTCTACAAAGCCACAATCATCTACAACAAAACCAAATATCTTGAAAGTTGAAGGAAGCCCATGACTTCTGAAGCTATTTTTAAAAAAAGATGCCATAAATGTGGAGGACTTGGACATATACAAGTTGATTGTCCTCACGGTTGGTTAGTTGGCTGTTATGTAAATTAGCATAGTCCTACATGAAATAGGAATAGTGTAGGTATTGTTTATTGTTATAATTTGGGGTACTTATTATAGTTGATACTTAATATCCATGAATAATATATTTTCCATTGCTTTCTCACATGGTATAAAAGCAACTAGTGAGAAATCCCCGTTGTGCAGTAACCAGCGAGTCCGGGACAGTCACCGCGCATTTTTTCCAATGAATTTAAGGTTGTTTTTTTCATCATCCCTTCTCCGGTAGGTTTTTTTACGAAAAATAACCACCACCAATGGGAACGTAATTCTAAGGCGACCAAACCCTAGAAAATCACACCGGCAGAACACCGGCCACATGCTCTCACGCACCTACAGAACTTCTGAGCTGGCGGCGCATCAAACCCATGAGCCAGCTTGTGACCATGGTTCCGGCCACTTCTTGGAAAAGTTTCTTTAGGATAGTCTCATCATCTAGTAATTTTGACCGGGCCCATACTACTTTTTTTTAAATTCCAAGCAGTTTGAGATTTCTCCTGCGACTACATTGATTTTACGGCAGCTGCAATAATTTTTACAGCATATATGGTGTCTCATTCGTCTGTTTCAACGAGTTTCAATTAATTTATGTATTTGGTGATAATTTTATAGACCTCTCTTCAATCCAACGATGTCTTTGGGAGTTGATGTTTTTGGGTCCAAAAACACAGGCTCTAGCAGTTCTTGTGTTATGATTACCTCAGAACCTTTAATGGTGTGAGGATGCACGGGAGAAAATATTATTGATCAATTTTAACAATGATACAATGAGCCCTATATATATATGTCTTACTCTTAATACATATGGGATTAGGTTACTTACTACTATTTAACTATCAAACTAACACTCCCCCTCAAGCTGGTGCATATAAATCATATGTATCGAACTTGTTACATATATAACTAATACGAGTACCAATGAGGGACTTCATCTATGAATAGAAGAGATTTTCTTTATAGTAGAGCTCATCACGACCATTAAAATATCAGCAAGCTGATCATTCAACTTCACAAATTTTGTAGCAATTTCTCCCGAGATCTTTTCTCTAACAAAGTGACAGTCAATCTCGATGTGTTTAGTTATCTCATGGAACACTAGATTTGACGCAATATGAATAGCAGCTTGACTATCACAGACAAGTCCCATCTGACTAATCTCACCAAATTTCAACTCCTTGAGCAACTGTTTGATCCAAATTAACTCACATGTCGTCATAGCCATTGCTCGATATTCTGCTTTTGCACTAGACCAAGCGACCACATTTTATTTCTTGCTCTTCCGAGACACCAAATTTCTTCCTGCTAAGACACAATATCCAGACGTAGAACATCTATCAGAAGGTATCATGCCCAATCAGCATCTGAGTATCCAATGGTCTGCTCATGGCCTCGACCCTCAAACAATAAGTCTTTGCTTGGAGTTGATTTTATATACCAAAGAATGCGGACAACTGCATCGCAATGACTAGCACAAGTAAACTGACTCACAACACTTACAGGAAAGGAAATGTCAGGTCTAGTCATTGTGAGGTAATTTAATTTACCAACCAACCGCCTATATCTTGCGGGATCGCTAAAAGGCTCCTCCTGTCCTGGTAGAAGTTTAGAATTCGGATCCATCGGAGTGTCAACAGGTCTACAACATTCCTGTCTCCTCAAGAATATCTAGAGCATACTACCGTTGTGAGATCACAATACCTAAGCTAGACTGAGCGACCTCAATACCTAGAAAAAACTTTAATCTGCCGAGATCTTTAGTCTGAAAGTGCTGAAAGAGATGTTGCTTCAACTTACTAATACCATCTTGATCACTGCCAGTAATAACAATATCGTCAACATAAACGACCAGATAAATACAGAGATTTGAGGCAGAATGTCGATAAAATACAGAGTAATCAGTTTCACTACGAGTCATGCCAAACTCCTGAATAACTGTGATGAACTTACCAAACTAGGCTTGAGGAGACTGCATTAGGCCATAGAGGGACCGGTGCAACCGACATATAGGACCACTAGACTCCCCCTGAGCAACAAAACCAGGTGGTTGCTCCATATAAACCTCATCCTCAACTGACATACAAGGCCACTAAACTCCCCTGATAGAAAGGCCAATGGCGAACAACAACCATGGATAGAAAAGGCAGACTGATGCTATTTTAGTAACTAGAAAGAAAGTATCACCGTAATCGAGTCCAAATATCTGAGTATAGCCTTTGGCAACAAGACGAGTCTTAAGTCGATCAACCTGGCCATCAGGACCAATTTTGACTGCATACACCCAACGATAACCAACAGTTGATTTACCCGAAGCAAGAGGAACAAGCTTCAGTTTCACTCGTATGTAAAGCAGACATCTCGTCAATGATAACCTGTCGCCATCCGGGATGAGACAGTGCTTCACCTGTAGACTTAGGAATGGAAACAGAGACAAAGATGACACAAATGCACAATGGGATGATGACAGACGATGGTAACCTAAACCAACATAATGAGGATTAGGATTAAGTGTGGACCGTATACCATTTCGTAGTGCAATCGGTTGATTAAGAGAAGACAAAGACCGCAATTTTAGAAGGTTGAACTGGACTAGGTGGTGGCACTGGACTCGATGGTGGCACTAGAGCTATACGTGGTGGAGCTACAACTAAAACGGTAGGTAGTGGAGCTATGGAGGAAGATGAATGAGAGATAGGGACTGAATCTCCAAAAGAAGTAACTGGTAGCACCTCAAAAATATCTAAGTGATTATCTGGACCTGTGAAGTATGATTGGGTTTCAAAGAAGGTAACATGAGCAGGCATAAGAAATCTGATATACCTTTTGCGTTCTCGAGTAAACCAAAAATATGCACTTAAGAGCAGGAAGAGCGAACTTATCTTTTCCTGGAGTAAGGTCATGAACAAAGCACGTACTCCCAAAGACACGGGGTGGAAGAGAGAACAAAGGTAAGTGGGGTAATAGGATAGAGAATGAAACTTGATTTTGGATAGCTGAAGATGACATACGATTAATAAGACAACAAGATGTGAGAACTGCATCCCCCTAAAAACGCAGCGGAACATGAGATTGTATAAGTAGGGTACGAGCAGTTTCAATAAGATATCTATTCTTTCTTTCAGCTACCCCATTTTGTTGGGATGTGTACGGACAAGATGTTTGATGAATAATCCCATGGGAGTTCATCACAAACACTCTAAGGTATTATCACTACGAAATGTGCGAATAGAAACCCCAATTATTTTGAAGTTCAGTGTGGAAGGTCTGGAAAATAGAAAACAATTCATATCTATTTTTCATCAGAATTATCCAAGTGCACCTGGAATAATCATCAATGAAACTGACAAAGTAGCGGAATCCCAAGGTAGAACTGACCCGACTAGGACCCCAAACATCTGAATGGACTAAAGTAAAGGGTGACTCTGCTCGATTATCAAGACGCCGCGAGAAATGGGAGCGGCTATGCTTACTGAGCTGACATGACTCACACTCTAGAGTGGACAAGTGAGATAAACCAGATATCATTTTCTGAAGCTTTGACAAACTGGGATGTCCTAACTATTTATGTAATAAATCTGGTGAATCGGTAACGGGACAAGTTATTGGAAGAAGACAAGATGCGATTTGCAAGGATAAGGTAATAAAGTCCATCTGATTCACGTCCGGTACCAATGATCCGCCATGTACTGCGTTCCTGTATAAAAACAAGGTCATCAAGAAATAAAAAAGCAGATTTAAGTGATTTGGCTAAGTGACTAACGGCTATGAAATTAAAAGGACTACTAGGAACATAAAGAAATGAATCTAAGGGCAAGGAAGTGGACTTGCTTGACCTATTGCAGTTGCCATGGCTGCAGACCCATTGGCCATTGTGACTATTGGAAGAGATTGAGAATATGAAACACTAGTGAAAAGAAATTTGTTACCAAAAATATGATCAGATGCACCTGAATCAATGACCCAGTACTCAGAGGTTGAAGATTGGGAGACATAAGTCACGCTACTATCTATTGGAACAATGGAGGCTAATCCTGAAGATGTCTGCTTACGTGTTTTGTACTGAAGCAACTCAATATAATCTGATAAAGAAACCATCTGGATTGGATTCAACGAATTGTGAGTTAGAAGCTTCTGATACGAAAGCCATTATAATGTTGCGCCGAAAAAGCAGAAAATTTCTGGGAATTACTGTTCACGCTAGGAAAATCGTTGTTCACGCTGGAAAACTATAAAGTGCTCTGAATTTGATTTAAATTGGATGGGTATGCTCGGATTTGCAAGGAGAAGACACTACCCTGAAGGAATTTTACCAAATTTTGGCCGGAAACTGCCTCATGTGCCGGCGCGTTGGCGTCGGAACTTCGACGGAAAATTTCTTCTGGCGGTTCGTGGGGGCACGTGCAGCCTTTTCTGCCGGAGATTTTATAATGGGTTGGTCGCCGAGCTCTGATCTACTTTCCCGTGGTGTTGGGTTTTGCACAACACTGACGGATAGTATGATTCTTGCGGACAAACCTGTTTTTGCCTGTAAAAAGGCTTCCGGTTGACTGTTTTCTCTTCCCGGAGTCGCTAGAATTTGTGCACAGCGATAAATTTCTCACGGTCTGATACCATGTGAGAATGCACGGGAGAAAATATTATTGATTAATTTTAACAATGATACAATGAGCTATATATATATATATATATATATATATATATATATATATATATAAAATACATGTCTTACTCCTAATACATATGGGATTAGCGTTATTTACTACTATTAAACTATCAAACTAACAAATGGGAAGTTCAACCTAGTTAGCTTGGGCTTCGTCTGTCGAGTTGAGGTGTAAAGGTCAAGGTGTTCAAAATCATTTAATCAAAAAGTTTAGCGAAAGAGATGAAAAGGCCAAAGCACTTTGAAAAAGATCGATGCTCAGTTATGTAGTATTATGTGGCAATCTATTGATTCCAAGTTGATGCCCTTGTTTCGTCCATTCCAGAAATGTTATTTGGTTTGGAAAAAAGCTCGCACTTTATACACTAATGACATATCTCGTTTATTACGTGATATCGCAAATAACAAATTTAAAGAAACAGAAATTAGATATGTCTACTTACTTGGGACAAGTTCAGGCAATTATGAGGAATTTGAGAAGTTGATACCAGTTTCTGCTAGTGTGGAAAAGCAACAATAGCAGCGATAGAAGATGTTTCTAGTTCTTACCCTTGTTGACTTCCTAATGATCTTGATTCAATACGCGACCAGATTTTGGCTAGTCCGACTGTCCACACAGTTGATGAATTATTCTATCGATTTATTTGCCTCACTACAACACCAAGTCATCCAATGATCTCATCACAGACACTTAACTCCTCTGTTCTCGCATCCCAGATAGTAAACAAACAGGCATCTCAAACTATGGAGAATAGACGAGGCGGAGGTCATTTTGGAAGATCTAGACCCAAGTGTTCCTCTTATTATAAACTTAGACGCACTCGTGAAGTATGCTATTCTTTGCATGCCCCCCCCCCCCAAATGCTTCTGTTGCCTAGACCGAGATTTCGGGTAACTAGGGATTTTCTTTATCTAAAGGGAAATATAATGAGTTCCTTTAATATCGAGCAAGTAAGCAGACATCTCCACAAATAGCCTCAGTTGCTCAGGCGGATACTTTTGTTGCTGGTAATTCTTTTGCTTGTGTTTCCCATTCTAGTACTCTTGGACCATGGATCACGGACTCAGGCACTTCTAATCATATCTCTGGTAATAAATCACTTTTGTCGAATATTGTATATTCACAGTCTTTTCCCACTACTTTAGCCAATGGGTGTCAAACTAAAGAAAAAAGAGTTGGACAAGCTAATCCCCTATTAGTCTTGCATATGTTCGTCATTTGACTCGTGCCCTCCATTGTGGTATATATTTTATTGATGATACTTATATTATGCAGAACTGCAGTGCGGGACAGACCATTGGCACAGGGCGTGAATTAGAAGGTCTTTATGACCTTAACTACTCAATCTCTCCATAGTATGTCTACTTACAGATCCTCCATATCTAATTCATATCTAATTCATATCTAATTCATATCTAATTCACAGACGTTTAGGACATTCGAGTTTATCCAAGCTTCAAAAGATGGTGCCTAGTTTGTCTAGTTTGTCTACATTAGATTGTGAGTCATGTCAGCTTGGGAAACATACCCGAGCCTCCTTTCCGCGTAATATTGAGAGTCATGTAGAGTCTGTTTTCTCTTTAGTTCATTCTGATATATGGGTCCTAGTAAAGTCAGTTCAACCTTGTGATTTCGTTATTTTGTTAGATTTATTGATGATTATTCAAGATGTACATGGCTTTTCTTAATGAAAGATCATTTTGAGTTGTTTTCTACATTCCAAAATTTTCGTGCTAAAGTCAAAAATCAATTTGGTGTTTCGATTCGCACTTTTCACAATGATAATGCCTAAGAATATTTATCCTCTAAGTTTCAGCAGTTTATGACTTCTCAAGGTAATCAACCTGGGTCTTGGCCACCTATTTTGGAAGATGATCAAGTGCTCCTCCTTCTGAAAATACGAGTTAGCTACAACCAAATCAAAGGCTTTAGTGAAATCCAACAGCGAAGTTCCTCCTTCATTTTTAACTCCCAAACCGAAACCGCCATTCACATTGTCGTATCCCCTAGAAGGTGTTGCAAAAGATTGGTGATAATGGTTATCGCTTGGAGCTTCCCAATATCACATATCTTCAGTGTAGTAGATCTTGCTCCCTACTATTCCTATGACTCGAAGGCGAGTCCTTTTCAACTAAGGCAGAATGATGAACATACATGCTCAAATCGTGATGCTAGAGAAGCATAATTGGAGGCCATGTCTTTCTACAACAATGGAGGCTTATTGGGCTCACGAAGATGCCAATTGATTTGGAGAATTTAGCCACGAAATTTAAAATAGTTACACTAATTAGACCTAGTCCAATTGAGGCCCAAGAATCTAAGAAATTGCAGGAGTCCAAAAACTCATTCAAAATTAGGATTTCTTTTCCTTCAAGTTTAGGATTTCTTTTCCTTAAAATATTAGGATTTCTTAATTCTTGTTTTAGTAGGATCATATTTATAGTTCTAGTCAAACTGGGATTGTTAGTTGGTATTCCATTTATACTAGAATTCTTTTTCCTATTTAGTTAGGATAGGGTTTTTTTTAGCCTTATTCTTATTCTAGTTTAATTAGGATTAGTTTTCCTTAACCTTATCAGTTTTACTCGTTGTAAGGCCTATTAAAGGGCTCAATATGCTGAAAATAAATATTGGTGATTAGTTTTTCTAAGCTCTTGCATCAAAAATGTGTGCTCGTTTATTTATTTCTTCCTTTATTCAACGGTTCTTGCAATCTTGTTCATCTTACATTCTTTCTCACGTGAGTTTGAAGAACGCTTTCACTAGTTTTGTGAAAACCTTAGGGGTACTTCCGTTTTCTCTCTTTTTTGTGCTTGAGAGGTGTAAAACCTTGAAAGTACATCACTGCATTTCTAACTGATAGTCATTGACAAATTAGAAGAAAATGGTGTTCCACAAAAATAAGATAAAGACTTACCTGACCACCTTCTTGCATCCATGCAATCATGTCTTCCATTGCAAGGGCTGCTACCTAGTAGCATGTGATTGATTAAAACTATTTGCAACAGGAAAAGTTAATTCAATGATAAACTCAGTATAACGTAACCATAATAAATGTTGGTAATAAGCTAAAATATACTTTCGAAATATCAGCCTTGGAAGGTTGGTTTATGACAAACTCTTAACATGGCTACAAGCACAAGAACTGAAATTGAAGGTACCGAGTGAAACCAATGTTTCTCCGGGTATTAACAGAAGCTATAAATCTAAAGGCCTATGGCTATTCATATCAAATGTAAAACTCTAGAAAAGTAACTCCAATGAGTTTAAATGAAATATCTTCCTTTCTAAAAACCTTACAACATAAATATAACACCAACCCAAATATCCCAAAAGCAAGACAATTGGACAAATGGTACAAAATAATAGGACTGTTTATTGGTCGGTTTGGTTTTGAATGTTATCGGCTCGGTTTATCGGTTATGGGTTTATAAACATGCTAAATCGATAACCAAACCAATAAGATATCGGTAGTCGGTAATGGTCCTTAATGGTTCGGTTATTGGTTAACCCAAATGGGCTGGAAGCTTATATTTTTCAAACGCCTGCAATAGAATATATTACACCCCTATATGAAGTGTCGCATGTTATACTGGCATCATCAAGACATGCACTGTAGGCAGTGGCGACGCTAGAAATATTTTCAAGGGTGTTCAAACTTGAAAGAAGTAAATAAAATTTTCCAACAAAGGTTGTTCAATATATGTTTTATACATCTAAAATCAATAATTTACTTATATACACAGTGTAATTTCATAATATTTTGGCAAAGGGTGGTTAGTTGACCACCCTTTGCAAAAGGTAGCCTCGCCCCTGACTGTAGGACAATAACTAAAAGTCACTTTTATACGGACCACGGAAAGAAACAAAGACACATATTCTTAAGAATGTATCCGGGTTATCTGTACCCCAAAAGGAGAAACGGCATTAAGAGAGCAACATGCCATGAGTTGGAAAGTTAGATAATAACGAAACAAGAACAGCAGCATCCAGTGACAGTGCAATACACACAGGGAACAACAGTACACGCTGAAGAACAATTAAGTAAAGCTAGTAAAAGGCCAAAACACCATGTTCAGAAGATCCAAGATACTAATTCATTATTCTTCTAATATGGAGAAAAGCATACTTCCAAATAAATAATGAAAAGGATTACAAGTTCAACACAGCTCCACTTAGCAGTCACTAGTTTTGCCAAAGTCTATGAAATTCTACACAAAACATATCCATAATCTCAGCTTTTCCGCCAAAGCTTTTGCAAAATGCCCTAAGTGGCTTTACATAACCAGGGGTAAAAGGGTAAATATAATAAACCTTATTGAGTTACCGGTTAAACCGTTAAGGAAATTTAAAAAAAAAAGTTAACTGGACTGATAAGCCAATAGCATAAAATACAAAACCATTTTCAAACCATTAAACCGATAATTCGATATCGATCAACCAACAACACTTTTTCTATCCAATTAATGGAAGCTGATTAATGATGGAGAAGAAAAGGGCAATTCTTCTGCATACTATATGCCAGAAGATGATTCCATCAACTATTCCAGTTCACTGGCAAGCTAGAGTGGCAACCCTTTAAGATGATTTCAGGATTCTAGTAGATGAAAATAAATACATTATTAAGAATGAATCTTTTTTTAGGAGAAAACTAAAAAGATTGTATCTTATGGACATTACCTCATTACGTGCCTCCATGCCTTCTGGATTGTCACCCCGGAAGAAATCAGCAGACTGCGTTAAAAGGATGTACAAAAAAACAAATGTTCACAATGTTATTTTTGATTAATACATATACAAACTTCCGAGGGGAAGAAGTTTCAATACGTGATCTCCACAACTTATGGACTCATTTCATATTAGATAGTTAGTTACATAAAAAAGTATAGTCCCACACAATGTTACGCGGACTCTCCAAAATGTTCCCGTACACGTGCCGGATCCTTTAAAAATACACTATTTTTGGAGGATCCGACACGCACCGGCTGCATTTTCGAAGAGTACGAGCAACATAGGTCCCACATCGAAAAGGAGTAGAGAGTAGCTATTGTGTATGGTTATAAACTAAGTTGCTCGGACACGGGTTCGGGTGTCCGACACGGGTGCGGATCTAAAGGTCGGATCCTTTGAAATGTAAATTCTAAGATTCGGGGATACGGATCCTAGTGTGGATACAGGTGCGGGGATCCGGCTAAAATTAATTCAAAAAATAAAAATATTAAAATATCTCTAAATTTGTAAGAAATTTAGTGGAATACTTAGCATAGCTTGTAAAGTGTGTATTTCTTCTTTATTCTCAAGTTGTAAATAAGTAATGGATTGATATTTATTTTCTTCAAATTTTATCCTAGTTTTGATTTTGATTTCGGGAATCAAATTGTATCTTGTATCGAATTTTTTCGTCCGTTGTGGTCAAAGTACCCAAAAGTGTTTGACCATATCCGGTACGGATCCCATACCCACACCCATACTAGTGTCGTGTCGACACGGGTGCGGCACCTAAACTGAAGTGTCGGAGCAACTTAGGTTATAAATAGGGGTTCTTGTTATAGTTAATACAACATCAATAATATATTTTCTGTGTACTACTTCTCTTAGAGCCTAAGTGAGACAATCCAGGAAAGTCAAACAGTCATGCGTCAAATTTCGGTGACTTTCTAGGTTTGATTGGCACATGGAGTGAATCACAAGGCCGTTACTACCTTGACTCACTCAATCCTTCCCCAGCATGTAGTTACAGATCCTCCAGACCAAATTCACAAACATTTAGGACATCCGAGTTTATCCAAACTTCAGAAGATGGTGCCTCGTTTATCTAGTTTGTCTACATTAGATTGTGAGTCGTGTCAACTTGGCACATATACCAGAGCCACCTTTTCATGTATTGTTGAGAGTCGTGCTTTTTCTTTAGTTTATTATGCATATGGGGTCCTAGTAGAGTCAGTTTAACTTTAGGATTTCGTTATTTTGTTAGTTTCATTGATTAGTTTCACTGATGATTACTCAAGAAGTACTTGGATTTTCCTAATGAAAAATGGCCTCGCGGTCACTTACACTTGCATCAATTTGTAAACTCGGTACACGAACTTACGTGTTTTCCTATTTTAAAAGCTCTATTCACTAAAATGCACGTTTTATACACCTCCACATTTGCGTATTCTTCAATCACGATGATATGTTGAACACATCAACTACCACGTCACATAATTGAGGACACATCATTATTTTTTTTTTATAAATAATTCCAAAAACATATGAATTTAACCATCGCCCTTCCTCGGTATTCCTCTCCTCCATTATCTCGTGCCCATTTATTCCCCCAGCCATCACCACACACAACACGTACAGGTGATTGAGTTAGAGAAACAATTGATCATCATAAAGGATTCAATGGAGATACCATCCCCACTGTTGGCGCAACTGCTATAGTCATAATTCATGTTGCTGCCACAACTGGTGATAAGATTTTCAAGACGTGCAGTCACGAAGTTTTCAAAACAGTGAAGGAAAAGTTCATGAGAGATTATTTCCGGCATAATTTAATGTGAATGAAAGAGAGAAGCTACTCAAGGCAACCAATTTCATCAGATTGAAAGAAACTCAAAGTTCAAAGTAGTCAAAAACCTCAAAACTAGCAGCAACCAAGGGACAAAGTTTTTGAGAAATTGCAAATAGTGTTGCCGCCAATCTTTTTTGTCCTGTCATGAAGTAATTTGGTGGTGGCGGAGAGGTGGAACAGTGGTTGTTTATTGGGGGGTTTTGGAGAGTGATGGATGTTGTTTATGGGTGATCTTTGCGTGTTACACTTGTTGATGGTTAATATTGGTTAGCATATAGTTAAAGGTGGGTCAATGGTGGAAGGACAAGGATTGCACATGAAGACTGGGGCTTTGTGAAGGGGATAGGGATCGGGAAAGAAAGAAAATAGGGGGAGAGGGAGTTAAAGTAGGTTGACTTTTTCTTTTTACTTTTTTCTTTCCTTTTGAATTTTTTTAATCATATCATTGGCACGTATTTGGCTACATCGCCTATGTTTCTGCCACATAAGCATAGTCAACGGTCACAGTGATTTATTAATACTCATTTCGTCAAGTTTGAGTATTTAAATGGAAAAAATATAAGTTCGTGTACCAAAATTGCAAACTGGTGCAAGTTTATGTGGCAACACGACCATTTTGCCTTACATGCGAGTGGTACTTGGGAGCTTGTTCCTCTTCCTTCAGGTAAATCTACTATTTGGTTGTCGTTGGGTGTTCTGCAGTCAAAGTTGGTCCGGATAGGCAGATTGATCGGCTTAAAGCCTGCCTTGTTGCCAAAGGGCATACTCAGATATTTGGGCTTGATTATAGCGATACTTTCTCTCAGGTGGCCAAAATAGCATCAGTCTGTCAGTTCATATCAATGGTTGTTTGTCGTTGGCCACTTTATTAATGGGATATTAAGAATGTTATTCCCGTGGTGATCTTGAGGATAAATATTGTATGGAGCAACCACTTGGTTTGTTGCTCAAGGGAAGTCTAGTGGCATATTATGTCATTGCGCTAGTCACCCTATGGTCTAAAACAGTCTCCTCGAGCCTAGTTTGTTAAGTTTAGCACGGATATTTAGGAGTTTGGCATGACTCGTAGGGAAACTAATCACTTTGTGTTTTATAGACATCTTGAGTCAAATCTCTGCATTTATTTGGTGGTTTATATTGACGATACTGTTATTACCGGCAATGATCGGGATGGTTTTACTAAGTTTAAGCAACAATCTCTTTCGGCACTTTCACACTAAGGATCCGGAAAGTACTTTCTAGGTATTAAGGTAGCTTAGTCTAGGTCAGGTATTGTTAACTCACAACGGAAGTATACCCTAGACCTTCTTGAGGAGACAAGAA
This sequence comes from Nicotiana noctiflora, assembly GCA_032618575.1. Lineage (NCBI taxonomy): Eukaryota > Viridiplantae > Streptophyta > Magnoliopsida > Solanales > Solanaceae > Nicotiana > Nicotiana noctiflora. The sequence goes on from JASVEL010001167.1 coordinate 341,302, forward strand.
TGACAGGCTGTAGACCCGATGACACTCCTTTAGATCCATATTCTAAACTTCTGCAATGACAGGAGGAGCCGCTTAGCCATCCAGCGAGATATAGGCAGTTAGTTGACAAGTAAATTACCTCACAGTGACTACACTTCTCCTTTGAGTGTTGTGAGTCAGTTTATGATTCTCCCTCTGATGGTCATTGGGATGTAGTCATCCGAATTCTTCGTACATAAAGTCAACCCCAGGCAAAGGATTATTGTTCGATGGCCATGTGCAGATTGGTGGATACTCAGATGTTGATGCAACATGATCACATTTTTATAGACGTTGAGAACTCATGCAACTATTAGCGTTGGGCCCGAGCATTTGGTGGTCTCGGGTGTGTGGATAGTAATGGTGACTCTTTATTTCGATGAATCATTTCTTCAGACAGAAGAACATTATGCAAACATTTACTCGAGATCTCACTTATAAGCCTGATTTATGCATAATATCATGAAAATTGGATACAAACTTTTTACTACTACTTAGTTCTTATACATAAGGCTGGGAAGGTGGAAGGTCAATCAAGTAGCTGATGCATTAAGTCGCAAGCCTTGTTTGTTTCTGTCATGCAAAACACTATTGCATGTTTTGAGTACATAAAGGAATTATATGCAGCATATCCGGACTTTGGAGCTATTTAGACCCAATGTTGGGAGGGACCTCATCATATGTTTGTGAGTAGGGATGGCTATCTTTATTAAGGTAAGCAGCTTTGTATTCCACAAGGGAGGTTGCGTGAATTTATAATCTGTGAGACCCGTGAGGGAGGATTAGCTGGCCACTTTAGGCCAATAAAGACTCTATGCCTGGCTCGAGAAAACTTTTATTGGCCTAAGATGGTTTGAGATGTGAACAAGCTGGTTAAAAGATGTGAAACTTGTATAAAGGAAAAAATGTACAAAAGCAATCCAGGTCCTTACACTTATCTACCAATTCCTATTCAACCTTGGGAAGATATCAGCATAGACTTTGTGTTAGGCCTTTTAAGGAATCAAAGGGGTAAGGATTCCATCTTCGTTGTTGTTGACAGATTTTTTAAGATGGTCCACTAGTGAGATTATATTGGGTGTGATGTATTGATAAGACCTCGGATGCAACAAATATTGTTGATCTCTTATTTGATCATATTGTGAAATTGCATAGAATTTCCCAAACCATTGTCTCATATACGAATTTGAGGTTCCTAGGTCATTTCTGGAGGACTTTATGGGCTAAACTAGGTACTAAGCTAACACCTAGCACTTACTATCATCACCAAACTAATGGGCAGACCGAAATTGTCAACCAGAGTTTAGGTGATTTGCTTCGTGGATTAATAAAGATGAATCTCAAAGAGTGGGAATCGTTACTTCCTACTGTTGAGTTTGTCTTCAACAAGTCAACCAATTGCACTACGAGAAAGAGTCCATTCGAAGTCGTCTACGCTAAGAATCCTCTTGGACCACTTGGTCTTTCCTCTCTTCTTGGTTACTCATTTTTTTAGTGGAGATATTGTTGATCGAGTTGAGTAACTCAAGAAACTACATGAGAAAGTCTGAGCACATAGCGAGAAATGAACTGCTAAATATAAAGAAAATGAACTGCTAAATATAAAGAACATGTGGTGTTCAAGGAAGGCTATCTAGTTTGGGTTCATTTTATTAAGGACACATTTCCAAAGAACAAGTTCCCAAAATAAAAAAAAACGAGTTGATGGACCTTTTAAGATGCTGCAAACAATTGTTGATAATACTTATCGCTTGGAGCTTCCCGGTGACTTTGAAGTATCACATATCTTCAATGTAGCGAATCTTGATCCCTACTATTCCGATGACTTGAGGGCGAGTCCTTTTGACCAGGGGAGAATGATGAATATACAAGCTCAAATCGTGATGCTAGAGAGCACAAATGGAGACCATGTTTCCTACAACAATGGAGGCTTATTGGGCTCCCGAAGGTGCCAATGGATTTGGAGAATTGGGCCAGGAATTTAAAATGCTTACGCTAATGAGCCTTAATCTAATTGAGGCCCAAGAATCTCAAGAAATTTAAGAAGTCCAAGAAACCATTCAAGATTAGGATTTCTTTCCTTAAAGATTCCAATTTCTTATTTTTTGTTTCCTAGTAATTTGATTTTTGCTTTAGTATGAGTATATTTGTAGTTCTAGTCAAACTAGGATTGTTAGTTGGTATCCCAATTCTTTCCCCATTTTAGTTAGGATATGTTTTTCTTAACCTTATTCTTATTCTAATTTAATTAGGATTAGTTTTCCATAACCTCAACAATTTTACTCGATGTAAGGCCTATTTAAAGGGCTTTATATGCTGAAAATAAACATTGGTGATTCGTTTTTCTAAGCTCTTGCTTTAAAAACGCGCTTTACCTTTTATCTCATTCCTCTTTCTTTATTCAATACTTCTCGCAGTCTTGCGGGATTAAGGAACGAGTGTGGATAAGATTCTTTTCATCTTATCACGTGAGTTCGCAGAATGTTCTCGCTAGTTTTGTGAAAAACTTTAGCCGGGTGCTTTTTTCTCTCTTCTTTATGCTTGATAGGGTGCTTACTTATCGGGCGGATATTTACGTTAAAGGTTTGGCTTATCGGTTATCAGTTTATAAATGTATTAATCTGCTAGTCATCCAATAAGACATTGGTAGATTGGTATCGGATTAACGATTACCGGACGGTTTACCGGCTAAATCAAATAGGCAATAAAAAAAGAAGTTGAGAATTAGAGATAAAGGAAAATTTGGAGTAAAGCATTACATCTGCTCGGTGCTCGCTTCTCTCTAGTCGAGCATTTATATAATCCAGTTGGTTTTAGCAATGCTGCTAATAACAATTCATATACAGAGAGATATAGGCTTCTCAATCTCAATAGATAATTCTTGTAAAATAAAGCTCTTTTTTCTCTTAGACTGCAATGATGATCAACATCTTTTGTTGATCATATAGTTCAAGATTGTGGCTTATGCATATGCACTATACATTGAAATTCGAATTGAGAGACTGGCTGTTGCGAGAAATTGACTGATGCGGGCTGAATTAAGACTTGATAAATTAGGAATTTAGGGTTTCAAATATTACTTTACATAAGGGGTAAAAGTATAAATATAAAAATTCTTAATGGCTTTGCGCTTTGTCCGATAAGGAAATTGAGTAATCCACCCCCAAAACATTAAGCTATTAATTATAAAATTTCAATCTGTTCACCAACCATTACCCAGATAACATCATACCAATAAGCCAATAAGCCGTTTTTGCAGTTCGGTTAACGTTTATGGTTCGGATTTGAACAGCCCTAGTCCTTGAGAGGTGAAAACCTTGAAAGCACATCACAATTCAAGCATTATCTGAAAATTCCTCGATTATTCCAAATCGTTGAAGATGAACAAACCACCAAATTGCTGAGGAGATAGAGCAACAACCCGACTGTGGAATCACGCGTGAATTTTCTTAGCAAATGCAACCATCCATTATGGAAAAATGAAGAATTCATAATCAAATTGCTTTTTAAGAAAAAAATGAAAAATCTACCAAATAAAAGCGAGTCACTCTGAAATAAACCCCGAACATTTCAACTCGCAAAGAAGGAATGCCAAGAACTCTTAGAATTTGGCGTGATTGAACCATCCAACTCCTAGTGGCCTTGTGAAGCATTCTATGTCAACAAATGATCCGAGCAAATATGAAGGAAGTTAAGATTGGTAATCACTTGCAATCGATTAATCACTTCCTACAATACGATAAATTTACTATCCCAAATAAAGTCACTCTATGTTCTCACAAACATACTTAACATACTTAATGATTGAGATCTGAATAACTAAAATTGAGACTTTCATTTTTTTTTTTTCTTTTCTGACCGAGAAATCCATCTGGAATCAACCCTTTTGGCAACCACAGCCGTCGAAACACGAGGATGATGGGCCCTCCCCTCTACCCATCTCCACTTGAATACCGGAGTTAATTTGTTTGGCGTAGGACTCGAATCTGCGACCTAAGACACAAGTTCTTCAACCTTTACCAATTGAGCCAACCCTGGGGCTTCACATTCAGACCTTCATTAAGGGCAAACAAATGAGACCTATATTGTACATGCAGCTTCATCGCATTTTATGTGGAAGAGTTCAAAGAGATGTGAAAGGGCTACTTTTTTTTTAACAAACAAGGAGTTGAAGCTGCTTTGTACTCCTGGTTAAACAATGTGGATCCTAATTATCAATATGGATGATCATTGTACTTTGCCACTTTTTCAAGTTAAATTCACAACTTTTTAGAAATCATTTTTTACGGTCAAATCGTGGACAAAAAAGCTACCAGATGACGGAGTGTAACCTTTAACACCATAAATTAGAAGAAAAAGTTCAATTCAGATAATAAAACTACCTGATTAGTTCCATGCTTCAGTCTCCGATACTGTCCACAAAAGGAAGAAATTGTTACTTTTTTTACAAATTCGCAAGAGATCGCAGAATATCTTAAATCATGACTTACCTTCCCAACATTGAAGTGCTTAGTGTCATGACCTAACCATCGAAGATACCTAGTAAGTTTAGCAGCAGTAAAAGTTTTTCCACGAGCCGGCAAGCCTACCTGCATGAATGCAAGTCTTAAGATAGTGCTTACTCCTCTACTAGAGTTGCACAGGACAGCTATTATATACGGTATAATTCCACAAAGAAAATGTAAAATAAATGCACAAGCATTGGGAACCAAAGCTGACAAAATGGATTACCAGGACGATTGCAAGATGTCTGTCTTCCTTTGGTCCAAGCATTTGATCGGCTATAGCTGCAGCTGCAACAGCTCCTGCAGCTGCCGGCATCATATTCTAAGAATTAACAGTGAATAATAGATCAGATGTGTAAAAGTAACATATCTAGAATGACATTTTATGACACTACTCATTGCTGCTCTTTATTATAGCTACAGGCCTTGGTATCTGAGTCAGGCTTCATATCAAGAGTGAAGGTGCTTGTACTGGGTGATTTAACTGGTCTAGGAGACCCCACACCCCTATCTACAAGGAGTCCCCCGTGGCTATCTTGCTTTTGCAACGATGAAGAATTTCCCATAGACTTGGATTCAACCATGCCAGAACTTGAAGGAACTCTAGTTGGATCTGGGATTATTACTTCCATCTCCTGTATGATACCAAGACAGCAGAACTCAAAACTAACATGACTTCTCAAACAACAAGCTATAATGTTGAAGTCAAATGATAGCATAGACGGAACAAAGAAGAACAAAAGGTAAGCAAACTAAGTTGCCTAGACAATGCGCACGCAGATGGATGTCAGGCAGCCAATGCAGTCCCTTTAATTCAAAACAATGGCAAAAAACTAAAATGTGCATATATAATTGGTCATGAAATTGTACTCGCATAGATGGTTTAACTTTTCTCATACAAGAATTTTGGTGGGATAAGATGATTAGCTAGACTGCCATTGAATATCTTCTAGCCTTTGAATATCTTTTGGGAGACATGATGATCACTATCCCATACAAACTAAATCCTAGACCAAACTCACAGTTATAGTAATGACTGATAATTACAGAACGAAAGTACTTCAGCCAGAAAGAGAATTCAGGACTATTAGTAAACCTCTTCATATCAATATGTAACTATGTTATGGAGTATATTCCGTGTAATAAGCATGGAGTGCAAAGAGCAGAATCTCAAGTCTTACAATCAAATGAAATCACAAATAAGAAACAAAGGCAACATGAAAACCTTTACTGTAGCAGGTCGATCATTTGGAGCATGACCATCTTTTGAGGAACCGGACATGCTGGTAGATCCATCAGTCTCTGAAAATACCTTGGTGCGATTTAGCGACCTAGGAGTTGCTGTCAAGTTAGCCGCATAAACCAAAGCAGAGGTTGCAGAGGTTGCTGGAGCAGGGACAACATAGTGTTCTAGATCGAGCTCTAGACTCGCTGATGAGCCATTCTGCCCAGAAAGAATGTTTAAAATGTGATGGAACGTCATGAAGTTACGTGGAACTCATATCACCCTGTTAACGATTAACAGATAACAAGCCTCCTAAGCAGTATTCATGATTTACCATTTTTGAAGCAAGAAAGGTAACTCCATGACAGTCAAGAACAGAAAATGATAGATGGTTATAACAGTTTTAATCCCAAGACCAAACACTATATTTGACTAGTCATAGCTCAAATCATTCTATTTACATGCCCTCAAAAATGTGCATATAGCGTAGTCGAGTTGCTTTTTTTGTTGTGATAAGTAGCATAATCGACTTGGTTAGTTATCAACTACCTTTAGCTTTTGCAATACTGCAGTTTACCAACTTCAAATCAAAGCATGGATGATAAAGCAAAAAAACACTTAAATTCCAACGAGACTATTTAAATACTCATGCATGGAGAGACTATCCAAAGGCTTCTAGCTTAAAAGGTTAAAAAAGAAGCATTGCTAATGCACCTCAACCTACCTCGGGACCCGTATCGGCTGTAGAGTTCATACTAACATCTGGTATACCTCGAACAGTAGAAGGCTTACGGTATTCCTGAAAGGCTCTCCAGCTTGCTGCAAGATCAAACGGTGAAACTCTATCTGCTTTAATGAACACTCTATATTCAATAACCTGCTCGTCATCCAACCTAAAAATTGCTGAACGCACATCTCCTCGCAATGTTCCACCAGTTAGATGACGAGTGGGACCTTCCTCCACTGTACAGGGGGCGTTATTGTATTTTGGCTTCAAGAGGAAATTGAAGTCTAATGTCTCTACATAATTCTCAAACCAAAAAATAAAAATTGATTTGATTCCACGAATTCAACAACTTAGAGGAAATGAGAAATAATAAAATGCAAAGAGGAGCGAACCGTGATTAGGAGGAACCACGAAACTCAATTCCCACATAGAAGTTGATTCCCGTTCCATAGGAAGCTGATGATTAAATTTTGAATTGCATAATTAGCTACTATAAGAAAGAAGATAGAAACATAGAAATGAGGTAGGAGATGAATTACAGCTTTGGAAGAATCCCAAGAGCCGATGAGAGGGACAGAGCCATAGATGTGAGGGACGAGTTCGCCTTTGAGCTTGAAATTTTCCATTTTGAGAGAGACGTAGAGTTGTCCTCCGCCTAGGTCATCCTTGCTGCCATGGGAGCTGGTATCCGGGTTCTTGGATGAACCAGTCCCCATTTAATTTATCTGAAGAGATGGATGCAGCGGTCTCTAGAGGATAGGTATATAAGAGATACAGAAATAGTTTGTTGTTTTTTCCTGTCTCGATAAGAATGGAGTTATGGAGAGAGATGAAAAAAGAGGACTGCGTTTGCTGTCACCATACTGCGTGTATATTTCCATTGACAATGTTTGTTTGCATTGTTCATTTAAAATTAATTGTATCATATTCTTAAATATCTATTGTTCCAAAATAATCAAAAGTTGTTAAGAATAGAATTCTATTGGAGTGAATGTCTATAATTTTATTTGGAGTGAATATCTATCTTGTGGAACATTTTATTTTGTGACTAAGTCATATTTCTCCTATAAATAGAGGGGTCTTACCCGTTGTAAATCATCCAAAATTCAATAAGAATTTCATCTCTCTTTCTCTATAATATTGTTCTTTCTTCTTTTATTATTTCATAACACGTTATCAGCACGAGACTCTATCGTCTCAAGAAGCTTTTTGAGAAGATTAAGCAAATATGGATATTTCACAAAGCAAACTTGGATCAAAGTTCAATTGTAAAAATATTTGTTTAGTTGATTCATGTACAACACATACAATACTCAAAGAGAAGAAATATTTCTCGCATTTAAGTATGTGTAAGGCAGATGTTACTACAATTTTCGGTAGTAGTAAATTAATTGAAGGCTCTGGAAGAGCTACTATAACTCTGCCTAAGGGAACAATACTTATCATAGAGATGCAATGTTCTCCTCCAAGTCCAAGAGGAACTTGTTGAGTTTTAAAGATATCCGTCGAAATGGATATCATATTGAGACAATAGATGAGAATAATCTTGAATATCTCATCATTACCAAAAATGTCTCCGGCCAGAAAAGGGCTATTGAGAAGTTCCCATCTTTGTCTTGTGGCCTGTATTGGACAAGAATTAGTGCAATTGAGGCACATTCTATTGTAAACCAAAAGGTTACTGATTCCAATACTTTTGTACTTTGGCATGATCGATCGGGACACCCTGGATCAATTATGATGAGACGAATCATAGAAAACTCAAATGGGCATCCATTAAAGAATTTAAAGATTCTTTTAAATGATGAATTTTCTTGCACTTCTTGTTATCAATGCAAGTTAATTATTAGACCATCACCAACAAAGGTTGGAATTGAGTCCCCTGCGTTTTTGGAACGTATACAAGGGGACATTTATGGACCTATTCACCCACCTAGTGGGTCGTTCCAATATTTTATGGTCTTGATAGACGCATCTTCTAGATGGTCCCATGTGTGCCTATTGTCATCTCGCAACCTCGCGTTTGCAAAATTAATGGCACAAAATTATTCGATTACGGGCACAATTTCCTGATAATCCAATTAAGTCTATTAGACTTGATAATGCTGTTGAGTTTTCATCCCAAGCATTTAATGATTATTGCTTATCAATTGGGATAAAAGTGGAACATCCCGTAGCTCATGTTCACACTCAAAATGGTCTTGCAGAGTCTTTAATTAAACGTCCTGCAATTGATAGCAAGACCGTTACTAATGAATACGAGGCTGCCCACTTCTGTTTGGGGTCATGCCATTTTGCATGCAGCAATACTAGTTCGTCTCAGACCGACAAATTATCATAAATATTCCCCGTTGCAATTAGTCTTGGGTCACGAACCTAATATATCCCATTTAAGAATTTTTGGATGCGCAGTATATGTGCATGTAGCACCGCCATATCGCTCCAAAATGGATCCGCAAAGAAGGTTAGGAATATATGTTGGGTTTGAATCACCCTCCATTATTTGCTACCTCGAGCCATTAACGGGAGATTTGTTTACTGCACGATTTGCAGACTGTCGATTCGATGAGACACTTTTCCCAAAATTAGGGGGAGAAGTTGGTGAAACCAAACGGGAAATTTTGTGAAAAAATCCATCATTATCTCATCTTGATCCATGTGCCTCTATTTGTGAAAAAGAGGTACAAAAGATTATTCATTTGCAGAGAATAGCAAATCAAATGCCCGATGCATTTACGAATATGAAAAGGATAACAAAATCACATATCCCTGCGGAGAATATTCCAATCCGTATTGATGTCCCAATTGGACAATCTTCTAGTGTCATAGCTAATGAGTCAAAAGCACGACTGAAACGTGGCAGACCATTGGGTTCAAAAGATCGAAATCCTAGAAAAAGGAAAATAAATGATCAAAATGACACTATGAAAGAATCTCATGAATAAATCCACGACTTAATAAATTCTGAGATTCATGAGGAATCCACTGAGCCCGAGACTCAAGAAAATAAGGAACTATCAATAAATCCAATCGATATTGAGATAAATTTTGAATCGATTGGATATAGTGGTGGATTATGTCTTTGCATATAATGTTGCATCCAAGCATTATGCAAGAAAGTGAGGATCTTGAACCTCAATCTCTTGGTGAATGTCGACAAAGACTTGATTGGCCAAAATGGCAAGAAGCAATCCAATCAGAATTGAATTCACTTGCAAAATGTGAAGTTTTTGGGCCTGTAGTCCAAACACCTAATGGTGTTAAGCCTGTTGGCTATAAATGGGTCTTTGTACGCAAGAGAAATGAGAAAAACGAGGTACAAAGATATAAGGCACGCCTTGTTGCACAAGGATTTTCACAAAGGCCTCGTGTTGATTATGAAGAGACATATTCACCCGTTATAGATGCTATAACGTTCCGTTATCTCATTAGTTTTGCTGTCCATGAAAAACTTGACATGCATTTAATGGATGTGGTTACCGCCTACCTTTACGGCTCACTTGATAACGAGATATACATGAAAATTCCCGAGGGCTTCAAAATGCCTAATAATTCAAAATCCCGGGAAATGTTTTCAATCAAATTGCAAAGATCTTTGTATGGTCTAAAGCAATCAGGACGAATGTGGTGTAATCGTCTTAGTGAGTATTTATTAAATGAAGGCTATATAAATGATGTCATTTGCCCATATGTTTTCATAAAGAAAACAACTTCGGAATTTGTTATACTTGCCGTATATGTTGATGACATAAACCTTATTGGAACTCTTATAGAACTCCAAAATGCAATTGATTATTTAAAGAAGAAATTCGAGATGAAAGATCTCGGAAAGACAAAATTATGTCTTGGTTTGCAAATTAAACATTTGGCAAACGGAATTTTTGTTCATCAATCTACCTACATAGAAAATGTACTTAAACGATTTTACATGGATGGAGCACATCCATTAAGTACTCCGATGGTTGTTCGATCACTTGATGTGAACAAAGATCCATTCCGACCTCAAGAAGAGAATGAAGAGCTACTTGGTCCTGAAGTACCATATCTTAGTGCAATTGGTGCACTAATATATCTTGCTAATACTACAAGGCCCGATATAACTTTTTCAGTTAATGTCTTATCAAGATATAGCTCAGCTCCCACAAGGAGACATTGGAATGGGATCAAACACATATTGCGGTATCTAAAAGGGACTACCGATATGGGCTTATTTTATGGCAATAATTGCAGTCCCGATCTTGTTGGTTATGCTGATGCTGGGTATTTATCCGACCCACACAAGGCTCGATCTCAAACAGGTTATGTGTTTACCTGTGGAGGCACCGCCATATCTTGGCGATCGACTAAGCAATCAATTGTGGCTACTTCATCTAATCATGCTGAGATAATTGCTATTCATGAAGCAAGTCAAGAGTGTGTGTGGTTGAGGTCTATAATACATCTTATTCGAGATAAATGTGGTGTGAAATATGACAAGTTATCCACTATTTTGTATGAAGACAATGCAGCATGCATAGCTCAATTGAAGGGAGGATTCATAAAAGGAGATAGGACAAAGCACATTTCACCAAAGTTATTTTTCACACATGATTTTCAAAAGAATGGTGATATTAATGTGCAACAGATTCGTTCAAGTGATAATATGGCTGATTTGTTCACAAAATCTCTACCGACGTCAACCTTCAAGAAGCTAGTGTACAAGATCGGGATGCGAAGGCTTAAGGATGTGAATTGATGCTGTGAGCACGTGATTTTTGCCCTGCGTGAGAATTACTCCCAAAATTTCAAAATAAAATAGTATTGGTGTTGTGCGTGGATTATATGTTATTGTTCTCTTATTTGCGTTTGTATATCCGTGTCTGTTTGTTTAAGTTAACAATCAAAATACATATACCAAATATGTCACATTTATATTTACAGGGTTAGTTCCGTACTTAGAAATAGTTAAGTTTTATTTTTGCGAAGAATGAAAAGTCATAAAAAGGGGGGTATTTTTCCGTAGTTCTTGTCATGTAATGTGCAATTTGGTAGTTAATTGTGTTAATTGTTACCAAAAATTAATTATAGGTGCTACAAGTCGATTTGTTTATATATATATATAGGTGCTACAAGTCGATTTATTTATATATATATATATATATATATATAAATATATGTATATATAGATATATGTATATATAATACAACTTGGAGTGTAATAAGGAGATCAGAGTTGGGCCACAACTTAGCCCAAAAAGCCAGGCCCAAGCGAATCACCTCTGATCCAGTCCAACCCATCTCCAGATAAGACCAAACGACGTCGTTTCTGTTTTTAGTAAAGAGATCCAAGCCGTCGATCAGCATGGATCAGACGGATCTCATTAATTGCTCCATTCTGTTGATCCTGGCCGTTGGATTCCCATCATCCAACGGCCAAGATTAAAACATTAATTTTAAGCATACCAATACCCCCATCCCCATTTTCATTCCCTCCTCAACCCTTTCTCGTCTCTCTCAGTAACGACACATTCCCCGCCTTCCGCCGCCATAGCACCGCCGGCCGGAAATCGTCTCCGCCGGCGGTGGTTGTCCAAACAGCCCCAAATTAACACCGCATGACCGCCTAACTCCCCTCTCCCCGAATCCGTTGTTATTTTTCTTCGAATCAGTCCCTAACTTCTCGAATATTCAGTTGAAGTCTCGAGCAAAATATGAAACCATTCCAACCAACCCCAAATTCACACCAATCACTCCCTAGACCTCCCTCATACCCCGTATAACATTGGTCTGGTTCGAATCTAACCAGAAATACTCGAACCCCAAAAAGCAGCACCAAGAACCCTAGAAATCAAATTAGGGATTTGGGGTCCAAAATCGAAACGAATTGGGGTCTAATAGACCTTAATGGAGATGTTTTCATTTGAAAACATTTCGATTAAGTTCCGTTAGACTCCAAAATCCAAATGTGAGCCAAATCCGAGATTGGTCCGGAGTCGTTCGAGCTTTGGTTTCGTCTTATATGGTATTTCTATTTTTCTTTCTTCATATTTAATGTGTTAATCATGTGAATTGTTTGTCCTTTGTTTCCTCTTTTAGTTGTCTGTTTTTTTCTCATCTTCAATAGACCTTTTATCCGGTCGATTTCTCTGTTTGATTCAATGCTGATTGCTTGGTATGTCTAGTTTCACTTAATGTCGACAAAAATTAATTGGCTGGTATGATTGTTCATTGTTTGGGCCTGTCCGTATGCCATTCATAAGGCAGGGACTGGGTGTTTTGGTTTGGGTCTGGATTAGGGATTGCTTGGACCTAATTAGTAGGGTTTAATTAGATAATTAAAGTCGGTTATTTAATAAGCCTGCCCATAAGAAAGGATTAGTGGAACCTGCAGCAGGGCATGGCTGTTGCAGGCAATATTTAATAGGTAAATCCCATGCCTTAGACAGAAGGTAGTGATGAAACATTGGCAGGTCTGCCCAGGGAATATCAGGGTTCAGCAGAATAGAGGATGGGCAAAGGTATTTGTTTTGTAGAGGGCTATTGGCTCCGGGGACTGATTTTAACTATAAGTATAGGGAGAATCTGGATGACAGGGTGGGATTTTTCATACACACAAAAAGACCTAGAGAGCAATATAGGCATTGATACCTAGAAAAACAGTGATATACACAGAGGCTTAGACATTCATATAGACAGAGTTTAGGACTGGATTTTTGGAGAGATATAATTTGGAAACATATAGCCATTCACACAGACAGAAACTTTAGAAATTAGACAGTGGGAGTTTGGATTCTTCTTGGTTTGCCATTGGACCTTTTGTCACTGTTTCATTGGACTGTGTTTTAAGTTCACAAGATCTCTTACATAGATTCTGGGGGTCGTTTGTTTTGTTGGCTAAAGCTGTTTGTCACTGGTTGGCTGAAGTCGTTGGCTACTGGTTTGCTAAAGATTGACTGTGTTTTGTTTGCTGAATATTGTGTTTTGGGCTACTGCTTTGGGTCTGTTTTGGCTGTTATTTTGCTTGTTGAGTTTTGGACTACTACTGTTTGGTTTGCTGAGTGTTTACTGGTTGGTTGTTGAGTGACTGGTTGGTTGTTGCTGTGGTGTTGTTGCTGTTGGTCTGCTGTTAATTGGCTTCATCGACTTAACTGATCTCTAGTCTCCTACTTTGTTGATTTCCAGGTACATCACTATTGCCTGAAGCTGTAAATGTGAATTGAAGAAATAAAGCTTAGCTTACTGATTATCATGTCATTCTAATCCATATCGAAATTTAGTTAGATATATGTATACTCATTAAGGAGAACTTGAACATGTAATAGACTGTATGGATTGTAACTGTGTGAACTTTATATTTCCGTAATCTATCACAGTATAAGTGGTCTACTGGAAATATACTACGTAATGGGTATATGAATCAGTTGAATACATGTTAAAAATTTCAAGTTATGTTCGTGGTGTTAATTTGTTTAGGTTAAGAGTGCATAATAACTACAATCAGTGTAAAAGTAAATAGAGGCATAATGATGGTAGCTTGATCGAAAGTTATGAATTAGTAGTATCGTGTTCAATGTTCAAGTAGTTAATTGTAAAGATAAGTATGTAAATCCCGTTTTATCAATAGTTTGTTAAAAAAAAAAGAATCTGGACAATTGATATATCACTTCGTTGCTATTAGATTATCAGTACACTTTAGTTTGTGTATATCTACTATGATCTAGATCATTAATACGAAAACTGATTATCAATAATATGCAAGTAGATTAGATTAAAATCTGAAGCATGTTCAATATTCTTTTCTTAAACAGAATAAAGACAAATTTTCTGGTAACTAATTAGCTTAACTAATTTGAATACAAAATTGAAATTTAAGTAATTTGAGAGTGAAGTAAAAAGAAAATTGTCTTCTATCGGTCAATTTTGAGTCAAGGCTCTATTGAATGGCCCAAATGCGGCAAGTATATGGGCCTAGTTACATAATACCTATAGTAAACTATTCTGGGCCATTGAGCCTAACATTTACACAAATGGTCAAGTTTGTGCTTCAACTAGATCTTAATTGGACCACGGGCAGTAGTCAAGCCCGATATGAACTAAATCCTAGACTCTTATAAGTTTGTGGCCCCAAAAAATATAAAACTAGTAGGTAATGATAAACAATTAACATTTCTCTTTGTTATTAGAGACAAAACAAGTAGAGAATATAGTATTTGTTAGGTATGACCTTAAAAAAAAAAATGAGATGAGACTCGCCGTATTAAATAAACAATTGCGGGGCCCTCAATTAGTCGTGGTAAAAAACTTAGACTCGGAAGGGCCGTTTAGTGAATTTCGCGGTCCTTTCCCAAAGTTAATAAAGACGATCGACTCTTTAGGCGCGATTTATAAGTAAATTACTTTCCTAAATGCGGGTGCGCATTTATGTGACCCAAATCTTACTCTCGGCGGAACTGAAATACACTAGAGTCGCAGGCGTACTGGTTGCGGTGTGGCTCGAAAATGTATTTTCGTGACGTCACAACTCTTCTAAGAAATAAAAGCGGAGCATTAAAAATGCATAGTTAAAAT